>CM034156.1:12937170-13432170 GCA_019776745.2 Taxus chinensis
ATTTGGTGACTTGTGAACCTGTCTTGGCCCTATTGCTTGTGTTGTCCTTATGAGCTCTACCAAATCCCTTATGAGCCTAGGCTAATTTGTATGAAATTTCTTTGATAGCCCCTGCCAAAGTCTTCATCTTCTTCCAAATCAGTAGCCTTGCTTGCTTGGGGTTTTTATGGGTTAACCAACTTTACACCTTCCCTCTTTGGAGGCTTTCCAATTTCCTTGATATTATTCTATATTTTTAGGGCCATGGTGAATGCTTGCGTTAAGTTGGTAGGGTTATTTTCCCTCAAGTAGTAAGCAACCTTTTTATCAAATGCATCATTATATTTGATTAAGCATGATTCATCACATGGCCTTAACTTAACAGGAAATCTCCTCAAGGTCTTATTAAACCTTGTATTGAATTCATGTATTGACTTATTGGGATTCTTCTTGATGTTTTCAAATTCTGATATAAGAAACCTAGGGTTAGTCCTATCACCATATTGTAATCTGAATGCATTTCTCATCTCAGCCCAAGAGTCAATAGAGTTATCTTGCAATGCTTTGTACCAGTCACTTGCATCCTCCTCTAGAGTGTGAATAAACAATTTGATGTATACATCTTCATGCTCAATCTCAAAATATTCCATCATATTGAGGAAGAGCTTTAGATGTTGCTCACCAGTAATAACATTGTTTCCCTGAAAATTTTGAAGTCCGTTACTTACATCTTGAGGTACTGCATTTGGATAACCAGCCATTCCCACAAAATTTATAGGTCCAAAGGTGTTTATAATAAATGGAGGTATGGGTTGAGCCATATTGATTCGAGGAGGTGATCTTAGAGGTCTGACAAACTGATGGGGGGCAGAAGGATTTCTTCGAACACAAGAGTATAATTCTCAAAATGGACACCCTCCTAAGGCCTTGCTTCTTGGAAATCCCTATCTACTTTAGAAAAGACAGGTACATAATGTGAAGCAAATCTTTCAAAATAAAATGAAGGCCCTTCTCTAGCTGGAGAATTCAGTTCCACAAAGAGGCTACTTGATTCAGAGTCACTTGAATGGAAGTCTTCAATGATAGGCCGTTCACCTTCATCAATGGAGATCCCTCTTCTTTTCTGCTATTCTCCCACAACTCTCTAGGATTTTCTTCCTTCTGACTTTACTTTTCCTAGCTCTAGAAATAGTGTCCTAGCAAGATCCCTAGCACAAACAGACCTTCTTCCTTCTAACTTTGCAAATGTTAGTAACAAATCTGACCTTCTCAGAGTTTTAAAACACTGGTCCTTATCAAAATCAAATCAATAGGGATTCACCACTAAGTATTTTCACCTTACTTGTGCAAATGCACTAAAAAAGTTCTGTCAAGTGTCTGTCAGCACTAGAAACTGGAAATGTAAAAAATCTGACCTTTCTTCACCAAAATTTATCAATAAATACCAGTGCATAACTTGTAGAAACTAGAGAAGTTGCATACAACACTTGGAGCATACAATAAGTGCTTTACCAGGGTTTGAATGTGAACTGTAATCTCAATGAACAAATCAGTTATCAACAACTTTCAAAATGTCCTCGGCAATGGTGCCACAAGTGTTGGTGTCGTTGATGGAATAAATAGATATGGATTGGTAGTGAAACAATAAATTGGTCTCAGCAATGAAAATTATTTCCCAGGAGTTCCAAATAGTCCCCGGCAATGGCGCCACAAGTGTTGGTGTTGTTAACAGGCTAAATAGATGTGAATGGACTGCAAATCAATAACTCAATGAAACTCCAGATTAACAACTCCCCGGAAATGACGCCACAAGTGTTGGTGTTCTTGATGGGCTAAATAGATGTGAATGGACTATAAATCAATAAATCAATGAAACTCCAGATTAACAACTCCCCAAAAAAGGTGCCACAAGTGTTGGTACCCAATTTTTTTTCTCCTTTTCAAGCCAAACAACAACACAGATTCAACAAGGAGCTTCGAGGCAGATAGATCATAAATGTATATCATTTTGTAGCCAGGGAGAAATCTAGTTGTCCCTTTGTTACTTGGATTTGTGGAGAGATGGATAGCACCTCAAAAGGATGTGATCTTATCCTAACTATTTTAGGTTGTGCCTTTCAACCAAGGTAAGAGAACCTATTGTGTAACCTCTGTTATTTGAAAGGAGATACAGGTACCTTTCTTTTGCATAAATTTTATAGAGAAGGCCTTAGGGAAAATATGATCAACACACCAAATCTGACTCTCACGAGTTGTCACTTCCAAATTATGGAGATATTCTCACAACAAGGAAAAGGTTAGTAAAGACATATGGAAACTTGATCTGTTCTGCATACTTTAGTAAAAGGATTTTGGTCTAGTGTGGGTATACAGAGCAAAAATAAGAGTAGTATGGGTAGGATTGGTTGTTGTTAAATGAATTTTAGTGGGAGGGGAGATAGGATGGACTTGACTCACCAGATCCTTGAGAGCTTATGCAAAATGGAAAGATTCAATCAACAAAATGCCACAAAAAGTTAAATTGTTTCCTCAACTAGAATATGTGCTTCAATGGAGGCCCAGATCAGCACTCTTTCACACAACCTATGGGATTCTATCAAAAAGGCTTGAGTCAGAGGACCACAATAAAGCACCAAGATTTAAACCAAGTCATGCCTGAGGTACACCCAGAGGCTTACATAGAATCTCTATCAACAAAATGAAAGAAAAGTGATTTTAAACCATTTATCCCACTCCCAGATGAAGGCTCTTCTGAGAAATGAAATTGCAGATGCCACTAAACTATCACAAGGACTGAGACCTGTGTGATTGGACCCTATTTTGGTACAAGATTGCAATAGAAACAAGAAAAACTACTTGTATGCATTCAGAGATGAAATAAATACACTTTACTCAAGATTAACATAGAATAACTCAAAGTTTGATCAAATTTATTAGCAAGGGAAAGTTTCCAGAACAATCTCAAAGCTTTTCAATGGCTGTACACTTGCAACCACCTTGACAAAATCAAATTTGACACAAAGAGAGATATATAGGCTTCTCTAGATGGCTTCTCAAAATGGATGGGCTCTGTCAAGATTTTTTTGCTGAAGAAAATTAGTCCTGATCTTTCCAAAAACTCCCAACAATTTACACGATGAATTTGTGCCCTTTATAGAATTTCCAACAGAGCCCCTTCCTCCGAAAAGACAAAAACTTTAAATGCACCAGTGCTTGCCATGATTCTTTCGTGATTCACAGAATCAGATCTGCAAAAGTCTCCAGTTGCTCGAGGGAAAATCTCTTCGATTTCTCCCGCATTCAACTCCTTTCTCAAGGAAAAACATGCCTCCATCCATTCGCCAACCACTTCCGCCCCATATCAATCAAATATTTCCCCTTGCATGCTCAGGAGAAGAAAAATAGAAAACCAGATCAGGCCCGAGAGTCAAACTACTTTAATGGCGAAAGACATCTCTAGATCTCCTCCCACCAAACTCTAGATATCAAAATTAACTCACTCCTCTATTTGGCGTGTAGGAAATATCAAGAAATCATAAAGACTCACACTCCTAGGAGTTTTACAGAAAAAATGGGGGGAAAATCAGATTTAGATGCTCAGCGGCCATTGATCTTTGATTTTGAATGTGGGCCGTCCACGTGGAAGATGCAAAAACAGGCTCTGGGGCTTCCTTTGACCTTTTCTGACCTTTTTAGAAAAATGGAAAAATTTCACCTTTTTTCCCCGCACCTCCACTTCTAAAAATGGGCCTGACACGTGTCCTAAGGTGGGCCCCAAAAGAAACACGAAGAAATTCTGCCATTTGACTCTCTTTTGGAAAAAGGAAAATTTTCCAAGTTTTCCCCACAGCTCTGCCCTTGAGAAATACTTTTGACACGTGTCCCAATGTGGGTCCCAACGGAACTACGCTTCCCCTTTTACTTTTAACTCTTTTTTTCTCCAAACAAAAATTTTCCAATTTTCCTCCACGGGTCCACACCTCTGCCGTTGATCCGGGCAAAACATTGACGGTTTCCCTTTGGGCTCATGGGCCATTTTTGCTATTTTAACCTTTATGAAATAAAGAGGTGAAAAGTTTGAATTGCCTCTGATGGTCCGCCTCCCCACCCCCTATGACTTTTCAAATTGCCATGTGTCACCACGATGCACCTTGAGGAAGTCCCAAAACTTTGATACCTTGAATGAGCGTGGGCTCGCCACGTGTCCTACTCTGAAAAAAAGGTTGTTTAAATGCTTGAAGCTCAACGGAAAGTGCCAAGTGTCATGCTCTGAGGTAATCTCCTTTTGTCCATTGAAAATTTTAAGTAAAATGCAAGGTGAGCGGAGTGCCCCACGTGTCTGCCTGGCGCTTCTCTTAGATGGCGCCCAACATTGAAGACCCTCAACGAGCGCGAGATTGCCATGTGTCCCTATTCCGCCAAACTTTTTCCATTTGATTAAAAATTTTTCTAAGTATGGGAGACCTAGTGGAAGCCTCCACGTGTCCTCCCGGCGCTACTCCAAGGCAAAGCCCAAAAGCATATCTTCAAATGAGCGTCGTTCCTCCACGTGTCCTGGAATTCCCGAAAACATTTTGAAATTTGTCTAAGTATGGGAAACCCAGTGGAAGCCTCCACATGTCTCTTTCTTGCCAACCCTCCACATGTCCTCCCGGTGCTACTTCAAAGCCAAACTAAAAAGTTGATTCTCAAACGAGCATCGTTCCTCCACGTGGACACATTTTTAAAAATGAGGCTTTTCATGGAATTTCCGAAGTATTAAGCTGATCCACATCCAACCAAGAGGTGCCACGTTTCCCTGTCGACTGAATGATGCAAATTTGACTAGGAGAAACACCTGTCAAACCGTAAAATAAAGAGAAACTTCCATTCAAGCCAGAAAATGAGGTTTTCTTCAAGGATAGAGAATTTATATTGTTGCAAGGCTCAAACACGATCCTTAGGGACACATCAACTGATTTCTCCTCGAGTACCTAGGGAAAAGACAGCAAGAACAACAAATTCTGACTGTGGAGAATGGATAAAATGGGAACACGCAATTTTTGAAGGGACAGAGCACGGGAGACCCAAAATACAGAGCTTTTTCAGAGGAACAAAGGAAACATGAGACAAATACAAACCCACACATGATCCTTGACCCAGGAGCAAACTAAAAATGGTAATAAGCCTGACCAAGCACCATACGGGGAAGGTGAAAATGACAGAGGCCGTAAATGTATAAATCTTCAAGGGCACAAATGGGGTGGTACAATTCTTAGCACCAATATTGGCTCCAACTCGGGGATGGGCACTCCCTGCGAGTGCAACAAGAACAAAAGCAGACCAAGTGCCCAAATATTTATTGGGTAGCAGAGTCATGTTTACAGGGTACAGAGCAACAAATACATCTTCAAAAATAAATAGAGAAACCAACAAAAACAGGTCACCGAGGACTAGAACGAGCAAAAATAGAAAAAACAGGGAACAAACAACAAACTATACACTATACATAAGACTTTTTCTTGATTTTAAGAGAATAATCAAGGAAACAATTCAAGCACCTTCCATCCTAGATATGACCATGCCAAGAGGTTCTGATATGTTTTCATCAACTAGAAGTAGACCTCTTTTTCTTCTTTGTTCTGTTTGTAAACCACCCATCTTCTCTGAATCTCCTCCATTGTGTTTAAGTCAAATTATTTGACATTCTTCAAGGCTGAAACACAGACCAAATTCCCAGAAAAATAAGCATACTTAGGAACTCTATTTTGAACACTCTCATACTCCCTAAAATCCACAAATCTCACAAAATTGTTAAGATCAGCATCTGCTTGTAAAACTTCATAAGATGCATTGCTTGGGTCTTCAATCAGGTACATCATCTTCTTCTCTCCATACAATTTCACCAGGTTTCCTTCAATGGGGACAGACATGTCCATTTTCAAACTACAACCAACACTTGCTGCCCACTTTCTTGACAACAACATCCCCCACTTGGCAAGGCAGTCAACAATGACTACATCAAGCTTTAAGTTCCTTCCAGGATAAGATGCATGTTGCACTGCTAGATCTTTGACACACCCCACCACTGGCACCTCTCTAGAGTCCATGGCAGTGCACTTCCCATATGTTGTTGTTACTTTGACACCTAATTCATTCATGACCTCAAGAGGCATGACATTACATGAAGCTCCAAAATCAAACATACAGTTATGTAACAACTTGTCTTTGATAACCAGGGTAGTGAAAAATGGATCCACATTCACCTGGGATTTAACCAAAGAAATTCCTAAATAACCCTTTGGTGGTTCCCCCAACTCTTCCAATACTTGTGGCTTTTCCAACTCTACAACGGTAAGGACATTCAATATACACCTTGTGCAGATGCTAAATTGCTAAAAGATAATTGGCAACGGGGATATGTTTTAGCTGCATTTGAACCACCTGCAAAATAATTTATCAATATGTTAGTCTTTGCCTCGACAATTAACATATCTTGTGAATAGTTGACACTAGTAGTTCAATGTTTTAACCTTTATGTTCCATTTGTGTGGTTCGTCTCCTCTTTGCATAATTTCCGTTGGGAAATTGGAAGCATTCGTAATCTTTAGCGTGATTGTTCAAATATTCTACAATGACAGGTCTCTTACTCACACTGCGGTGGCATTTTTTACTTGCACTAAACCATGGACGCATGCGGGTGGTGAAAATCTCATTGACATCTCCTTTGAAAGCAACATCCAACATATTTGATGCTTCTAGGTCTCTCCTAAACCTTTGAACACATTCAAAGAATGTTTTTTTCTGTTCATCTATACTCAGTCGTGTAAGAGACTGACTTCAAGAATTCTTTGGATGTGTGTTCCATAAAATCTGAATTTTTTTCTATCATCAAACCATTAGCCCCAACTGTTTTAGGAGTTCCTGTGACATATAAGACATTATAGAAAATTATTTATTTACACACTAGGTTTTTCAATATCATAGTACACATGAATACACAATGCCACCTAATCATAAATATGCATGATGAACATTATCATTGGCATTGATAAATTGATTGAAGGCATTAAAAACTAACCATCAACTATCAGTGAGTGTTGAGCTAGTGAGGAGGGGCCATCCCATCACATGCCATCAATTACAGTGCTTGTCTCTACATATGTATTAGCTGCAGCACGAGAAACGAAAATAATTTCAACACGATGCTTTTTTCGTTGCAACTTATTCTTAGCAATCTATAGCACTACTCGCCACATATGATGACATTAAATTACCTTTAACTTCTGTTGTTGGATATGATGAAGAGGGACCGTGTCTTCATTTACCTTGATTGTCTCCCTATAAGTATTGCCTCCTGCACGGGAAAAGAAAATAAATTCAACACAATTCTTATTTCATTACAACTTATGCTTAGCAATCTACATCGGTAACATATGATGGCATTGAACTACCTGTCACTTTTGGTGCTTAATATGATGACATTGACACATATTGCTTGCGAAAATCAAACGCCTTTAACACGTGCTTACATGTGTTTCCTCTGATAGTCCAAGCACATTCGCATACGTGCAAGGCTCCACATTGCCTTAGCAAATACCATGTGCTTCTAGTTGTTTGGATCCTCACCCACAATTGATTGCAATTAGGCATAATTACAAGGCAATATGTATTAAGAATAGTCTTTTCTCTCTCAAATATTGTCAATAGATGTCTTTCTTTTTTGAAATGAAATTGGTCAAGAAGCCAGCTTTTTACAACTTCCTCTTGTGTTTGTAAAATGGCTCCACCTTGTACACAAGTGTGTAGAACAAATAGTCCATCCAACGAGCACATTTCTTTTGTCTATCACACAAGTATCTAGTCTTTAAAAAAAATGGTTGGATTCAATGGATGCATTTATTTCTTGATTTGCATGGGAGAAGTTTCTAATTTTTTTTCCCACATAGCTATCAATCGACGCGGATTGAAAATCAATGACATTATAAACCAAGAATTATAATTGATGATAATTAATAAGAAAACACACAAAGGATTGCACTCACCAACACATTCTTTGCTCTCACACCATGTATTCCTGAAGTACTCGAGGAACTTAGTTTCCTCTTTGAATTCATTAAAGAAGTCTTGAATGATTCTAAATGTGTGCTCGTGATGCATTTCAAAACCATACATGATGGTACCTATTCTCTCCACCTAGACTCCTTGCTACAATACTTGTGCATGTTTTTCAACCATGCCCTGCGCACGTGCCATAGGCATAGCACTACACAACAACCAAAAACACACCTGATGGCTTGGATTTCAGCCAATGCATCATCTGTAATGAACGCATTGATATTCCAATTGGCACGAAGCCGTTTTCCTCATTTTTGGACTTTTTCCAACCACCCATAAATATCTTCAATTTTATTCCTCAAAGAAATGGCCCATGCTACGGGCACCACAACTTCTTGCTTGTAAAAAGCAAACAATGTGTATAATTGGTACTACAATAAATATGACATCAAATGGTAACATGGGGTTTAATATTACAAAAAGGGAATAATATTAATGATACGTAAATTACACATGATTTCAAAATTCATTCCAATTAGTTACGCCATATTTTTTGGTAGCAAACGTCGAGTCCATGTAGATTATGGAATTGTGTGAATGTTGAACCATTCTCTCACACATCCATGGTGTTTACAATCCCATAATGAATGAAATGGTGGTTCCATTTGGGCGTTGATAGTAGAAAAATATGTCCCTTTCCTCCGCATGCCATAAGTTCACGCTCATGGCATCATCGGCATGCTTTTGAGACCTTCTGCAGCAAACTCTTTTCCATGCGTTCAGCACATCCTTTCTTGTCATGTATTCGTCCCTCCTGCTCGATATACCCAAATTTGATGGATCCTTTATATATTTATCGTACACCATATCCACGGTGACTCCCATTAACATAAGAATCTTGATATAAGTTTTGCATTTAGTTGATAAGTACGGGGCAACATTCAGACACAGATCATTAATGGTATTTTCGTTCATCCCATGAAAAAACTCACCATTTACATCACAATGAAACGGATGGTTGTATAATATTATGGTCGTTGTCAGTCTCCCATAAAAAACCTTCATATTGAAATGACATTGGAAACCCCTTTTAATTATACACCTACTCACTTTGTCACTTGTTACTGACTTATTTCTATTGTCTTTTGGACCATATGAACACCAATAGCTGCATTAAAAATGGTGGCATCAAATGCTATACAATTGTTTATGAAAAGAACGTACAAAAAAATTGTTAGTGAATTTCCAAACCTAGAATATGATTTGGTTGTATGCGGTTTTGGATTTTCTATATTTTTTGAGTTGTGATTTGTGCGGGCGAAGGTAGTCTCAAAAATTTCGTTAGAACCTTCCCCCTTTAGAAATGTGTGTAGTCTTGTGAGCAGTATGGCGGCACAAATGTCGACGTTTGGCTCATCCCCTATTGGTGTCCATTCTAGGTCATCATATGAAAACTGACTCTTTTCCTTTGTAATCTCTTGGACAGGAAGATCGATCATGGTTTGCCATTTGGGCCTCCTTCCCATCCTAAAAATTATTACATGTAGTTTTGTATCGTTAATGAAATAATTATTTCATACTTACCAAAATAAATTTTGACTTTTGATTCATCATCATCAACATGAATACCATCTTAAACATTGGAAGCATTCGAATTTTTGTCTAATTCAAAAGGCGCGTGTATAAAAGATAGTATTGAAATGCTGACATTTTTTAGTGTTTCATGTACACATTGCCATTTGTTATGATTTTAAAAGCCTCTGAGAATATAATGGGAGTAGAGAAAGTTGGATATGAGTAGTTAAAAGGAAACGAAGGAGCCATCGCCAATGACATGAGAAACTGGGTTGGAAGAAAAGCACATCACAAAAAAGGATGTGAGGCTGGCTGTGGCAAAATTATCGTGAGTGAGTAATATGAGGAGATGACTACCCTCCACTGAAAATGCACTCATGTATGTGTGTTTTGTGTAAAACCTACCATCCCACATGACTTGTGATTCATCATCATCAACATGAATACCATCTTAAAACATTGGAAGCATTCAAATTTTTGTCTAATTCAAAAGCCACATGTATAAAAGATAGTATTGAAATGCAAGGAAAACAACAATTTATAGGACTGCCTACTACTTCTAGTGCATAAGCATATCACAATATGGTCATCTATAATGTGACAAAGAATGCGACATAATAAATATAATGAGACAAAGATTGTTACAAAATTAATATTATGTCAAATACACTTATACAATGTGGAGAGAAAATTCCATATAAAATATTATAATCAACCTTATAAATATAATTCACATCGTATAATAATATATTTTATGGTGTTTATTTTATTTATTAAATAATATTTTTTTTAAATGATGTATATAGAATTGAAATTATTACATTTAGCTAAAAAACAATAAAAACTATTGGAACAGGAACCTGTTTATCTAAAACAGAAGTTACAACTTAAAAACATGAAAATATTAAAATATTAATAACATCTTCAATCTTCAGATTGGAGAAAGGCTTTGGGTACAAAGGATTGACTATGAGAGACTTGCCTTCAGATGTCGGCGTTGCTTCCAAACTGGTCATGTTACAAACGATTGTGAACATTCCAAACGAAAGACCAAAACTGCTTGGTGGAAGGATTCACTTCCTGAACATCTCACAATTGACTCAGATCCGACTGAGGATTCTAGTGCCCCCTTGCATGTTGACTCACCCGTAATGGTTGATTCATAGGCCAACATAGCGAAACTACCTACAGACTATGCTCCGTAGATTGCTGATTCAGTGTTTAAGGAAGTTTCAGCCCCCCTTCCTATGGGTCACATACACATCAAGTCCATTGCAGATGCTTCATTTGCATTGGATGCAGGAAATCTTGAATGGACAGTGGTATATCGGAAGAAGAAGGGAAATGTCAAATCTAAACCCCCCACCACTCTGGACAAGGTTTGATTCTGGTCGTTGTTAGTGCTATTATTGTTACATCTGGGCAAATGGCCAACTGCACAGCTGCTGGGCAGCTGTGTTGCTGTTAAGTTGTTTTTTAGCTGTTTTTGAAGCAGCTGCTTTGTTTTTGCTGGTTCTTGGTTGTTTTCTTTTGTTGGGCTTTCTGGGGTTAAATTTTGCTTTTGAGCACTGTTGTAAAAGGGTATAGTCCCTTTCAAAAAACTATTTACCAATAATTAAAAAATAAAATAACATCTTTAATCTCTCTCTCTCTCTCTATATATATATATATATATATATACACACACACACACACACACACGCACACACACAAACACACACACACACACACACACATTTATGCATGCCAAAACATAATAATTACATAAAAATAAAGTAATAATCATCGCAACACCCACATATCCTTCTTTTTGAAAAAAAATGAACTTTCAAACTAAAATTGAGGAGTATAGATATTTCATTTTTTCACACTTTTATTTGAATTTTAGAAATGGTGCTAAAATTTTGAAGCATGATAAAAATTATTTGCTATACATTCTAAACAACAAGTATTCATTGGCATACTGAACTATCTATAATATACATATTAAAGTATTAATAAATTGAACTTTTTATGCGAACACCCCTTTTCTTCAGTTTACGTGGAAGCTCATATTTCTGTATGTCTTCATTTTACGAACAGGATCGGGAGAAACTAGGCTCCTAGTATTCATATTCACTACACAAAAGAGCAACTACTACACAAAAGAAGCATAAAATTAACGTTAGTACGATACATGAAAAATCAAATATACATCATCCACTATGATAAAATAATCACAACATCAGAAATCTAATATCCATGAAAAATTCAAGTATCGAAAAATTCCAACAGCTATCCTTCACTCAAGATGCACCTTGCCATAATATCACAACCGTCCATTGTGAAAGGGAGAATTTTGATATTATGTGAGGGTGCATTTCTAAGTGGAGGGTCGGAAAATGACTTTAAAAACCTCTACTCAGCACAGTATACCACCCAACTATTGATGTCAAATCCTAAGGGGCAAGCCCCTTCATCACGCAATGATAGTTGGGCATATCAATGTGGCATCCTAAGGGGCAAGCCCCTTCAGCACACACCAATTCTTGTCTTTGTAGAGGCACTTGCCCTCACATGCCAAATTGGGAGTGTGAGTCTGATAACATCTAATCTTTATAGCTTCAACTTACATCAGACATTCAAAACATTACAATTACCAATATTTAACAACTAATAAAAAAAATTATACATACGAATGATCTACACATTATAATTTTTTACAACTATAATGAATTCAAAAAATCAAACTTTTCTAATGTATTCCATTTAACACAGCTAGGAACAATGAGATTACAACTAAGAGCTCGAAGATCACACACATATTTAAATGAAATTTTTATAATTTCTTAAGATAGTAACAGATTGACATGCAAATCTAGAAATTTTTTATACTTATAGATAATATTAATAATCATATCAAACACTTATAACATTAAATGTGTTCAATTTATTTAACTATAACTATATTAATGTTTGAGTTATAACTATAATAATGTTTGAGTTCGGATTTTGAGACATAATTTTATGAAATGTTTTCTTCTAATGTTTATATTTGTTTTTGTTTTTGTTTTTTTGGGTATGAAATTGTCTTTTTTGGCCTTTCTTGAAGGCTTTTTACTTCATTTGAATTTGGAATCAGATGTAGTAATTTTCTAGTTCTAGTTTTTCTTTTTGTCCATTAGGCTAACATTTTAAATTTTTGTCTCGATGTTGTTATTCTCTCAGGGTGAGGACCCCTTTTCCCTTGTTTAATATATCAAAAACATAAATTAAAAACTATTTATATATATACACCATATATTTCTAATTATTGTTATTGAATTAAAATTATTATTATTCATAAGAACTACTACAAGCTAGAGATGAAGGTAAGACATATAAAGGTTGTAGAATGAAGAGAAAGAGGGGAGGTTAATACATCTCTTATCCAAATCAAATATGGGTATGGATAATTGTTTTGTTGGGTACCTAAAGGTGAGATTATTAGACCTTTCTTTTTTTTTTTGGAGAACTTGTAAGACTAGACTGATCTTTCATATTATTTGAAAAAAAAAATCTGTAGATGATACCAATTACCCATTAGAAATTGGCATACCTGAATATTCCACGTTAAATATATGTATCTTATATTTTTTCTTCCTTGATTATGAAATTCTCATTCATTAAATAATAATAATCTCACATTGGTTAGTGATCTTGTTCCAAAACAACACGTAAACCCAATATATCATGATCCTTATGTTAATGAAGGTAATACCCAATATATCGAGCTCTAAAATTTTCCTACTAGTTTTTTGTGATCCACCTGAAACAAATATCTTTCCTTCAAACGTCAATCACTAACAAAACCTTGCAAAATATAAAAAGTGGGGGCAGGGGGCCGGAGTGGGAGAAGGGGCCATGGGGTAGGGCGAGGTGTATTTGGGGGCTTGTCTTAGTGAAAGAAATAAGAATTCTATCAAAACATTAAAAAAAATTAATATATCTATTAATAAATAAAGCCGCCCATCTAATACATTGTTTGATAAAGTAAGCCATAATAACTAGGAATTGAAAAATTAATGAATGATAAAACTGAAATAAAGACACTAACATAAAACTAACAATAAATAATTGAGTCTACACAAATTTGTAAGAATAAAGATAATAATATTCCGAAATTTGTAATGACTTTACACAAATTGCAATTTATTAAATCACCTTTAGTAGCTAATATGAAAACTACTAATTATTTTACTTAGTGATTTTAGTTGGGATTACTACCATTTCTTGTACTTAATTTTTTACATAATGAATCCACATGATAATTCCAATGTTTTTACATATTTTAAAGTTAGTTACATAAAACAGAATATCAATTCTTTACCTTTGTCTAGTCGTTATTGTTGATGCAAAATCACAGCACCCGTAGACGCACATCAGGCTTCTAGGTTGATGTTCAGGCATCCAGTGTGATTGCACAACATGGAAACCTCTCTCCAAGCGTGGGACTTGTAAAACCGAGAGAGGAATCTCCAGAGAAGGCTGGGTTCCTGCTCCTAAACTACCTGCCACAAGCTATTCCAGTGCAGGCAAGCTAATCTAATCCTAATCTAACCATGCCAAGGAGACAGAGAGAGAGAGAGAGGGGAAGAACAGCAAAAGCCTACACTAAAACGGTGATACACCAGAGAAGGAGAATGTTGAACATCTATCAAAACTGCCATGGGACAAAGAGAGGTGAGCCATTGGGAAGGATGGACAGAAGCATCACAACCCCAAGGATAGATTTCACACAGAAAATGTCCCAAAACTCCATTAACACAGCTCCAGACCTGCAATGAACATTCAAACATGCACAGACACCTACAATGAAGAGAGGCAAGAAGAAGACAAGCAAAAACGAAGAGAGGATGGACAGAGATGCATCACAGAACACATTTTGTTGCTCCAGAGGTTGCACAGAACATCATTCCATTAATGGTAAAAGGCAGGAACGCCATTACAGAGCAAGGGAGGAGGTTTGAACTCCATTTTCAACCCTAGAGAAGAAAAGAAGGGAGGGCCGAGCAGAAAGAATGAACCACTTCTATCTATTGAGCCAAGTCTGGCTTTTTACATTGCATGGGTCGAGCCCAGGGGGCAGAAACGTGGGAAAATGTGTAAGCCCATTCCTCACTGAATGCCAACACATTAAAAAGGCATAGGATACCTTACCAACCCATACCCTGCCACTTTGACTGATTTGGAGGAGAATGTGACCCATTTGCATTAATCTGGCCGCTAAAAATGTCACTTCATGGCCGTTGCAGAAGAAGAATGCGACCCATTAGCATTAAAACAGGTTGTTGAAAGGTCGCTTCTGGCCATTACCACACGTCAGAGCCGTTTCTCAATTTTCTCTCTTTAGACTACACCAAAACTCGAGATTGATCCCAGAATCATGTAGAGCATCTCAACAGCTTTCTGTTGATATAAAGAACGTGGAAATCCGAGCTCTGGATCAAAAGATATGGCGATCTGAAGATTTAGGGCACGGAACAGATCAAAACGAATTTAAAATGTTTTCCCACTCTTCGCCATCTGGACGACACGTGGCACGTGCTGATTGGACGAGCAATTCTCTCTCCTCCGTCTTTCACAGGCTTTCCTTTTGAAATTGCTTGTGGGCCCCTTAAACTTGGACACGTGGCGCCATTTCATTGGTTTGGTTCAGCGCTCGATAACTCGCCCCTTTGACCTTTTGAATTTTTCTCCTGTGAGGACACGTGGCAGTTTCTGATTGGTCTTCAACTCCTTCGGCTCCTTCGTGTACTTCGCTTCCATTTGTCCCGAATGTCCCATTTGATTTTGGGCCCTTTGTGCTCATTTCGGCCGGGTTCGGGCATTTCGCGTCCATTTGTCCCAGATGTCCCATTTGACTTTGGACCTTCTGGACTCATTTCGGCCGATTTGGCCGGTTCGGGCATTTTTGGCCCGCTTGTCCCACTTTGCTTCGGACTGACTTGACTCTTTTTCGCCCGGTTCGGCCGGTTCGCGCCTTTTTGTCCCAACTGTCCCGGGACAAAAAGTTCTCATTTCGGCCGATCCAGCCGGTTCGCGTCCATCTGTCCCGCACGTCCCATTTGCCTTCGGACTGACTCGACCTTTTTCGCCCGGTTCGGCCGGTTCGCGCCTTTTCGGCCCAGATGTCCCAATCGTTTTTTGACTGCCTGTGCTTATTTCGGCCGGTTCGGCCGGTTCGGGTCTTTTTGTCCCAAACGTCCCGAGCAACACTTAGCCAATTTTCACGATTTTTCCTGGATCGACCTATTTGCCTTCTTGAACCTTTTTTTCGCATTTTCTCAGAGCTTGCTCCCTGTTTCTTCGGCCTGGGGAGTTAGAAAAATATCTGAGAGAACCTCAGAAACATGATGTTTGCTCTGAATCAATTAATTTTCCTGGGACTTGAATATTCTGATGCATGTTATCAAAATTACCCAGGGGGGGAAATTTTGACAACAGTTATCACTTATAAAACCCATCCAAATTTGCCACATCACTTATACTTTATAATTACTCATTTCTTTACCTTTGTCTAGTCATTATCACTTTATAAAACCCATCCAAATTTGTTACATCACTTATACTATATAATGACCAATAAAAATAAAATCGATTTTAATTTGAAATTTATAAAAAAATATTTTTAATAAAAAATTAATATTTTTTCCCAAGTATGGCGCATGAATATTAGCACCTCATTTATATTTGCACATTGAATTGTGTGGACCCGTTTTTGTTTTCATAGATGCTTCTTCAACATTGTCAATATTTATATTAGTAATGATGATAATGAAAGGGTGGAGTATTGGACATACTATTGTATTTTAGTTTGATTATGTGTGGTAGTTTTGATATGGTTGAGTTTGAGGGAGATAAAAGAGGGGTTCATCTCGAAGCAATGGTACACCATTAAATAACAGATGTTGTTTTACATGTGCAAAAAACTTGAGGTGTGTGAACCTGACCTCCATTGATAGTGTTCATCTACCATCTTATGGTTTATGTAGTCTAATTTTCGACAAGTTGGTGATAGGGTGGTGATAAAACTAAATAGAGTGTTATTTGTAGAGCAAAATCTTTTCACATTTGCAAATAATTTTAATCACCTCGTCAATGTGGTACATGAAGTGATTATTTCATACCACTTCCCCATAATTTTGACATTGAATGGCTAACACCCAAAGTCAAGGTCAAATTCCAAATTTACCTCAATATTTCTCACCTCCTATTGATGTGGTTTTGCACCGACATGATAGATGTTTTATGCACACAATATACTTGTGGTGCTTGATCCCAACCTCCATTGGCAACTTTCCACTGCCACCTTGTGGTTTCACTAGTCTAGTTTTCGACAAGGTGACAATAGAGTGGTGAGAAGATTAGATAAAGTCAAGTATTGGCGAAGTATAATCTTTTCACATATGTAAATAATCTTAATTGCCCCAATCAATGTTTTTCTTGGAGTGATTCTTTCATACTACTTCCCCATTAAATTTGGCATTAAATGGCCAACACCCCAAGTCAAGGTCAAACTCCAATGTTACCTTAATATTGTTTACCTCCAACATGAATGGATTTATGGTCATATCATTTGAATTTGGATCCTTGCCCCTTGGCCTAGTGAAGAGGTTGTGTGGATAGTTTGGTGGGGGATTGCAATTTCTCTAACTGCAACTTTCCTTTATGCATACAAAAAATAAGCAATTGATTTTTTTGGTGAAACCCATGAGGCACCATATTGTGAGCACCTTCAATTGTCATGAGTTAGAGGTCTTCTCTTGATTATAATTTATAAAATGAGGTTGTTAAGTGGAGGAATAAGCTCAAGGTAGAAGAAACCTAAAGAGCTCATGACACTCAATTTCGTGCTCATATGCATTGGTTGAAATTTGGGGAATGAGCTTTTAAGGAGCTTTTCTCCTTTAGTCATTCCAAACAAGTTTTACATAGAGTGAAGACAAACTATGATGCCAATCAATCCATAACTAAACTTCTAATATCTTGAGAGACTTTGTTTCTCATAACATGGAATTCTTGCAACTCAACCATCAACCATACCTTGTGAAGGAGACCTCATTAAATGTTTGTAGGGAGTAGCTTGCAAATTCCTTGAGGAAAACAATTGGTATGTAATCACTTATTTTCAATTGAAGAGTCACAAGAAGAAACAAAGCACGTGGTTTCGAATGAAACCCATGGAATAAGAATGAATCACACAACCCAAAGTTCTAAATTCAAGTGTATTTATCAAGAATATGATGCCTCTTGTGATAGAAGATGAGCCTCCTTTCATAGTATGGGGCAAAGAAAATATTTACTAGATACAAAACAAACCAGCTAAATAGTATGAGGCAAAGAAAATATTTACCTAAGAGCCACCTGTTATTCTCTGAAAATTCTTCCTCTGCTTACCTTCCACACCTTTGGCTCCCTCTCTGGCTTCTAATGGCGGGTAATGTGAATGTTTGTTTTTTATTGAAGTTGTTGTCCATAGAAAATGTGTTTTTGGCGATGAATTCAACATAAATGGTGTTTTTGGTAATGCGTAGCCAGTGGCGCCACCTACCCTCCGCTTGGCATTGTTAATACGCAAGTAAAACTATCACTGGCTCATTGAAACCAGATGCAGTGGCGAGTTTGACAGCTCCTAGTTGATGGTGTTGATGGGATGGTAGTTTGAGTACAACCGGAGACGAGACCTCCTCTGGTGCCGGGCATATGGGCACATCATGTAGCGCATGACATGTGGGATGGTAGGTTTTACACAAAACCCACATACATGAGTGCATTTTTAGTGGAGGGTAGCCATCTCCCTCCTGGTCATCCCCTGTTGTGATGTATTATGTTTACCTGATTTACTTTGTTTGTGCGTCAAGGGTAGGGCACCATGCCGATTAAAGACATTTTTTAGACTCATCCGTGCACAGGGAGCTATGCAATAAAATGTAACTATGTAACTAATTCTTTGTTGGACAACCTATCATCACTGCAACAGGTGTGGACATCCTAGCCACTTGGTCATAAGCTTCACCTTTGAGCACGAATCCCCTAGATAAATTATTGGTGGATTTTAACATAGTATCTAGAACATCCATGACATTCCCTCATGCCACAGTAGCTACTGCATATGTGAATTCATTCCATATGGACTGGTCTCCTGCTGCCATCAAATCTGATATCATGACCACAGGTGATTTGCCAATTTCCCAAATCCATCTTCCAAAAACTTAAAATATTGTTCTCATAGATCTTCACAATTTGATTTCATGTGGTAATGCAGCATCTAGGTTAATGGATCCAACATTATATGGCAATAAGGATGTAGAATTGGGATATGGAGCAGTGCAGAGTAATTTTGAGTGTTTTTAAGGGCATATGAGCTTATGTATGAAAATTAGTTGATGTTTTAGGATCATAGGGAGTTACAGAGACTTAAGAGCATGATGATGTATAAGAGATAGAGAGAAGAATAAATAAGTAGTGTAAATAATTCCATCATTTGTTAAGATAGCAACAAGAAAAGGTGGAAAAATTTCTTAGGTGGATAAGTTGGTGTTTGGTATTCTTGTGGAGTTGGTGCTTCACTAAAACCATTGAGGGTTAGTGCCTTCTTGCAAGTTGGTTCTTTCTAAATTAAGGTTGGTTCCTGATAAATTAAGGGGTTGGTACCATCTAGTTAGTGCTAGATAAATTATGGGTTGGTACTCCACTAAATCTTGAATTTTTTATATATAAGAAAAGTTTAGTAGGTTTTCTTCCCCTTGAGGGTTTTTCACATAAATTTTGTGTTTATGTGTTCTCTCTTGTTTCTTTCTCATGTTGATAGATGTTATGATGTTTGGATGGTTTTTTATATTAATTAACATTGCTCATATAATGGCTAATACAAGTAAATGAAATTGAAGTAAAAGTTTTTAAACACTGATTCACTCCCCTTCTTGTTGTTTGTGCTTCTAACAACAAGATTCCTATTGCTTCCACTTCTATCATGAATTATCCATTCTTCATTTTCAAATATCACCTTTTATCGTTTTTGAACTATCTTCCCAAGTCTTAGAAGGTTATACTTCAAACATGTCACATAAAAGACATCCTGAATCTTCCTCTTATTTCCTTCTTGGGTGAGTATGGATATGATTCATTTTCCCACTATAGGAGCCTTGCCATTTGTTCCCATATTTTCCTCAAATTTGACTACTTCATCTATATTTTTGAACATTCCTTTATTCCTACACATATGGTTTTTATATATATTATCTAAATACCATATTTGTTTACTTATTTTCTTAGTTGCATTGCATGTTAGGAAAAAAATTCCACCCTTTTCATCCTTTTCAGGTTCAACTTCTTTTGTATAAGTATAACTTGCATTATGCCATTTCATATCATACTCATTCCTATATTCACTAGCATAATGTCCATACTTCTTGCAATAATAGCATTGGATGTTTGATTTATCATACCTTTGTGTGGAACCACCTCAAGAAGTGTTGTTGTTCCTTCCTCTTCCTCTTCCACGTGGATCTTAATGATTGTGCCTTCCACTTCCTTCGTTTGTAGAAAATATGCATCTTCCTCTATTGTAAGCTCCTCTCCCCCTGACTTTTACATTCATGTTTGATTTGAATGCTTGTTCGCTAGAGGATTTGGTTGTCTTACTCATCCTTTTTTCATGGATTTGTAAGGAACCCATAAATTCATCAACAGTCATTTACCTCAAGTCCTTAGACTCTTCTATTGCTATAACAACATGATCAAATTTGGTTGGAAGACTCCTTAATACCTTCTCTATGATTATATGATCTTCAATAACATGTCCATTTATCCTAAATTTATTTATTATGATCATTTTACTTGTGATAAAATCATTGATGGATTCTTATTCCTTCATCAAAACAAATTCAAACTTAACATATGCAATATAAGTAGCTTCACCTTGTCACTTCCTTGATAGGCATTTTGTGAAATATCTCATCCTTGTTTAGAATTTGCAATTGTTGTTATCCTTGAAAGAAATGAATGTTTTACTGCATTTTGAATGTAACTCAATGATTTGACATCTTTTTTTCTATTTTGATTCAATATTTTATTTTGTTCTTGTGTGAGAGCATTAAATTCAGTTTGGTCTATTGTCTTTGTGTATCCACCTTCTACTAGTTCCCATAGCTCTTGAGAAGAGAACAAATTCTTCATTTTTATACACCAAATATCGTAGTTTTTCCACCAAATACTAGGGGTTGGTGCTAATATTTTCCACTATTGAAATCCATCACTCAAACCCCAATTCCTGTCCTGATACCAAGTTGTTGAGGAAATGGAGGGAAATAAAATAAAATGCACAACAATGGAAGTAGAGAACAAGATAATAACACAAAATATTAATATATTCAACCCAATACAAATTATACAAAATATTAAAAATTCATTTCTTCATTTGTTTCAAGCTCTCTAATTTCTCTATTCTACAACTACAATTATAAATATGAATTGTGCGATAAAATTGGATTGTGTTCTTCCTTTGTTCTAATGCTTTGTTTTTTCACACTCTTCTATTTTATTATGCTTTGTTTTTTTCCAACAAAATATGGGTTATTGTTGGACTGTTCTGCCTCTCTAATGCACTCATACTAACCTTATTTTTTAAAGCTTTGTTCTATGTTTTTTTTGCACAAATTATCTCTTCTCCAAGTAAGTACAAAAAACAGCTTTTACAATATCAAATTAATTTCCCTCTCAAAAGAGAATTCAAAAAAATTGAACACCCAAAACAACACTAAATGAAAATAAAGAAAGGTAGGTGGAATTGAGGGATAAATTCAAAAATAAATTCAAATGTATGGAGCCAAGATTAAAATATTCAACATAGACGAGATGTATCCTTCATGATAACGAGTTTGGATACATACCTACTTCACCGCCACATTGGAAATAGTTATCCATCCATGATAATGATTGTTTTTTATTGGAATTAGAGCTTGTGGAGGCCTCGAATTCCACAAAAACATTAGGAAGAAATAATGATAATGGACACTAGAGCACTTACCATGTTAACCTTGCTTAGCAAAATTTCGATAGCGAGGACCAATTGACTTTAGAAGTCAATATCAAAACAAAAAACTATGTAAAAATCAATAGATGAACTGAATGAATATCAATGATCAATTATCATAACACCATAATTTATAGGATCTCATAACACCACAATGCTCATAACAATGCCATGCTCATTATTATGAGTATTGAATCTTGAAGCGATAATGTTATGCTTAGAATCTTAGGGATTTTTTTGCTGGGACATTTCCATGAAAAGGAAGCCAACAGTAGGGCCATCAAACTTCCTACATTAGTGCATTAAAAAATAATGGTTTTCATAGGATGTTGATTTTGCAAGGAATGGAAGTAAGCTTTAATGACATTTACGTCCTTAAAAATCACAAGGGAAAATGACATGTCATCTTTTTCACTCAATTCAGTGGTGTCAATATCATTCCAATGGCTCCATATCTATAATATTTTTCTCATACAAAAATCCATTAAAAATAAAATGATTTTCTCTTACCACTAATGATTTTGAAAGAAAAAACAAAATGAAGCATGGTAGATGAGAGATAATTTTCGATGCTTAATTGTTTCATTTCTCTAATGGTGGATTGTCGATGGAGTAGATATCCATTATATCCTCACACATTATGTTTATATCATTTTTGGTCAATTAGGTCCCTCCCTTTAACTTCATTCTCATCTTCCACCATGTAATTCGTATGTATCCATTTTGACACTTCTTTAAGAATTATTAAATTTTGTTGCATATGCAATGAGCATCATCACCATGGGAATGTATTCCCCTAGTATCATGCATCTCAAAGTCTTAGACCTTTTTGGATACTTGCAATTTTTAATAGGAGGAAATATGAAAGTGGAGACAATTTCACAAAGAATGATGGTGCCCCTCCCAAGACAATCATCTTGTCCCCATTTTATTCCATGTATCTTCTTCTTGTGATTGAAAATGGGTTTAAATCCTTTTCATTGGGATCAATACACAACTATAGTATATATCCTCCCTACCAATTTTTTTTGAGATCAATATTCTTAGAACGTTTCTTGGAATGTGACAAAACAGATAAGGGTAAAAGGCTAGGAGGAATACCTGTTGAAGCTGGTTGAAGGTTATTGCGCGCATATGACTTCTTGATCCACAACTGATCGTGAGAGCTTCCTTTTGGCTAGGAGGAACTACCTGAAATAAACAAAAAGACCACCAAATGGAAGTTAAACAGCATATGCAGTGGACTGCCTAGCGTATGCTAGATTTGGGAAGTATGATACTCCCTAGAAGGCTATCAATCCAATGTTGTAAACAAATTAATGCGAGAAATAAGGTAAATATTGTCCTACTGT
Organism: Taxus chinensis; assembly: GCA_019776745.2. Lineage (NCBI taxonomy): Eukaryota > Viridiplantae > Streptophyta > Pinopsida > Cupressales > Taxaceae > Taxus > Taxus chinensis. The sequence goes on from CM034156.1 coordinate 12,960,169, forward strand.
AGTCAATATGATTTAGGCATCTCATATAAACACAATAAGAAAAATCTAATCTAATAGGCTAGGTTAGGATCAGATCTGGAGGTCGGGTAAATGGTTCAGGGTTTCTGCAGGTCTGACAAAGATCTGATGAAGGTCACAGGTGATTATAGGTAACTTGGGAGTATGTAGGTAGGTTGTTGGTCTATACTATGTTGAAAGACACAGAGACTGATGCCGGTCTAGTCCTGACCGATGCCGGTTCATTGTGACCGATGTCAGTCACTAAAGAAATGATAGGGGGTCAAGAACAGGGGTTTGGGTCTATTTTCCAGGTTGATGGGGAACTGAGTGAGGTGTCTAGGAAGTGTGGGTAGGGCTGTAGGTTAGTGGTCAGGTCTGGTGGGGTTTTGGTGAAGCTAGGAGGAGTTATGGGTTAAGTTGATGAATGGTAGTAAAGGCTGGTATCAGGTAGGTAGACTAACGTCGGTATAGGCTCGACCGATGACAGTTTAGGGAGACTGATGTCGGTGACTGTGGGAAAATGGAAGATGTTGCAGAATGGATTTTAGATCTTCTTTGTGATTGCACAAAGGGTTGGGTAGGTCAGAATGGGGTGTTGGATTGCTAGGACAGGGTTTTGAGGGGTTTTGGAAGAGGTATAGGGGGATAGTTATCAGAGAGAAGTAGTGAGTGGCTGGAAAAGCAATAACACACAAAAAGATGTAAATACTGAGAGTATCTAAACAAAATGGATTGAATAGACAAGTGTACTTACTTGGAATCTGCTACCAGTCGAATGTGGGTGAAGATAGGAGATGGTGGTTGGAGGTTTCTTTTGTAGAGGGTCACTAGTTGATAGGAAACTGTTGCTTGAGCTTCCTAGGCTTTCCTCCTTGCTTGGCTGAATCAGATCTTGGCTTGGATGGTTGTGGATGTCTGGGTGTGAATGGATGCTCACTCTAATTTCATGTAGATTTGATTACTCTCCCTTGCTCTCAGAATGTGCCAACCTCAAAATAATGTTACCAAGGGAATAAAAAGTAACCGACGATAGTTCCAGGTTGACCAACTGTCAGCGTTGGTTAGGGCAGGATTCCCTAGGTTTACTAAAATGGGTAGATCTTCTTGATTTCTTAGATCCAGTTAGTTTCTTTTTGTGGATTAGAATGGAAGCTTCTTTTCTAATGGGAGGGAATGTGGTTAGAGAGGTTGTAGGGATTGATTTTTAGGGTTAGGCCAAATCTTAGCTCATTAAGGCAAGTAGGATTAGGTCTTAGTTAGTTATGGAAACATGTCAAGAATAGGTCTAGGGTGAGGTGGCTGGATGAGGTGTCTAGGTGAGGTGGAAATTAGGATAATTAGATAATAAATATTGTGAGGATATGGATTAATTTAATTAAATTAAATTAATATTAGTGTAGGGTGTGAGGGGCCATGGTTAGGTGAGTGTGTTCAAGTTGATTATTTAACGAGGGGTCAAGGAGTGTGTGACCCAATTTTGGTGTCTACATTTTTCCCCTTTTTTTGCGTAGCTTGTATTGGTAAGTGACGCTGAAAAAAATAAGATGTGGTTGCCCCATGTGTGGGTGAAGGTGATCCCCCTCAAACCAGGAACTGATGAGGCAGAAGGCAGAATCGGTGAGTGGTTTGATAAAAGGTGAATGTGATGAAGAGGAAGGTGGACAATGGGGGTAAAGGGGTAAAGGTCCAATCAGGTAATCCAGGTAATGGGTCAGGGTCAAAGGTAGTAACAGTCAAATGCATGCACATGTATAAACTGCAGCACGGTACCAGGTTGAAGAGTATGAAAACTCTACATTGTCTAAGGTCGATAGGGCTATCCAAACAAGGTTGAAGTGATTTCGGTATCCAAGGTATAGGATATGGTCAGGAAACACAACGTAGGTTAGGTGCAGGAATGTTTAGGTATGTTCCGGTGCACCAAGGGTGGGTCAGGATAAACATCACGACAATAGGCAAAGTAAGGTCATTAGGTCAAACAACACGGGTAACAGTGTCGCAAGGTATAGTGAGCACACAGGTTCAAAGGTCATGAACAGTGTTCTACGTCTAGGTATATAGGTCATGACACAGGTAAGGCCGGGGTAGGGGGAAAATAATGAGTCCCCAAATGATGATGAGGTTAGGTGATAAAGGATGAGGTCAGGAGGATAAAGTGGAGTGTCCAAGTCAGGTGTGGGTGAGGTGGAAAGGATTCAGGATTCAGATTAGGGGTAATGGGTAGCAATGAGGCTGAGCAGGATAACCAATAGTGGTCAGAATTAACTGATGTTGGTCACCATGAACCGACCACGGTATGCTAGGGCACAGGACCGATGTCAGTCTAGGTGAAACCGTCGTCGGTCAAGTCAGGAAGGTTATAAAAAGAAAAAGTTCCACATTTTTGAAAATCATTTGTCAGTTGCCACATAGGAGAAAATGAAAAGAGAGAGAGAAAGATGGTGGAAAGTGACCAAGTGACATGGAGAGCTGATTTGGCGAGCCACAGAGTGAGTGATCGTTGGTCGATAGGTGGGTCTACGAGCTCGGTGTGATTGATTTGATTGGGTGGAGAGCCAGAGGGCAGTCAGTGATGGCAGAGGTAGGAGAGGGATTGGGTGGACCCATGTAGTGGCCTGAGGTGCCACCTGCAGACGGCAGCATGATGAGGTAAGAGTCAATTCCTATCTTTGTTTGTTTGAGTAGGTGGAGGATAGAAATCAGGTAGGAGGAAAGTGGGTTTTTGGGGGGAAAATATTAAAATTTGAATGTGGGGAATTTAAAGAGAAAAGGGGAACAAGGGAGGGTAGATTTAGGTAAAGGAGGGGTGGGGATAGGTGTTGGGTAGGCATTGGTGGGGGAAATGGGTAGAAATGAGAAATTTAGGTAGAAATAGGGCAGGGCATCATGGGTTTGTTGCCGCGATAGTGACCAACGTCGGTCTAATGTTAGTCGACGTCGGTGGGTGAGGACTGGTATCGGTCACAGGTGCGGTGACCGATGCTAGTTGTTGTTGGACCGTGGTCGATCATGGATGACCGGTGTTGGTCAACATGCTAGAGAGGTAGGCCTAAAAAGGGGGTAAAATAGATGGGGTAGGGGTATGGAGAGTTAGGTAGGGGGAAGAGTTATGGGTATTGGTAGGTGGGTGAATAAGTAAGATCGGTGAGAGGGTCAAAAATGAAAATAGGTAAGGGTCCGAGGTGTGGGTAGATAGGTAGTGTTGATTTAGGGCATAGGTATAGGTGACAGGTATAATGCGAAGCAATATAGGTAGGGTAAGCGGTATAGTGGGGGTGGCAAGGTTGAATGCAGGTGTGGGAAAGTTTTAATAATATGATTGGTTGTTGGCTGTAGGTGAGAGATCAGCTGCGGATGAGAGATAGGGTACCACCACTACTGGTGGAGGTACGAGTGAGCATGACATGTGAGGAGTGGTGCCATGTTGCAGAGGTGGGCCTGATTGGGGTCAGATGCTACCGACACATAGTCTGGGAGGTGAGTTTGATGGTTTCCCTCATTGATAGATGGGATTTGGTGACCAACACATTCCATCTACCGATGGGTGAGATCACGATCACCCTGGAGGATGTCTACAGGATCTTGCGACTACCTATAGCAGGTACACAGGTTTATTTGATCTCCTCAGAGGCATCTGAGGAGTTACTGTTACCAGTGTTTGGAGAGGGGATGACATTGTTAGGATTCCACAGTGCCAGTATGAGCTACAGAGTGATGTACCAAGCCTACCGTGAGGAGATGAGGCTGGAAGTGCTTCTGATGGAGCATTCTACTATTTTTTACACTACCAGATGTAGAGGGTGGGAGATTCCCATGGTCATTGATGGTGGTTCTACATGACATGGTGGAGAGCAGGACTCAGTTTGCATGGGTGCTTGCATTCTTGGTGTAACTATACAGGGAGTTGTGGGCTTATGGGTGGCTACGGCAGTTCAGCCTTTGTTGTACATTCTTACTACATTGTTGGGCGTATGAGCATATTGTGTGTGTGTGGCCAGTTGGGATGCCCCGAGCTGATGCATTTGAGGCGAGGTTGTTATGGGTGGGCTACAGGCGATGGGTACCGGCTATTGGGGAGCACCGAGCTGCGAGAGCTACACATGATGTAGCCTATTATAGGTGATTACTAGAGGGGTTGTCTGGTGTGGACATCATTTAGAGGCCATATGTGGGCTTCCCCTCATATAGACGGATGGTGGTGGAGCTAGATGGGTTACAAATCTATAGGTGGATAGAGGGGTGGTGGGTAGGGGAGCATGAGATGATACCCATAGACTGGGTCAGACAACAGTTCAGGTTACCACAGGATATACCCCCACCCTTCCCATAGTATAGGAGAGATGATGTGGAGAGGCCTATGTCTCTGCCATGACCTACAGTGCCGACTGGGCAGGAGGAGGAGCCGGTCGATCGACAGATAGATGATGTTGGGGTGACAGATAGGTATAGATAGTGGTGGGTTGCATAGCTACGAGCAGTACCGTCGAGGCCGGGGCAGCCAGATTTAGCCACTATCATAGTTCAGAGAGATGCCCTACAGGGGCAGGTGGCTACCCTGGTGACCTAGTTGGGCATAGTATAGGGACATCTGACAGGGGCCGAGGCACAGGTTGTGACTCTGCAGGCGCAGGTGGCCACTTTTCATGCACAGGGAGTACAGGGACCAGTACCCACACCGGGAGGAGAGGGAGAGGGTGGAGATGGAGATGGGGTGCAGGTAGCCACCCTACAGGCACAGGTGATAGGTTTGTAGGGCCAGTTGGCCATGGTGCAGGGACATGTTATAGGTTTATAGGGCCAAGTTGGCCACTGCACAGGCACAGATAGTGGCCCTTCAGGCCCAGGTACAGGTGCAGGTTCTGGGGCTGATAGCACCACCACAGGGGCATGGATAGGGTCCCATTGTTCAGGCAGGATCAGGGTAGGGTCAGAGGCTGATGACACCACTGTAGATAGTACCTACAGCTAGGTTGAGAGATGCCATGGGTGAGGTGAGATACTATCAGGATCACTTGATGGCAGTAGGGATATATGTCTTATCATATGCCGAGCACAGAACACAGAAGGCCTCGAGTGAGAGGAGCAGATCCCACACACATAGTGTGGAGAGTACAGGGGGCCAGCGAGCCCAGGGGCTAGGTCAGGGTGAGGCCACTAGTGCACGGAGGCTAGCTCTAGGGGTAGGACCATCAGAGGCCAGACCAGGGCGAGGCAGAGAGAGGTCAGCCAGACACCGGGCTAGAGGAGCGGAGGAGGAGACAGATGAGACAGGCTTGGATATCAGATGGGGAGATGATTGAGCTCCATGTATGATTAGTTTATTTATTTTTGACATCATATTTTTGACATATATACCTGGCCTGTGTGCTGAAGATAGTGAGGATGTGCATGAGAATTTTTGAGATTTTGTTATATATACCGGCCTGCGTGCCGAAGATATTTGAGAGTCATGTATATGGATACACATGTTTGGATGATTTATTTATAGAGATGATGGTGATTATGGCATGATGTATATATGGTTGTGTGTAACTTGCTATTATGATTTGTATATGTGATGGAAACCAAGTAGTGTAGGCATGATAGAGCCAGGTCATAGGCATGGATCGAGTCAGGTTGATGTAGGTATGGATTGAGTTAGGGAGGTTTAGGCATGGATGGAGTCAGGTCATAGGCATGGATTGAGTCAGGTTTTTGGTTTAGGCATGGATGGAGTTGGGTTAGGCATGGATTTAGGTCTTAGGCATGGATTGAGTTAGGTTTTTGGTTTAGGCATGAATTGAGTTAGGTCAGTTTGGTGGATAGAGTTTTGGTGTAGATTACAAGTAATTGGTGATACAGATAACAAATGGTAATGTAGATATACGTGATGATGTAGTTTTCCAAATTTTTGTTGTGTGTGGAAATATGAAATGATGAATTGGTGAATGTTATGATGATGTTTGAAACATGGATGGTAGATATGTGTATTAGTTATTGTGTGTTGAGATCGTACTTCCAGTTGTCGATATACAAAAGGAAAAATCAGGTATAATGTGAATAGGAAAATAGGGGAAAATTGGTAAGGGTAGAGAGTGGCCGAGCTAACCTTCAAGGGCCCCATGCCCTTGAAGTGCTACCTACATAGTCCCAGAAAAAGGGGACCTCAGGCTGATGTAGTTCTCCCATAAGCTAGGGAAAAATGTGAGGAGGTAGGAGAATGGGTCGGTAGGTTATAGGCATGATTGAGTCTAGGTTATTTAGGCTTGGTTGAATTGTGGGCAAATAGGTATGGGTGATTTTAAGTTGATTGTGGTGAAAGAGGAAAATTTCCAGAGATAAGCATCGAGGGTCTAGTCCTATATAGGATAATCAATACGTAATGAAGAAGTTAAAAGATAAGAGGAGGTAAGAGAGCCACCTGATTGGTGAGGATCATAACGGGTTGACCATACCTTAGGTAGGCTGGTGAACGTAAGACCCTAAAGACATTACATGATTGATTATTCTAAAGGTGAAGAATAGTCACATGATCACCAAATGTCATAGTTTCAGCAGGTCCCTTGAGGCGGTAGGAAATGAAGGTGCAAAGGGTGAGAAGGTGAAAAATGGTTAGGTTATATGGTATGAGGTAGCATGCCTTTTGGCAAGAGATCCAAGATCACAATGAGCAAGTCCATGATGAAAAAGTTTTTTTTTTTTTGACTTGTATTTGAGATAGACTGATCGATGTGGAAAGTCTATATGGGATGAGGAAATTAACTCCTTGAGGTCTTCGCGAAGCTGATCGATGCGGGAAGCTTCAGATTTTTTTTTTTTTTATTTTTTCGGAAGCAGGCTTTACATAGTTGTCCTTCGAGGGAGCAGTCTATTTATAGCAGTGATGTAGAGAGAAAGATGTCCTTTTGAGGGAGTCATCTTTTTATTGGAAGTTTGACTCAAGGAGTTGGATCCCATGTGGAAATTATGTGAGGGATTTTAAGTCATGGAAAAGACTAGGGTGAAGAATCAGATTCTTGTTCAGAAAGCAAGGTGAAACGACCATGGGATCTCATCTGAAAGAAGATGAAAAGTATCCATGAGAATCATGCCATGTGCAGAGCCATGGTACACATATTTAAGAGAGGGTAAAAGAGTGACGGGTATGCACATGATTCTTGTTTAGTCGTTGGGGATGGCATAGTGAAAGGAGGGAAGTGAATGGCACTCAAGGGATGAGCATGAAAAGAGGTAGACGGTGAGGTAGGACTGAAAGTCAATAGTAGAATGGTTGAAGATGCAAGGCATTAAGGGGCTCAGGTTTGGGTTTACCATCGAGTGAAGATAAATGATAAGCACCTGATCCATAGGCATGAGTCATGATGTATGGTCCAAGCCAATTAGGAGAAAATTTTCCCCGTTTACTTTTTTCTGCTTTGGTTACATGTTGATTTTCCTTCAGGACAAGATCACCAACTTGGAAGGTTCATTCATGAACACGTTTTTCATAGGCACATTTGATATGTTTTTGGTAAACTTGGAGATGGTCAAGAGCATTAAGATGATGTTCATCTAATAACTCAAGTTGTGCTAAATGGTCCTGGTGAAAGTCATCATCATTGAGCATGTCATGGAGAGAAATACGAAGAGATGGAATCTGGACTTCGAGAGGTAGAACAACCTCTATACCGTAGACCAGAGAAAAAGGAGTGGCAGCAGTGGAAGTGTGAATACTAGTACGGTACACCCACAGGGTGAAAGGAATGTGTGTATGCCAGTCCTTCCCAGTATCGTTAACCACTTTCATGAGAATTTTGTTTAGGGTTTTATTAGTGGATTCGGCTTGGCCATTGGTTTGTGGGTAATAAGGTGACGAGAAACTTAGTTGAATGCCGAAGGCATCAGTGATGAGGTGATGTGGAATGCAAAGTTTTTGCAAGGTTTTATTTTTGAATTGTTTTTTGTTATCAGTGATGAGGCGATGTGGAATGCCAAAGTGACAGATAATGTGATGATTGATGAACTCACATATTTTCTCAGCTTTTGTGGAGATGAGAGGTATGACTTCAACCCATTTGGTGTAGTATTCAGTAGCGGTGATGATCCATTGATGTCTCTGGGAAGAATGGGGATTGATCTCTCTGACAAGATCCAAACCCCATTGAGAGAAGGGCCAAAGGTCACGGGTGACCTGTAAGGCATGACTGGGTGTATGATGAAGATTGGCATGTTGTTGGAATTTTACACAATGCTTAACGTAGTCACAACAATCATGGTTAAGGGTCGGCCAGTAATAGCCTAGGTGAAGAATACGCTTAGCAACCGTGAGACCACTGAAGTGACCTCCACATATGCCATCATGAACTTCCTTAATGGTATAGGGAATTTCAGAACTCGTAAGGCACCGTAAGAGAATACCGTCAAAGCCACGCTTATAGAGGAGGCCACCCATGATGACGTAACGAGATGCCCTTTTGAGAAATGTGCGTTGTCCATTACGAGTGAGGTCAGGAGGTAAGATGGAGAGGGAAAGATAGTCTGTGTATTGCTTATACCAAAGGTCACTCGGGTCAGGAGCGGTGGTTCCGATAGAGTAAACTTCATGAGGTAAATAAGAGGGTGATTGTAGTCTTTGTATGGTGACAAAGATTTTAGAGTCAGCGGGTGAAGCGGGTATCTGAGAAGCCAAGCAGGCCATGGTATCTACAAATTTTTTGGTAGAACGTGGGGTGGTTTGAAGGGCATAACGGTCGAAGGTGGTCAAAAGTATGTCTACATGATGCTTATACTTTTGAAGTATCTCATTATGACACTGGTATATACCATTGACTTGGTTTATGACCAATTGAGAATCACCAAAGATGTTGATTGACTTAACATCTAAGGCATAAGCAGCCTGGAGACCCAATACGAGTGCTTCGTATTCAGCAATATTGTTTGTACAATCAAAATTGAGTTTGAAAGACAAAGGCATGGGTTCACCATCAAGTGGAATGAGGATAACACCAGCCCCACCCCCACGCTGACACTTGGAACCATCGAAGAAGAGTGTCATTTGGTAAGCGGGTTCATCCAAGGAAAGGGTAGTAATAGACTCATCTGGAAAGTCAAAGTTAGAGGGTTGATCCCCGGAAATAGGTGCGTCAGCCAATTGGTCGGTGATAGCTTGGCCCTTGATGGACTTTTGATGGATGAATTTGAGGTTGAGGTCAGCCAGAAGCATAAGCCAGCGTGCGGCACGTTGATTTTGATAAGGTTTGGCATACATGTAGTGTAATGGGTCCGTATTAGTAATGACAAAGGTTTTGTGGTTGAGTAGGTAATGGCGGAGTTTGGTGGTGACGAAAACTAAGGCTAGGAAAAGTTTTTTGGCATGGGTATATCTAGTTTTGTAGTCAAGAAGGGTATGACTTATATAATAAACCACTTGCTCCCAGTGTTGGTCATTGCGATGAGCAAGCATGGCACCTAGAGAATGGTCAATGGCGGAAATATATAGGTAGAAGGGCTGGTCATCCTTAGGAGGAACAAGTATTGGTGGTTAAAGGAGGTATTGTTTTAAGGCCTTGAAGGCTTTATGACATTCATCATCCCATTTGAATGAAACATCTTTCTTGAGAAGATGATGAAATGGTTGACAATGGTTGGAAAGTTGTGAGATAAAATGACGAATGGATTGCAACTTACCTTGTAGGCTGCAAAGTTGACGGAGATTAGTGGGTGGCGGAATTTCAAGGATAGCCTTGAATTTAGCAGGATCAACTTCTATGCCATGCAAAGAAATGATGAAGCCTAGGAGTTTCCCTGAAAGTACTATAAAGACACTTTTTTTGGTTGAAGATGAACACGGTATTTGATGAGGCGGTCAAAGATGACTTTAAGAATGGTTAGGTGTCGGAGTTCGATGTTTGGATTTGGTGAGCAGATCATCTACGTAATCCTCTAATATGTGATGCATGATGTCATGGAAGATGTAAGTCATGGCCCGCTGATATGTAGCACCAACATTTTTGAGGCCAAAGGGCATGACTCTATAGCAGAAAGTCCCCCAAGGGGTGATGAAGGTAGTCTTGTGTTGATCCTCGGGAGCTAGTAATATTTGATTATAGCCTAAGAAACCATCCATGAGTGATAACATTTCATGGCCAGCAGTGAGATCAACTAGTTGGTCAATGCCTGGTAGTGGGAAATCATCTTTGGGACAGGTGAGGTTGAGGTCACAGAAATCTGTGCAAATGAGGAGTCCCCCTATCGCTTTAGTGATAAGAACGATGTTAGAAATCCATTGGGGATAATCGATGGGTAGAATGAAGGAAACCGAGAGAAGGCGTTGAAGCTCTTCTTTGACCAGAAGAGCAATGTGAGGATGCATTTTCCTCAGCTTTTGTTTGATAGGTTTGGCATCAGGAATGGTCATGATATTGTGAACCACGATTTTAGGATCGATACCAGGCATATCGACATAAGACCAAGTGAATGCATGGTGCTATGGTTTTGAAGGAAAGAGGTGAAGGCTTCCTGTTCAGTAGCATCTAAAGATTGGCTGATATTTAGAATGTGTGGGTCGTCTTGGGTATTAATGTTGATTTCGATGGTCGATTCATTCAGCATGGTTTACATCTCAGAGGGTAACGACCGGTGAATATAAGAGTCTTCTGCACCAAGGTAGGTGAGTATAGATTCATCATCCTGACATTGAATGACATTAATAGAAGGTGTATCGTCATCAATCATTTCAGGATACAGGAAGGGAAGAGAAGAGGGAGCCTCGCCCTCATGTTGATAAGTCAGAGGCCCCAAGGAAATGGTGTTTATGAAAAAAAAAGTTAGGAGGAATGGATTTGGATCCATCGACTCTGTCGGTGAAGGTGGTGAAGGTGGAACTAGGTGAAGAAGGTGGAGAAGGGTCGATATCCTCAATGAGTTTAATGCGGGCATTCTTGGTAGGTAGTTCAAAAAATCCGATACCACTACGGTCGTTATGTTTATAGGTAGTACATGGAATAATAGTGTGATGGCCTTGCTTGTAAAATCCAAAACCAAAACCTTTCCATGCACATCGGTGCAGGAAGGTGTGGGTGAAGTGGTGATTGGTGAGTGACTGGAGGTCGGCAGAAAAGGGGTGGGTTAGTGATGGTGGTTTAGGTGTATAAGTGGAAGTATCAAGTCCCCCATAGGTGAGATTGGTGTGAAGGTGGGGAGGACCGTAAAGGAGACACTCTCCTATGCGGTGATCATAGTGAGGGTGTTGGCGAAGGCTTCCATACTCTTGTGGAGTAAGGAATGTGTTGACATTATATAGGTGATACTCCCCCAGAGTGAGGTGTTGAAAAATCCTTCTAAGGGATCAGTGGTCGATATGTGGGTAGCTGGGATAGATGATGTGTTAGAGGTTGGATCAGAGGTGGAGCCAGCTGATTGGGAGGCTGACAGGTCAGCCGTGGAGGTTGTGGTAGCAGTGGTAGGAATGGAGGATTTAGGTTTGGTTGAGGTAGTGGTGGCATTGGTGAGTGGAGGTGTGGGTGAAGAGGAAGTGGTCATGGAGGTAGATGCCTTAATGGGTACAAGCACGTCATTGGGTTGGTAAAGCATGTTGTAGGTTTTGAAAGGTGATGGGTCAGCTGAGAATGGTATAGGTGTGTCCTTCATGCTCAAACTTTACACAATGATGCAAAGTGGAAGGAACACAACCCATGACACGAATCCAGGGTCTACCAAGCAACAGGTTATATTGAAACTCCCCCTCCAAGATGTAAAATAACTCTGGAATAGTATGGGGGCCCACGCGAACATGGAGGATGATGGTGCCAAGTGTAGAAGTGATAGTGTCATTAAATGAACACAACATGACGGGATGTTTATGCATGTAATTTTTGGGTATGCACATTTGGTCGAATGCATGGGAGGAGATGATGTTAATGCTAGCACCCCCATCGATCATAACACGTCGTACATGTATATTATCAATATGGATGGAGATGAAAAGGGTTGGATCAGGGTCATTGGTTTGGTGTGGTGTGATCTCTTCATCTGAGAAGCTGAGGGTGGCTACTTGGTGAGTAGGTGGAGGTGTAGAAGAAGGTGGTAATTTGGTGAGAGAGGCTACATGATGAGGTGTAATAATGGAGGCTACGAGGTGTAGGGTCATTGGGTAAAACCTCAATAGACTAAAGAACCTCCATGAGAGCTTGGCGATGGGACTCAGAGGTTTGGATGAGGTCATATAGGGACATTTTGAGGGAGGATTGGTGTAATTGTTTGAGCATCACGTGATGTGTAACCCCATTAGAAATAGGATATGTGGGGCCACAGATAGTGACTTTAGGTGTGGGTGTAGATGGTATGTTGGGTATAGGGTTGGTTGGTGGGTCAGTTGCCTTTTCCTTTCCTTTGTCCTTCTGAGTGCAGGTAGCAATGTGGATCATGTTGATTTGAGGTGGGGAGGTAGATGAAGTAGGTGAGCCATGAAAGGTGTAATGAAAGGAAGGGAAGAAGCCAAGAGGTGGGAAGGAACCTTGTGAAATGAGCTGGGCACACCGACATTTGGGTGGAGGTTTGGCGAGTTCTCTGATATGAACCATGTTAATTTCAAATCTCAGGGATGGATCTAAGAGTTGTGGGGGTGGAGATTTTGGTCACTGAGTAGGCAATGAGGGAAGAACTATGGAAATTGGTGTTGGAAAAATGGGGTCCTCATCAAGAAGATCATCATCGTCAAAGTTTTCTTCAGGAGGACACAACTGGACAAGAGTGGCTTTCAAAGCCTTACAGTTCTCTACATCGTGTCCTGGCACATGATGGTAGGCACAAATTTTGGTTTTGTCAAACCCTTTTGGTTTGGGTTTGAGTGGGTCGTAAGGTCTAAGAGGTGGTAATGTGATGACAGAAGTTTCGAGGAGATTGGTTAAGATTTTGGCATAGGATCCTGCTAGTGGATCACAATGGGAGGTGAATGTGGGTTTGGGTGCAGGTGCGGTTGACTATATAGGAAGAGTCTTTGCAAGAGGGGGAGTGGGTTGGGCTACTAACTTGGTGTGTGGTGTGGTCTTAGGTGTTGGTCGTATCTTCTTGGGTAGGGGCATGGTAGATGAACTTGCAATAGAGTGTGTGGTTGGTTTAACTACCTTATTGGAGGGTAGCGGATTTTTGGCTTTAGGTTGCACCTTCTTGGGTAAAGGTGATATGGGTGCACGAGATGTAGAGGGAAAAGTGGATGGTGGAAGAGGGTGGGTTACCCATGGGGGTAACCGAGGTGTTGTGGAGGTAGGTGGCGTAGGTTGGGTAGGAGGTGTGAGGGAAAGGGAAGGAAGTGTCATGGGTAGTGAAGAAGTTATTGATGGTATTGGAGGTATGGGTGGTAAAAAGGTTACAGGTGAGGGTGGAGGTTGTGTGGGGCACTTGGGTATATTAGAGGTTTGTGATGGGGAAATGGGTTGTTGCATTCTTGGTTTACCGGTGGATGGGGGTTTCTTAGCCAGGGTCGAGGGGTGAGGTCCTAGGATGGACGGAAGGGGTGAAGGTGATAAGGGTGTGGTTGGCGAGGTTGGGGTATGAGATCTAGGAGATTGGTTCTTCTGTTTAGGGGCTGGGTTAAATTTGGTGTTAGTTTTGGAAGATGTGGCTAAATCTAATTTGATGGGTGGATGAGTAAGGCTAGCCGTTGGTATGACCCCTAAAGTAGTAATAGGTTTAGGCAAGGAAGATGATGTAGGTGTGGGTTTGGATGCAGATGCATGTTGGGTTATGGGTAGAGATGTGAGTTGAGCCATGAGTGGTGTCGTGGGAGAATTTGTGATAGTTGTGGTTGTGTTTGGTTTGGTCAACTGAAACAATTTTGGATAGATAGTGGAGGTGTCAGCGAGTGACATCTGCATTTGTGTTGAGACAGGAAGTAGAAGACGCCCCCAAAGTAAGGCTCTATCAACATAATCCAGGTGATCAGCTAAGCATGAGAATGACACTGTTGTAGGTGAGGTTGATGTGGATTGAATGGTGATTCCTGTAAAATGTGTTTTAGAAATAGGGAAATCGCTAGCTTCAGCCTCTGTGGGTAAGAGAGCCAAAAGTAAGTCAGCAGGATCTTGGGTGGTTGATGGAGAATGGTCACCTAGAGGTAACGACATTTCTACTGGATCTTTGATAGGTGGAGGAGATGATGGGTGCTCCTCTATGGGTGGAGGAGATGAACAAGTGTCTCCCATGGGTCGGAGAGGTACTGTTGGTGATGGCTCTCTAGGTGGAGAAGCCAAAGGTGAAGTGGTCTCGATGTTAATAGAAGGCTCTTTCACAGGTGAGGGAGGAGATGAAGGGTGTTCCTCTGTGGGTGGAGGAATAGGTGAAGTGGGTTCATGTGTAGGTGGAGGACTTCAGGCTAGGATTTCCTCTATGGAAGGAATATGAGGAAATTGGGAAGCAACTGGTGCGTCACTGAAAATAGCATGGACCTCATGGGTATTGCTATCATTAGTTGAGGTCTCCCCAGTTTGGTCAGAAGAAGGGGCATGATTAGGAAATGGTTTCTTGAAAATGTGTAGGTTTTGGTTGGCAGGTGTGTTTGGATTATCCAAGACTAACTCACCGTTCTTGAGCATTTCCTGGACAATGTTCTTGAAAGTGATGCAATTTCCATCATTATGACCTTTTACCCGATGATAGTTGCAGAAGTTGTGCTCTTTGTACCATGCAGGTGTGGGGTGAGCAGGATCAAAACCAGTGTGTGGTTTTATAGGAGGAAGGGTGATGGCCCCAGCTTTAATGAGATTTTCTAAAATAGAAGAATAAGGCTCTCCAATTGGGGTGTATTTCCGTTGTTCTCGTCTAAATTGAAAAGTCTGGACAGGGGAAAGATTAGATGAGGGCTTAGCCTGATTTGATGGATGAGCTTGGGCCGGCCTTGAGTACCACCGCATTAGTGGTTCCCTTGGCTTTTGAATAATTATTCTATGGTTTCGAAGAAGAAGAGGTATCATTTGACTTAAATTTCATGTTCTTATTTCGTAGTTGGATTTTCTTTTCTTCGATGGCCTGAATCTCTAGTTTTCGTGCCATGGTGAATGCCTCATCGAAGGTTCAGAAAGTCTACACCTGCAGGGTCGGCGAAATATGTCTAGCACAAGCCCGAGTGAAGAGATCTATGAGTTTGGTTTGTGGTAATTGGAATGTGAGTTGATTGATCAGGCTATGCCAATGAGTGACAAAATCTGTGATAGACTTGTCGTCATATTGATGCGTAGAGTAGAGGTCAGTCATGGTAACCTTCTTAACAACATTGATGGAGAAGTGATCCAAGAAGGCTTGGGCTACCTGATTAAATGAGTAGATAGAATGTCTAGGTAATCCACTATACCAGTCTAATGCGGGCCCGGTCAGAGACATGGGAAAGGTCCTCAGAAGCAAAGCGTCATCATGGGTGATCAGATAACACCCATGTTTGAAAGACCACAAATGTTGTTGTGGGTCCTCTTTGCTGTTGAAGTGGTTAAATTTAGGCATCTCCCAATGTACGGGATATGGATGAATAGGAATGGATGGGTGTATGGGCTCATTACAAATTTCATCGTAGGTGAGAGAATTGTGTGAGCCAGAAACCGATGCCTCTAGTGTCTGCATCTTGTCCATCATTAACTTGATGAGGTCATTGGTAGGTGGTGATGGATGGGTACCTCCTGTAGTGTAAGAGGGTTGGTGTTGGACATATGATGGAGGTGGCATTCTAGTATATGGTGATGCCGAATAGGTAGGTTGAGAATGAGGGAGTGAGATAGGGGGCACATACCCAGAATGAATGATAGATGAAATGGGAGGCTGCTGATAGTACGTATATGAAGGTGGAAGGGTCGAGGTGACTCTAGTAGTGATGGGGGCTAAGGAATGTGGAATAGAAAGGACAATGTTTTGAAATGGGGTAGGGGTCAACGACACCAAGGGTGGTTGTGTTGCTATGGGTATATGTGAGACAATAGGCATGGATGAGGTTATGTTTTGGGTGGTTGACGAAGGTATAGTGGATGTTGCGGGTGTAATAGATGTGGCAGATGCGGTGGTCATAGCAGGTATAGGGCCTAGCTATGAAATGACTGGGGGCAAGGCAGGTGCGGGTAGCGCGGAGCTAGAAGGGACTGACATGGAAGTAGGAACAAGTGTCGGGGGATAGATACGGGCATGTCGTATATCAACTGACCTGAAGCATCTCGAGTGGATGAGTGGGAAAGGTAGAATTGTAAGGTGACAGGGTTCTGATCAAGGAGTCGTGTGAACTCCTCATCACCTGTGGTGATGGTGATAGGTTGGGTAGGATCCATGGGTGATAGAATGGAAGGTGGTGAAGGACTAGGTGGGAGTGGTTGACAACTAGCATGGAATATGAGGGCGTTTTCTTGGCTACGAGTCAGCACCATGTGAACAAGTGCTGATTTGGTAGGACTGCTTTCTGTAAATGACACAAAAACATAACAGAAATAGAGAAAAAAGGCATTGGTAGTTGGATTGGGTCAATATGCTAACTGGAAAACTACACAGACTAACCGATGCCAGTTAGGGTAAACAGATGTCAGTTAGAGGTAGCCGCAGTCGGTCACTATGATAAAAGAATAGTTTTCCAAACAAGGAAAAAGACTGATAATCTACCAGGTAGATAAGTTGTAGGATGGATTTTATCAGAACAGAGAAGATACTGAGAGTTACAGAGACTTTGAATAGCAAAGAAGATGAAGCAGGTGTCTTTTTGGGTAGGTTAACCAAAAGAATAGTAAACTGATGCCGGTTGGATAAAACTGGTGACAGTTAGAGGGTAACTGACGACGGTCACTGGACCGACACCGGTTACTGTGAAATTGAAACAGAGATGAAGAAAAATGTGGTTGTGATTTAAAATCAAGTGTGGAATCAAACCCAGAACTCTGAGAATGATAAAAATGGGGTCCAGGCACACTCAGACGAAGTTGGACTACACCAACTATGATGAGGAGCATGCAAGGAGAAATAAAAAGATGAAGAATGTGTCCTCTCACCTCAAAACACAAGCCAAATAGAAACACTAAGAAAAATATGATCCTAAAAGTGCTCTTTCTATTATGTTTGTTCAGCTTACGCTATTAAGGACTGACTGTGTGTATTTAGAACAGAATTTTTTGGTTGGGAAGGCATCCTACGAAGAAGGATATCTAAAAGGAGAGGTTTCAGGTATGTTATGGTGGGGGTGGGCCATCCTCTGAGATAATGACTTGACAGAGGCAACGAGCTGGGGAGTACCTACCAACTGGATCGTGTGATCACTGACAGATGTTCTCGGGTAAGATGTTGTTTAAGAAAGATGTGTTAATTTGAATTTGTGCAGTTTGGTAAGACTCAGAGAGAGAGAGAATGTGCTTTCTATGATTCTTTTGTCAACCATCAGCTGGGCATGACTTCCAGCATATAGGTTTCCCTCATTTAATGTGCACTAATGCAGCATACAAGAATGAAATGTTGTTAATTTTAAGCCCAAATCGAAATATTAAATTTGATGACACAAAAGATGAACATGAGAGAATATGATCTTTCACTAATGCAGTATAAATGAAAGAGAAGAAGAGTTCTTTTTATAGCACCAAAACATGATTTCTTTGAGACAATAGAAAGAAGAGAAGATTCCAGGGGAGAAATTTAATGTGAGAACCTTTTGGAAAGGAAACAAACATGTAACTTTTACCTAGGAATGAAGAAATGCAAGGAACCCCAAATGGGTCCCACCGGGTGTGCCAAAATGTTTCACCTGATTCTTAGAACGTTTCTTGGAATGTGATGAAATAGATAAGGGTAAAAGGCTAGGAGGAATACCTGTTGAAGTTGGTTGAAGGTTGTTGCGCGTGAGTTGACTTCTCGATCCATAGCTGATCGTGAGAGCTTCCTTTTGGCTAGGAGGAACTACCTGAAATAAACAACAAGACCACCAAATGGAAGTTAAACAACATATGCAGTGGACTGCCTAGTGTATGCTAGATCCGGGAAGTGTGATACTCCCTAGAAGGCTGTCAATCCACTGTTGTAAACAAATTAATGTGAGAAATAAGGTAAATATTGTCCTACTGTAGTCAATATGATTTAGGCATCTCATATAAACACAATAAGAAAAATCTAATCTAACAGGCTAGGTTAGGATCAGATCCGGAGGTCAGGTAAATGGTTTTGGGTTTCTGCAGGTCTGAAGAGATTGATGAAGGTCACATAGGTGATTATAGGTAACTTGGGAGTAAGTAGGTAGGTTGCTGGTCTGTACTATGTTGACAGACACAGAGACCGATGTCGGTCAAGTCTTGACTGATGCCAGTTAATTGTGACTGATGTCGGTCACTGAAGAAATGACAGGGGGTCAAGAACAGGGGTCTGGGTCTATTTTCCAGGTTGATGGGGAGTTGAGTGAGGTGTCTACGAGGTGTGGGTAGGGATGTAGGTCAGTGGGAAGGTCTGGTGTGATTTTGGTGAAGCAGGGAGGAGTTATGGGTTAAGTTGATGAACAGTAACAAAGGCCAGTATCGGGTAGGTAGACCGACGCCATTATAGGCTCAACCGACGGCGGTTTAGGGAGACTGACGCCGGTGACTGTGGGAAAATGGAAGATGTTGTAGAATGGATTTTGGATCTTCTTTTTGATTGCACAAAGGGTTGGGTAGGTCGGAATGGGGTGTTGGATTGCTAGGACAGGGTTTTGAGGGGTTTTGGAAGAGGTATAGGGGGATAGTTATCAGAGAAAAGTAGTGAGTGGCTGGAAAAGCAATAACACACAAAAAGATGTAAATACTGAGAGTATCTAAACAAAATGGATTGAATAGACAAGTGTACTTACTTGGAATCTGCTACCAGTCGACTGTGGGTGAAGATAGGAGATGGTGGTTGGAGGTTTCTTCTGTAGAGGGTCACCAGTTGATAGGAAACTGTTGCTTGAGCTACCTGGGCTTTCCTCCTTGCTTGGCTGAATCAGATCTTGGCTTGGATGGTTGTGGATGTCTGGGTGTGAATGGATGCTCACTCTGGTTGCATGCAGATGTGATTACTCTCTCTTGCTCTCAGAATGTGCCAACCTCGAAATAAGGCTACCAAAAAGGAATAAAAGGTGACCGATGATGGTTCTGGGTTGACCGGTGTTGGTTTAGGGGTGACCGGTGTCGGTTAGGGTGGGATTCCCTAGGTTTACTAAAATGGGAAGATCTTCTTGATTTCTTGGATCCAGTTAGTTTCTTTTTGTGGATTAGAATGGAAGCTTATTTTCTAATGGGTGGGAATGTGGTTAGAGAGGTTGTAGGGATTGATTTTTAGGGTTAGGCCAAATCTTAGCCCATTAAGGCAAGTAGGATTAGGTCTTAGTTAGTTATGGAAACATGTCAAGAATAGGTCTAGGGTGAGGTGGCTGGATGAGATGTCTAGGTGAGGTGGAAATTAGGATAATTAGATAATAAATATTGTGAGGACATGGATTAATTTAATTAAATTAATATTAGTGTAGGGTGTGAGGGGCCATGGTTAGGTGAGTGTGTTCAAGTTGATTATTTAATGAGGGGTCAAGGGGACTACCCCTATTTAAATTTTTTGTTCTTTTTAAGTGAAGGTTCTTGTTTTTTTTTTTTTTTCTGCAGTTGCTCACATTGCTCAAAGGTGCCTTCAGGAAGTCATAGAGTCTCATCCACCAAATACCCACATGCTTAAACTCACTCTTTCCTTTCCTAGACTTAGCTTGAAAGAATTTTATTTATTTTTATATTAAATAAATAAAATTATTTTAAAATAGGTTGAGCTGAAATGAAGAAATTTGGGTTATATAAGCACCTCACCCCGTCATTATTACTGTAGAACATTCACTTGGGGGGAATATTTTTTGCAAACTAGCTAATTGGAGAAATTTTTTGAACAATTGCCCATGGCTTCTTTCAGGTTTTGTTTTTTATTTTATTTCTTTTTGTCTATTTTTTGTCTTTCTCCGTTTTCCATCTAGAAATCCTCGTAGCATATTCATTCTTCCTTCTAGACCTTTTCTTGGGCCCAGGGTTTTGAAAAGCTATCCAGTGTTTTTAATTGCTAATTAACTTTTCTAAAGGTGATTAAAGCTCAGGATTCCTTCAGAAGATTGCAAGAGATTGCTTGGTCCAAAAAGGTGCAATAATGGATTTTATGGAAATAAGAAAAATACTTCCACCAACACGTAGAGCTGAAGAAAATATGCACTTTTAGAAAAAAAAAATGACACCTAAAACAGAGCCACAAAGTAAAAGTTATGACACTTACAAGTTTTTTCTACTACATCTTCCCAAACCCTTTCCAAATATGGAAAATGTTATTTTATACTTCCAGGTCGCACTTTTTGGAGCTTCCTTCCAAGTTGAAATTTAACGCCATGACTTAAGTGAAAAGTATGGAAATTAGAGCCACCCTCCATGATGAATTTTAACGCTACCTCTCCTTCATATTTTCCACGCCAAGTTTAAGTGAGAAAAACACATGCAAGTCATGGTTTTTGGGAAGTCGTTCCAAGTGCAAAGCATGGAAATTGAAGATGCCCTCTAGGTATATTTTTCACACTGTCATGACTCATGTTGTTTCATGCAAAAGTTAGGAAGAAAATCCAACTCAAGTCGCACTTTTTAGCTTCCCTTCCATTTGATTTTCCAAGCCAATTATAAAGAGAAAGCTCTAAGCGTGGAAATTGAATTTTCCCCTCATTTGCACTTTCCACGCAAAACATAAGTGAAATTGTGAATTTTGCAAGCTTTCTGCTACCTCTATTTTTCACCCTTCCATGACTTCATGTTTTTCACACAATTGTTAGAGGAAAATCTCATGCAAGTCATTGAAATTCCAACTGCTTGTTCTTTCCAATTTCCACACCAAACACAGGTGCAAAGCATGATTTTCCTAGTTTCCTTCACTTATGATATTCCACACTACCTTCACTTATGAGTTTTCACACAAAACATAAGAGGATTTATTAGTGCAAATCATTGAATTTAGAGCTGCCCTTGATGTCCCAATTTCACAATGCCTTTCCTTCATAATTTCCACACAAATTTTAGGAAAATTCACTAAGTTTTGTAGGGAATTTTAAAATCCTGCCTCCTTTATTCCAAACACAGCCCATGAAAATGCATGCAAAGTCACCCAAAATAACTCCCAAAACTCATACATGTTAACCCTAGTTTCCAGTTCGAACTCTTGATTGAGCCTACTTATATTGGCCTTCACCCAAATGCTTTCTGGAATTCAAAATTGCTCATTTACATTTAAAAATAAAAGTTGATAAGTTTTTTTTGAATTGTTTACGGAAAGCATTTTATTGGTGCACGTACTGAAGAAGAACTACACAAGTTTCAAAGATAAGAGGGAAGACATGTCAGAGGCAATACCCACAAGTAAAATCACTGTCAGCTGCTTCTAGATCCGATTTGGTGAGAATCAAAGGCAAAGAGTCAACCGCATTCAAGAGAAAAAGCATCTCAGATTCAAGACAGATATATCATTCATTTTCAAAGTGAATGAGGCAAAGGTGCAATACAGGTTGAATTAGCATGCAGAGTATGGAAGAAGAACATGAGTGGGAGTGTTGCAGTAGCTTTCTTCTCATTTCTTCTCCTCTTTCTTCTTCTTTCTCTTATTTTCTCCGACAAAGTGATTGAGTAATCAATTAAATTTTAAAACTTCAGTAATTGGATTTAAAATTCGTTACTTTAAGTTACTGGAAGAATTTAATTACTTGGAAATAGGTGGCAGACATGCAAAATCGAAGGTTCTATTCTTAGTTGTAAAGCATGCATGTCATGCAAAGAGAAAGTCTAGGGGAAAATATTGTCAATTGTTTCCTTTACGGCTTCCACATGCGGCAGTTCATTGAGAGTTTCTTATTGTAATTTCCCTCTATATAAATAGAGGAAGAGCCTATAGGTTAAAGGATCACAACTTGTTCATAAAAACTTGTTTAGTAAAGGCTTTTGTAACTAGAGCATTCTTGAGTTTTTAGACTTTGTGTTGGAACCCTTGATGTGATTTCTATGAAAGCTGGAGATTGAATAAAAGGTGGATTTCTGGAGAACTTTGTGTCTATAGTGCTTTGTTGATTACTCATATTTAAGGTTCTAGATAAACTTTTTGTTATCTTAGATCTAGGTTAGAAGTTATTTATTTCCCTCTTTGTTGAATATTGTGATTTATCTATTTATTTAATTTGTGTGGATGAGACCAACTTTGATAACTATTGGTTAAGTCAACACTACTTCCTTTCTTCTTTCCCAACTTCTATTTTCCCCCCTTATGTAAATATCCCATCACAGTTGCTTACTTGCTGCAAAATTGCCCAGTTGTGGTTCACAAGCTACGGGAATTAAAGTAAAACCCCTAAAAATAGTTATTAGGATTCACCCTTACCAAATTGATAAACGTCTTACACGAGAGTCTTACCGTTAAATGAGGGAGATTTATCTCATGACTGCCTAGGTTTTACGTTGTGCATAAAATCAAGCCAACAGATGGAAACCCTGACTATAGCGGTAAAATTCATGTATTTTCCTGAGAATCAAGAAATTAATAAGATCAATATTTGGTCATGTGTTAAACCTTTATGATAACATTTCTAGCAACAAAAAAGTTGATGAAAGCATGGTGGTCGTGAAACCTTGCAAGATATAGAAAATATGCATATAATATTATAATATAACATTTAATGAATCAATAGTTAGTGCATTTACTTTTGATAAAGTCCTTACAATATTTGTGATAATACCCACACACTTGGTCTTCTCTCATCTTCTTTCACCACTCCCTCATATTGTAAATCCCTATAACACCAAAATTTCAAAATAACAGTTATAAGATTGTACACACGAGAATGCTTTAAATGTAATGAGTGTTAAGCACCTAGAATGTTTAGCAGACGGTGTTATATACAAATCTACAAGGAAAACTATTGCAACTAACATTTATTATTTCCTACACAAGTACGATGAATGATCAAAGATAATGGTCTATAAACATTGCACAAAACTACCTAACCTTTCATGTCTTGTGGTTATCAAATTTGAATAGTACATCAACTCTACATGATATGAAGAGTCCGCTTGACATGTCCCCATCACTAAAGTATCCAATAGTAAATGCAAGCAAATTCCCCTAAAATTGTCATGTTCTCTAACGATCCAAATACCACAATAAGTGACATTGCAAAAAAGTAACTATTGTCATTACGAGTATTGTTTGGTAGTGTCCTGATTTTTACAATATCTTTGGGACAAAATATGTTGCCTCAATGATCTGTACAAAATGTCCCCTTTCTCCTTCAAACAATTGGCATAAATGGCATCCGGTACATATGTTTCTTCATGAAAGAAATAAGAGAAGAGTTCCGTATGCATTCCCTCAAATATATCCCTCACCCCTACACTCCTCCCGCAGTCCCCTTCTTCACCACCCCTCCTCCAACAAAGTTTCCCTCTTTCAAGTTTAAATTCTTCAATACATCACTATCGACGACGTGTCCATTGCACGGCCCACATACAATTGCTAGTAATTATTTCTAAAGTTTAAGGTCGAGTACATTCTCGGGGAAAACATATATGCTCAACAGATTCACTTTCAAATCAATTTCACAATAGGTATGAACATGTACTTTGAATGTGTTGAACAGTAAGTAAATTACATTGAAATCCATGTTTGGCAGACATCACTGTTTCACTGTGTACAAAGACATTTAAATTATACCAGTGGTATAGTTTACGAAAACAGAACGAAATCCAATAAAAAAAAGAAGAAAATTTTATCTTTCTAGATAAGGAGGGTGCATGCCAATTTTATCTGCTTAAGAAAGCGCCAAGAAAATTGGCACATTGGAAATGGAAAAAAACACGCAATGATTAAAAACGGGGGGTTTAGGAAAAGGAAATATAAATTATTGAATGGCCAATTGTTTTGGTGGTAACTAAGTTCCAAACGGATGCTTCCAGAATCCTCGTCTTCTGGAATAAAAAATATAGCCATGTGGATTTGAAGAGCACCAATCACAACGAATTGATGAGGTTGACTTGACAATTAATAAGCATCCAAACAAACATCTCTTTTGTAGGGAAAATATGTTGCAAACATGCGTAGGCTTTGAATATTATACTAGGTTTTGCTTTTCTCAATAAATTAAAATTTCTATAATAACAATAAACCGTAAATATTAAATACCGTTTCTTAAATTATATTCAAATATAATAATTGAAGTAGTTTGAATATAAAAGTATAATTATATGGAGACATTTTACACTGTGAGTGAAGACTTTGATGTTGTGCATGTAAAAGAAAAACTTGTTAAGGTGTTGAAGCCTAGATATGATTTCTTACTTGCATTCCATTGTATTTTGTTAAATTTGTTTATTATTCTCATATTCAAAATCGTTGTAGTCATCAACATTTTTTGGTATAGTCTTTCGTTCAACATGCCAAGGATTGTAATTGAATAACTCTTAATTTGATTTTATTTCATTACAATCAAGTCCAATATCTCTTTGTATATCACAAATGACTTGTAACATAATAACTTTAACCAACAAAAATCAACTCATTTATGTGATTCACATTTAGGGATGGGAGATAATCTTGGGAACACTACCATATTTCTCGCCTCCCGTTTGTTAATTTGTATGTTTTTCATGGTCATCTTTATCAATTTTAACTATTGGTTTGAATACCTCACGAAAAACATTCAAATTAACAAATACTCTACTACTCTCTATTAACATAAGCTCCAACAACATGTGGCATGTTTCTTGTGCCCCAATGTCTCTTTCAACAATTATTTCAACTAAAAATCTCATATATACTCTTGCTACTAATTCGTCAAAGTTATCAATATTTTCAAGCTTTTGTTTTAGAACTCGTATTTGTTTTTGCTACATACTTGGCATATATGGTAACTACCCCTTTATTAAAAAAAGCATATATTAACTCTAGCTTTGACTATTCTTTTTAATCACACATCTATAATATTATTTTTATACATTCTTAATATCAAGTCTTTATATGTTTTTGAGTTTTTTTTTTTTTTCAAATTAATAAAATGTTATATCAAAAAATCAACACGTGTGTATTAAGTTATATAAATATTTGAATTCAGATCCATTAACTTGTAAATATAAATCTATATCAAAACATTAAACCATATATATAATATATCACAAGACATTTTAGTAAGCATGATAAATCTATCATACCTAAATTAACTTATATAATAAATTAAATATATAAATACATATGTAATAAGAAAAAAAAATACATCTTAATCTAACATACCTAAGATTTATAATTTAATGATGTCAAATTGAAAACATTCACCTATAAATATATATATTTAAATATATGTATCTTCATTTTTAGATATTTGTATATCCGTAAATGGCGTGGATACACAATTTAAAGTATAATATATATGAAAAGAACCTTTAAAATTAGTAAAAAGCACATACTAAATAAATTTATCGCCATTCTTCAATAAATAATAGAAATAAATAGTTCAATGGAATGGGAGTTTGAGCGGCCAATACTAATAATTTTATTTATTTTATGTATTTCTCATACGTTGTAAATGTGAACTCCCTATTACTCCTCATTCTATGCAATTGCTGAATTAAATGTTTTTAGCTGTTAAGATTTTAGTAAGTTTGAAATAATAGAGAAGAGAATTCAGAATTGAATGTACTTGGGTGATAAGTTTTCTTATCAATAGAAAACGCTAAAATTGTTGAAAGTCAAATCTAGAGGTACTGCACCATAAAACAACATTAGTAAGGGAGAGGAGCCAATGTTTGTGCACCCTAACTTTATGAGTGCACATAGAAACCTAAACATCATATAACTAAAAACAAAAATTACCCTTTAATAGATAATGCTCTCCCCATTATAAATATTTCGTTTTAAAAAAATTAATTATGTGGAAGGGAATTTTTTTAATATTTAAATTTGGTAATTTGAAATACAAACAAAATTTAAGGTGCACCATTACTTGAGAGTTAAGTCATATATTTTATTTTACCTATTTTTCATCATTTGATTGGTTAATTAGTTTGATATGACTTGATGTGACATATTCTATAAGGTACATTTTTTTCAAAATTTAAGTGGGAAAGTGACATGTACTAACTCATTTATTTTCATCTACCTTCACATGTATTGGTCCATGCTCAAAGATTGGATCCTCTCCCTTATGGACGTAATTGAACTCCCTCTTCAAATTTATTAGGGAACCCGAAATTTTCTTATACTACTTTCAGTAAAAAGTTGATCTCTTTCACTATAAAATATGGTTGTTCTTAGCTTTCGTCTTTCGCTCGATTTGTTCTCATTTTCTTTTATGGTGCTTAGGCCCATAGTTTTGTCTATGTACAAAAAAGCACTTGCATGACAATTTATTGTTGTGTATAATTTAGCAGTAATTGATAAGAGTTATTGGCGTTTAATCTTGTCTATCTTATGGGTTTCTTCTTACTCTAACGGCTCCAATCCCATATTTGGGTTGTTCATACCCAATGTAATTTTTTATATAGTGTTTTAGTGTATCTGGCATATTCAAGATTGTTGTATGGAATTCAAACAAAGAAGGAACTCGGTAGCAATCATTTCTATTCTCAAACATTACCACTCATTCCCTTTTTGTGCATATCTTTTTAATTCCATTATACTTTTAGAGTACGTAGATTAGCACTTAGAGAACCTAAATATAGTTGATTGTCTCTAGAGGTTGTTCTACAAGATCAGTCCCATGTTGCTACAACATCCTGTATTGTTCTCTTGTGTGGTGTGTGGGTAACACTTTAAGTGGACACCATTACACATTAACAATTTGGTAAGCCCGATGAGACAAAATGTGATTTTAATTTAAATATTTTATGTAAAAACATGTGACTTTAAAAACTTCATTTAGAATTTTGGTGAGAATCCAGTAGTCATATACTGTTGAATCATTTCTAATCACCTAGCGACTACATCAATAAAAAAAGTCCCCCATTTATGAGTTGTATACATTGTCCCTTCTAAAATTTGTGTTTTCTCGATTATGCAATGGCATTAGATTTTAATGGATCATCCAAGATATTTTCCTGTCATTTCATGAAATGCTATAACTTCAATGAATTTGAGGCAATGGAATATTATTCCTAAATCATCTCTCAAACAAATTTTAATTGAGATTGATATTGACCACAAACCACATATGTGATGTGGAAAATTTGTGAACAATACAATTGTAGTAGAGGATGTAGCTCTTGAATCGTCGGCATCATCTCTCAAAGAAAAAGTGTAAGAATGGTATAAAATCTCGACTCTAGCATCAATCTCAAGTTCAACCTATTAGGGTTCTTTTTTTCACACTCAATCAAATGAAAGGGTGGATGTTATGTCTTTAACCAAGCATTTGGATACAATCAATAGAGTTCTTATAAAACAAATTGCTATTTTCAACCTTCGATTCTATTGGACATGGGTGACGATACGTGTAAAGTTCCATTCATTTTTAGGTATTCCCTTTTTTACATTTTTTACAAATATTTGGAAAATATAATGTTGTTGTCATGTTACAATCATTTTGAGGAAAAATTCTATCATAAAATTTTATTATTTTTGTAGCAGTTGAAAATCATCTCATACAACCTAGCAAGAGTGCCTCAATACCTAATTTTTTTTCACCTATTTAACCTTGTGGTCTCCGTTATATTCTAAAAATATTGTTTAATCATTTCATAATTCCTCTCCAACCATTCCAAGTCAAATCCATTAGACTTAGCTCAATAGTTGAGATGATGAGCCTAATTGTGCATAAGTTTCAAATGAGTTCCTAGTCATCAAAAGGTAGTTAGCCACCCAAAATATTCACATCCATCTTTTTTCCCAAGTGTCATTGTAGGTCCTCAATAAGCCAAGAAGGCCCATTTCTATACCTACTCATGTTATTCTCATGCCTCAACCCATTTTGGAATTACTTGGCTCACTATCGTTACATTTGATTCTCACTTCATTTTTCCATGGTGGGAAAGCGTAATACCCAGTGGGGATTGTGATCCTCACCATCTATCTGGAAAAGGATATTTGATACCATTTGGTCTGCATGTGTGTGATTCAATAAAATCTATATATATTTCATTAAAATCTGAATTTAGAAATTGTTATAATGATATACAATAAGATATAAGCGCTAAGCAATTTTTAAGATATGCCTATGCAAGCAAAGGCAATGGATAGGGTACTTATCTGATTATTGCTTATCCCAAAGTACCCTCAAACTGGAAAAATTTAATGAATAGGTTGGGTAGAGGACTGGAAATGCTCAATGAAGATTATGGAGCTAGTAGAATAGCCTGGACACGGGTGCAAGACACAAGCGCATGGGTAGAGGCAAGGGTGCTTGGGGCGCCTGAGACCTCTATAGGGTGTTGGAGTCTGCTGTAAAGGCCAGAACCTTATTTATTCAGTGTCACTAGGGTTTCACACTTTTTTTCAGATGATCAACGTTATATTGCACTTGGATTACCAAGGTGCCTGTAAATATGCAACACAAATAATCTCCTACAAAACCCTCAAACCACATCAAATCCTAAAAAATAAAGATGCAAAATGAGGGTTCAAATTTTCCTCAGCTGTCAGCAAAGTGAAATTACGACTGAGAGTTTCACTACACCTCATACCCAATGTAATTTTATGTGCTTGTGTGTGCAATAATGCTCCTAGGTTGCCCTCGCATCGGTGATGCCAAGATAGCGGGCGGTAGCTAGATAGAATGCAAATGTGTGGATGGAAAAATGAACCTCCCCTTCCTATGCAGTGTGTATGCAAAGTAATAATCCCAAGATGCACTCCCTTTGATATGTAGATACATATCCCTTGATAGAAATTTCATACCCTCATAATGGTATGTATGTTGTGTTTATATAAATTTTGATACTAGTGACCCGACATGCCGACTAGAACCTTGAGATGGGAGTAAGAAAGCTGAAAAGGCTGACCACAAATGTCAACAATGTGAACAAGAACAAAGAGGACATGGGTGCATAAGATGGACATGAGTGCCTGAGCACTAGTGTCCAGTCCTAGGCACTGGTTTCCAGATACCACTGACAAAAAAATTGTGAAAAATGACCAACAGGGATCCTTGTGACGTGACCAAAAATAGTTGGAGAAGTGAGAGAGGTGAGAGATCAAAACAATAGAGATACTCAAAGCAAGAAGATGAATAGGACAATGTGTCACTAGCGAATACTTTACTTATGTAAGATCCATATATAAAACAACATACTTGGCGGTATAGTAAAATAGTAATAAGTGTGTGATTTTGTTTTCACATTTACCACCCCTTTATGCTATTTGAATAAAATTCAAGTAGTGTAAAGTAAATAATGAACATACCTGTGAGAAGTCCGGAGAATCCCTGTTACAGAAGTACACACAGAATATGAAACATATAGTGTGACGAACCATCAATCAACATGTTAATCCATGTGGTGTAAATAGAGACGGTGAACCGTTGTAAGGAGAACTAGGTGAAATCGATGATGTGATATAGAGAATTTGGAGATTTTGAATTGTCAATGATGAATATTTGATGGTGTTAGGAGTGATCAGTTCCCAACCCGATTTTTTATGTGTGAGAAACTGAGGATTTAGGAGTTCTACCACTAGAGGAAGAGTGTTAGGGATCAAGGTCTAGTTTTACCCTCCAGCTATGAATACATCCTCAAAATTTCTAGCCACTGTAGACAGACAAAGACCCAATTTTGTTCATTTCGATCCAACGAGAATAACCCATATAGTAGCAGTATAGGAAAGGCAATGACGTCTCATTGCCCCCACTCTAAGGGTGTCACCGCGATGTGATATAATGTCAGATGGCTTCCATGTTAGGCCATCTAGAAGCAACAGAAAATTTAAGGTGACTTCCCATGTTAGGTCATCTACGAGGAGTAGTAACATACGTTGTGTTGTGCCAGTTTTATTCGAGCAGTAGAAAATTGTATTGAGATCAAGTGCCTATGGTAGATTACTCATGGAGATATTTTTCACTTGTTGCCCCCAGGTTTAGGTCATTAGGGGGAATCACTAGAAAGTGGTATGAAATGTCAAATTTTGTATGAGAAAAGTTTTGATAATGGAGAGTTGGAGACTTGAAATGATCATGTAGTAATGTGAGGGGGATCATAAAATGATCCCGATTGTATGTCCCCTTTTGGCGAAAGGGAGAGTGATAATTAAAATGAACTCTAAGCCGAAATTAGATATGCATTTATGTGATAGCAAGTAAAAATGAGTGTAGTAGGTGTTGCAAAGGTGTGTGTATATCGAGTTGAAAATGTTCTAGATGAGAATATAGCATTGTAGAATGTGTACAATACGATAGTAGGATAAATTTGAAACTGAATGATGTAGATGGGGGATAAAACAAAGTAGCCAAGATCAAGATATGAAAAAAAATATGTGGTGTGTATTAGTTGGAAGAATATGCGCACATAGTAATTATGACCAGGTGAGAAATTGAAACTTGTTATAAATAGCAATAGGAAAAGGTGAATATTAACTTCATTTGAACCTTGAGTGAGTGTCATTTTGACCTTTGAGCTTGTGACGATGCCACAAATTAAAGCGGTGAGATTCAGCTGAATTGAGATGGTGGCGGCGGTCATGGCGTCACACACTACAGCTGAGTTTGTGAGTATGATTATTTTCAAAAACAATAGAAATGAGCTCGTTTTTGTGATTTTTTCTGAAATTTAGATTTTAAATTTGTATGTGTTTCTGATCTGGGCAAGAGTGGCCAAGGCACTAGCGTCTTTTAGGACACCAACACCTGGTATTAGGTGTTAATGACTTGATCTTGGGCACCAACATCTTGCTTCTGCGCGTTGGTGACCGAGGAGGTTGTTTCGAGCCTAGAGCATGATGAATGTGAAAATTGGTTCCTTTTGATGTTAGTAGTAGTTTATTTTGCATTTATACGGAGTGTTAACATTGTTTTTTTTTTTGTGTTGTGTGTTGTGCAGAGGGATATCCATTCGAGATAGTTTCGTGGAGGTCGACACTTGAGTACACTGTTGGGATTAGGCATATCAGATGCAGAGTGGGATATACTAGACCGTGTCAGACTGTGACACATAGCTAGACTAGGGGAGGTACCCCATAATATGTTGATGACTACTGCATTGTGTGAGAGGTGGTGTGCAAGCACTTGTACTTTTTGGTTCCCTAACGGGGAGATGACTGTGACCATGGAGGATGTATATCACATATTGTGACTACCACTTATGGGTGAGATAGTACAAGTGATGGCCATAGATGATTCTCAGAGCAAGATGAGAGTAAGTAGGCCCTATTTTATAGGGAAACGGGTACATATGGAATCCAATACTAGTTTGGATGTCATACTGAGATTAGATGTTCTACGATTGCGGAAGTTCATTGTGGTTATGATTACTTCATCAGTGGCAGTGGAGGATGGTGGTGTAGGCATCTTATATAAGATACATGATATTTTTTGATGTATAGAGGAGAGTGGGGATAGATATACATGGGTGTGGTGTGTACTAGTGCATTTATACAGAGATCTTTATAGGTTTACATAGGAGGACCATGGGGTGGATAGGAGACACCACATTACTACATGCATGGGCCTATGAGTATATTACCATATTGATGCCCCTTAGTGGGCCACATGTGGAGTGGGTGAGACCTGATATATTTTCTCTGAGATGGGTAGGTGCCTAGAATAGGCATATGGAAACCGATACATATAGATCGATTCTTGATCGCATGGGTCCAAGGGCCATTATATGGATGCCATATTGAGACTATGGTGGACGGATAGAGGATGGAGTAGAGCTATGATGTATTCGACATACTATGTGGTTAGAGGACATATTTCCAAGGGCAACCAAGTTGTTTCAGGCTGAGCGAGTATCACGAGAGTTTGGTATGGCTCAAGATGTGCCCCTAGAGCCATATGTATGGGTGCAATTGAAAAGAGCGTCGAGGATCCCAGGAGTGAGACTGGGACCTACAAAATCACAACTGGTGTCCCCATGTGCAAATGAGATGGATGCGGCCATAGGGCCCCATACAGGTAGATGATACAAGATGTACCGAGGCAGATAGTGCATGGTGGGCAGTGCACCAATAGGTGCTATTGTTTCCATTTGTTTTTTATGTGGTAGGAGCACCACCAGTTGGAGGCACGGAGGGGCAGGCACCTTCCCCGATGATAATGGTATAGTAGCAGTGATAGCAAGGCATGAGTATTGTGTATTGGTAGTTGTTGAGTGTCACTGAATTAGTTTATTATTGTCATCATGTGTAATAACTAACATATGGTGTTTGGGTGGTTTCAAGTGATGCGTATTATTTGTTGATTATTGACACATCGATCCACACATTGATGCGGAAGGTAACACCAGATGTGCTCGTTGGAGGTGGGAATGTTGGAGTGAGTAGATGTTATAGTGGGCGAGCATGCCCATTTGTTTGAGCCAGTGGCAATAGCTGCAACCACATGTAATATTATATTGAGCAAGCGAGATGAGGTGTGGGTGGAGATGTAATGAGTTATGGAGGTTGTAGGAGGAGGATACCTAACACAATATGTGTTTGTGAAGTATGTAGAGCTACAGGGGGTTTTCTTGGAGTAGTCAGTCGAGTTGGAGTTATTGCGGAGGTAGGTCTAGAGATATAGGTGTGCGACCAATGGTGTAGATTATGCAGTGAAGCTTCTAGTTATAGAGCTCCTGCATTTGTATATAGTGATAGTGGTGATGATATATGACGCATATGTATGTAGGGGCTTGCCTCACCTAGCATTTGTATTTGTGTAACTATGATTTTGATGATATATATATAGATGGATGATTGGTATTATCACATTGTGTTGATTATTTATTGATATGTGATATGATGATTGTTGTGCGTATGTGTTTGTTTGATTTGTATCACACAAATGATGATATTGATTAGTTCATAGATAGATACGTGATGAAAATTTGTATTGTATGTATGAATAGTGATAGATGGTAATAAATGTATGTATAAAATGAATGATGTTAAAAATCCATGTGATTGTTTGTTAGTATGATGAAGAGGGAGGAAAGAAGAGCGGTTCCCCCCAGCGTATATGTAGGAAAATGAGGTTCATTTAGATACTGTCCCTCAACAATCAAGAATGATCCATAAAGCAAGAGTGTGTCATCATGAAATGGTGGGATAGTGTACGCTAGATAAATAGATCAATGAAGCATATAACACAAAGATGGAATGGGGTTTTTATTGAAAAATATCCCTCAACAGTCATGTAATAACCAAAAAAATGATTGAGTCATTAGGTGATGAGGTGAGAAAAGTCACCAACCAAATATTAAGCGAGCATGGAGTGGTAAAAGCATGTGAAGTGGAAGCAGCATGAGTGTATGAGCCAAACTGAATTCTTGATGAGATGGTACCAATGATGGGAGATGCACTTGTGGGAATCATAGATACCAATGGCTTAGGAAGCCAATGTGAAGTAGGAGCATTGTGAGGTAGATGAGATGGTGCAGCGGTGGATGAGTGTGGTGGAGGTTGTGCATGAATGATGACCTTAGGTGGTGGATAAATAGCTACCTTAGAATTAGGAGAAGGAGACAAGTGAACCAAAGCAGTAGCACATTTGCATGGAATTGGAGAAACAGATTGCTAACAAGAGCTAGAGTTAAAAATAATGACACCCTTCTCCTCTAATTGTTATAGTTTTACATAAAGGGCGTAAGAGTCACTATCACAATGGCCATTGATGCGATGATAGTTGTAATAAGGATGATCACGTTGGTGATGCAAGTGGTGTTGTGGATGATTTTGATTAGAAGGTAAGAGAATTAATCACTTATTAAGCAAAGCATGCGGCACATCATGAGGCTTAGCAAAATGTGAGAAATGCAATGGCTCCCGAGTAGGAGATAGTGAAGACTTATGCGGATATTTACGTGGTGGCGGAGATGGAGGACGCTTATGTGGGAGAGGAGATGGAATATGATTGTTAGGTGGATTAGATGGAACAGTAAAGTATCGAATGGGTTGTAGGGTGTAAGAGGCCAAAAAGAATACATGAAACACCGACAAAATTCCAAAGATAGTTGTTAATTTCTAGCTTTCTCACTGATGAATCATATGAATAGTAGTATGTGATTATGACCTAGAAATGTACCCAAAGTGTGTGATTTAGTGTCTACACTTACCATTGTGTGTCCTCTTGCATGTCAATAAGGTCCTGATTTTAATTCAATAATTATATAAATATATGAGTGTAGTAGTGCATTTAGGATAATGAGAAGATGAATTATCATTTTACATAATAATGTTATAAAAATATACATTAGTGCTCCACATGGGTAGTGAATTAGTTAATAATGTGAGATTGTTATATTTTTTGTAAATAACAATTCACATGATATGAAATGTGTGTGTGTGTGTGTGTGTGTGTGTGTGTGTGTGTGTGTGTGTGTGTGTGTGTGTGTGTGTGTGCGCGTGTGTGCGCGTGTGTGTGTGTTATTGGTTTACATTTGTATGTGATTTTTTATAACAAATCACATGTAATAGAAATCGTTGAGGGAATATAGATATATGTGAGAGATTATATGGATATTGTTGATCTAGAAAATAGGATGTCTAAATCCTATCAATAATTAATCTCTCCTAATGTTTGTTATGTCAGATTAATATAGAACTATTATTATGTATCTGTGCAGGAGATCTTGACAAATTTTTCATTTGGTATCAGAGTGATAACTATGGAGTTTTGAGATTTTGTAGCGGGGGGGGGAGGGGGAATAAATATTGTTCATGGTCCCTATATCATGAAATAAAATAGATAGAAAAGGGTTTGTAAGGTAGTTCAATTAGCTTCGTGTGATTTTTTTCAAGGGTCGATTTGTATTGAAGTTAGAGAATATGAATGCATGAAGGAGTTTTGTATAGTAAATGTGATTTTGTTATAAGAAATTGAGAGGTGAGATTAAAGAGTATCATGCAATATAAATATTGCATTCTATAAAAGCATGTAAGAAGCAATCATGAAATGTTATAACCTGAGCATGAATGTGCAACAAATATTTCTCCTCACATGATTATCCATTTTTGTTTCTATTCCATATCAAATTGGAAGGAGACAATCATTCTTCACTTGGTTCCATCTTAGTTGGGTACCTATTGATATCCATAGACTTTTGGCCAAAAGAAAAATCATCAGGTTATGATTTTAGGATGTATATTATTCCTACCCCGTAGATGTTTACTAGTTGAATAGGTAAGTACTTACATATGAGACTCTCTCTTTCCTCATTAATTACCACATCTTCCTTCTCATGAAGGGTAGGTCCATTCTCAAGAATTGAGAGGTGTGCGGGAATATGTATGGCTCGTGGTTAGAGGAAAATAAATCCAATGATGCTCTTTCTCTCGCTATGGTTGGACTACATAATGGTTCTCTCCAACTTATCTCGTGATATCTTATCGTAAAATTCTATCATTGCATTACTAATTAGATTTATGTAAAATGAGAAAGAATGAAGTTGTAAACCTTATTAATGAAAGTTGATTTCTACATTGTAAACTGTAAAAAGTTCTTATGGTTGTATTAAATATGAAGGACGATTTTCTTGAAGGAAATTTGTTTCAAATGTTTAAGTTGTAACTGAAAAATGTGTATATGATATGTATGTTAAATCTATTTTAATAAAACAATAATTATGAAGAGATATCATTTGGCTAAAATTAGTGTGATGGATTTTCATTATTTGGTGTAATGAAAATAGATAGGCGAAGGAGAAAATTAATGAACTTGATTATTAAAAATCGACACTCAAACTAGGTCTGGTTTTATGCATGGTGGTATTGAATTATAATTATATATTCACTTGCTTAGAATTTAACGAAACACTTTATGTATAAATGGATGATTAAATAAACGGGAACTCACTCAAAATTAACATTTAGTGATTATGCATTTATCTAGCCTATTCCATGTAAAGGCAAATTGTACCAATTAATTTGATATACTTATTTTGTTTAATTAAGTTAAAATGAACTTTGAATAAATGTAAGTTGATATTGTCATTGTATGCCTCTTAATGTGCATGGTTGTTAATTAGATTTAGGAAAGTAAGAGTATCATTTATTTCCTTGGTAGAAAGGGTGATTGTGGATTTCATTTTTATCTTTGTAAGTCAAAAAAAATTAAAGACATATTTTAATGGTCATAAGCTTGGGGGGACGTTACACATAGTAGGTTAGGCATATACATGAGTGGCTCTAACTCTTACCATCATAAATCACATCACAATAGTGTGAGAGCAATTACGACATATGTGGACGATGGATTTATTGCCCTGGAGGTATCACAAACCTTTAGAGGAATTTTTTTCTAGGCCATCGTCCATTGAAGTGGAAACGTGTGAAGTGCGAGTTATGTAAATATGCTTGGTGGTATTGAGACGTTCACTATTTTTGGATCTTCATGGATCACCTATGGTCTTATTAGACCTTATTTATGCAATTAAATGTGTATCATTTATTTATATGTATTTAGGGCCATCTTTTGTAAGACCTACAACTATTTGTTTGAATTGTTATTTGCACTTGCCTCAAAATGCAATCTTGGTAAAGGAGATTTTATGAAATATGTGATTACTAAATATATGTTTTAGGCCATCTCCAAATGATACACCTCTTTCATATATCTCACCCCCTTACAAAATCCTTCATTTTATGTTAAATATATTGTTCAAATTTTATTTTCCTTTATTTTAGCTTTACAATAGTAAGCTTGAACTTTACAATCCACAGTAGCCAAGGATATTCATCTATGTTACATGTCAAACAATTTAACCTTAATATTCAAATTAAATTATGTTATCATCCATTGATGACGATTTCTTAGGTAATTTGTAATGACATGTAATTCACCAGAAGATTAATATTATAGTTTTTAAAAATACTTTGTGCATCGTCAAATATAATAGTCAAGGAGACTCGTTTTTCTACGCACTTTTACATTTTTTAAATGAGGTGCATAAGATGGTCCATGGGCATTTATTAGGCACTAAATTGTGATATTTTAGCATGTTCGTGTACTTGTTGATTGTTGGTCCTTATTAGGTATTATTGGCACAATTTTCCGCTATTAATTGTCCTTGTTTCTCTTATTAACACCTTCTAGTTGTCTCTTTCTCTTTCCTCTCTCTTTTCTTTTTCTATGAACCTTATGTCCAGAGCCTAAGTGGTTTTGTTGATTTTATTTGAAGTATTAATCGTTCCCCTAATCCCCTTGTATGGTGTCTTATGGGTAATGAGTATGTATCCCATTTGTTTTGTCTTTATTTTATTTATAATCAAATTTGATATCAATTCAAATATTAACATAATCTTCGTTTGAGAACATTACATTACATATAATAATAATAAAAGTTATCAAAAATTCATTCATGTTTTATAGATATTAAACAATCATTAAAACATTTATATTTTACTATCAGAACATCACATTATATTATAAAATATAAGTAAAGTTGCAATATAAAGGTGACATAGATAAGTGATCGGTTCAAAAAGAAGCTATGAGAGTAGTAATACTTCAGTCATCTTCGGCAATAGAAAATGTGACGATGGCAGCAGAAAGAGACTTCAAAGGTAGAGTCCAACAAGCATAATATAACCGGATACAAAAGCAAAGTAAAGCACATGCATCAAAAACACCACTAGGCGGAGGGGAAGGATCATCTTTGGGAGGGATTAACACTCTGATTGTTTGGTTCTTCAAAGGGAGGATCTACAGGAATCCTTCCTAATCCTTGGC
Source organism: Taxus chinensis (assembly GCA_019776745.2). Classification (NCBI taxonomy): domain Eukaryota; kingdom Viridiplantae; phylum Streptophyta; class Pinopsida; order Cupressales; family Taxaceae; genus Taxus; species Taxus chinensis. Next base: position 12,997,970 of record CM034156.1, read on the forward strand.
ATCTATATATTCAGGGGCACACATTATCCCCCACCCCGGGTGGCGGCGAATCAACAAAGGTATTCCCTCCTTGAGTAAGCAAAGTCCACCTGCATCCTTGGTGAACAATATTTTTGGCTCCGATGTTGTTGTGTGAAGGCATCTCCAGTTCGAGGAGCTACCCATAACCTTCCCTCAAGGTGGACAGACTCCAACCCGATGTCCGAGAAGAAGATGGAGTGGAACGCATGACCTTGAGGAGGCGAAGGGTGTTGGCTGCGAGAGTGGCTTCTCCGATGTGGCACCATGGGTGGTTGGTTTGGCATGCTGGCATTAGGAGGAACCCAACTCATAGTGGATGGAGTACATCCCCCAGTGGTCAAGAAGTTACTGTTAATGTGCAAACTCTATAGCCCATTTTTTTAACATGGACTTGAATATGTAGTTAAACAGAATAAATAATAGCCAATTTTTCATTAATGGATAAATAAGTGGATGAAACATCATACTGAAAAATACTTGTATTTCTTGATTTCCATAAATGAAATAAAGTAACAACCTGAAAGAAATTCTACGACGATGCAATATAGGTAGGATAGTTAGAGAAATCCCCAAATAAATCCACTTTCCAATCAAAAAATTTGGAATGAAAAGGATGAAAAAGAGTATGAATCAAGGTCCAAGAAGAGCGGGCTTGAGGGAAAGTCCAAAACACATGTTTGAAAGTTTTTGGGAAGGAGAATAAGGGACATTTAGGATTAGATATACCGATATGACATGATATTTATCCTAGAGGAAAACCTTGGTAGATAAGACACCATATGAAATGATTAATTTTAGGCTCTAGGTAAGGATTCCAGGCCCAATTAAGTTGTTTAAGCCAAGTTTACGAAGACAACTTAAGGTTCCATCTTGAGTTAAGCTTAGATATGGTTATAGAGAGAGGGCTCAAAAGGCGGTATATAACCCTCACATCGTAATGGTTGAAAGTAATGTTTTGGTTTTAACGCCAATCATGCCAACAAGAAGTATGATGTGTAGACCTAGATTATGGAGCATAATGTCTAGCATCAGCTCTTAAATTTTGAGCTCAAAAGGAAGATCCTAATTATTGATATTGTATCTCTTTTTGATATCAAGCCAAGAAAGCCCAAAATCCTGTATTAGCAATATAAGAGCTTTGAGCAGTAAGTAGGATGTTGTCATTAGTAATGATGGGTGAGCGCTAGAGGTTCTAAGCACTAAAGGATAGACTGGTGTGAAAACCATCACCAACCCATCACAGAAGAGGCTTAATGGTCTCAAATTCCTTCTAGATATTTTTAGCCACAAAGGAGCCAAAAATTTTAACCAAGACCTAGGTGATAATTAAGGTATGTAAACTAATGTTTATCCAAAAAAATTATCATATGGGGAACTATAAGAAATGCAATGTCAGAGAAGAATTTTCTAGGCTTGATTTCCATTAAGGCAATGAACCACCCACTTAGAACAAAGGGCTATACTTTTCCTGTAAACTTATATAATTCCCAAAACACCTTGGTCTTGAGGAAGGAAGCAAACATCCAAAGCCACGCAATGAAAACCTTCAGCTTGCTAACCATTAGACCATAGATAATCTCTAAGCAGTTTATTGAGTCTACCAAAGGATGCGTAAGATGGGCACCAACATGTAGAGTAGTAGACATGAGTAGTTGCTAGAATCTTAGTGCACACTTGAAATTTTCCAACCAAGGAAAGAGGTTTAGAAATCCACCGCGAGATATTTTCTCAACCTGATCAATAGTATACTGCTAAAGAGTAGTAGAATCACTATCAAAAGTGAAGGGAATCCCTGAAAAAATTGAATTTTTCACCAAGGCCAATCCATTTCCAAGGATAAGCTTTCAACCAATTAAGCATGATCCAAGAGATCTGTTGTATCGCAAGGTTTTGGCCATCTGAACACTAGAGCTAGAAGTTTTGCAAAAAATGTCAAGACATTGAAAATATTCCTTCACATTTTGTTCATTCTCAGCAAGGGTAAGAAAATAATATTCTACAAAGTGACCATTAATGAGATGAGTAGAATGATCTAGGAGAAATATACCACTGATACACCCATGTCTATGCTCGTTGAGAAAGGATATATCCTCTGGCATCTTCCACTAAGATGAAGAGAAAAGGAGCTAGAAGGAACCCTTATCTGATTGACAGAAAAAGACCGAACGAGATGGATTGATGACCATTGATAGTAAGACAATTTGAAGCATCTACAAAAGTATTTTTAATAGAATTAAGAAAAAAAGATCCAAATCCCAAAGCTTCAAGCATGGCAAAATAAAAGGCCATTCAATACGATCATAGGCCTTCATCAAAATAATTCTTTAAAAAATAGGATGTTGGAAGAGAGGTCCTGGCCCATTCGATTCCTTCCCAAACCACACTGATATTATCCAAAATGTAACAACCTTTGACAAAACCAGTCTGTCTTGGTCTCACAATTTTGGGAGAAATATTGACAATCTGAAGGGCTGACACTTTGGAAAATTTTTTATAAGACACAGGGAGAAGCGTGATCATCCACCAACTAGAAATAAGCTATGGTACCAGCTTTAGGGATAAACTTGATATTTCCTTTATTAATAAATTTCCCTAATTAATTATTCTACAAGGCTTCAGTATAAACCTGTAAAAGGTCTAAACCAAAAAAATACCACATGATTTTATAGAATTCATAAGGAAAGCCATCAATTCTAGGAGATTTTTCATTCATCCAGCACATTAAAGCCTCATGAAGCTCATCAAGAGAGAGAGGAGTTTCACACCCATGCTCTATCTTTGATAGAGAGTTTGCAAGGAACCGCCACCATGCAATTTTACAGATCCTAAAAGACACGCAGTAGAAAGTTCTTGCACTTGAAAAACCAATTTATAATGCTCAACAAAAGCATAAGGTTATCTCTAGAAAACTAGTGATTTGATCATGTATGGTCTATATAGCTTTGAACTGATCATGATCATACTTCACTCAAAAGGGATTTGAAAAATATTTTAGAATATTTATCTCCCACCTTGAGCTAATGTAAACGGGCTGAAATGTGGGCTCCTATGGAAGAATAACTCTCCATAACCTTGAGTTGGTGTTGGAGCTTGGCAACTTGAAGCTGGGTAAGAATATCAAAAGAATGAGATTCATGAAGGATGTAAATTATCTAGAATTCCTTGTTCAAAGAAAAATCCATACATTTTCACACCCAAGTGACATTCTTTCCAAAGTGGCAGAGGAACTTGGTGGTACGTTGAATGGTTGTGTTCCACGACTCAATCCAGCTGGCAGTAAAAGGTGGACGTGGTGTCATATTCCATACTTTGGCAATGAGAGGGATGACCCCATCATGACTTAGTAGCAAGACATTAAGATATAATTGATTCCTAGGAACTTTGAAATGGGTTGCACTCCAAAAAACCTTAAATGCGATCGGGTTATGATTTGACAAAAGAATATCATGTCAGATAATGATCAGTGAGTGACCGCTAGAGTATAAATCAAAAAATATATATGGAGAGAGCGTGACATGATCTAGCCTTTTAGTAATCCTCTATCAGAGGCTTCTCAAAGATTATACCAAGTAAACAAATTTTGAGAAGTAGAGTATCTACGCCGCACTGGAACAGAGGGTCAAAAAGTCCCCAGCAGCTTTTAAAATAAACCCAAGCCTTATTTTCGCCCACACACCACCACATAAGAAGGGCCTCTTCTTTGTCTTCAGTATGCTCAATCGTTTTAAAGTCTCCACAAATCAACCAATAAAAAATCAGAAAATTTTCACCTAACCATCTCCATAACATCGTCCTTTCTGTGTCATAATTAGGGGTGTAGAGATTAACAATGTCAAAAGAAAATTCGTTAACCACTAAAATAACCCACACTTCTTGATTAGTAGGATCATGGCCCGTGGAAGTAATTAAAGTCAAAAATCTTGGGGAAATGGAAATACTAGCACCACCTTTCCCATCTATATGGATGGTATGAAAGTGTTTGTACTTTGGAGTAATACATGTTAGAGTAGTTTGAAGAAAAAAACCATAAATTTTAATCTCATGTAAACATGTAAAATCTAAACTACCAATCAATTGACAAGCTACTCACACAGAGTATTTTTGGGTGGACTCCATGAGACCTCAAACATTCCATGAGAGAAAATTCATGAAAGCTCTAACATGTCAAGCTCTCCTTGTTCCTAAATCTCTGAACCCAATAAAGCAAAACTATTAGAAAGATTTGGAAACTGGTTTGGCATCAGATGTTCAACTTGAATGGAGCGGCATTTAACCCCATTTTCTCCCCTTGTCCCAACAAGCACTTCTCAAGGTGCGTTATGCAAACGATGTTGAGTTAGAGAAGTTGAAGCAAAGATCCCAGATTCCTAGTTTTGTTGCATGGAGACGATAATTGGCTCTATAAAGGTTGGGAACCAGAGGGACAAGAGGAGTTTTCTTATGACTATCAGCTAGCTTTTCGAGGGAAGATTATGGTGTAGTAGGATTTGGGACCTCGGTAGACACGGGTTTGGTCCCTGAAGCCTTCTTATTACCCACTGAGGTCCATCTATCAGTCGGTGGGTCGGACTTAGGTTTAGGATTCAAGGGAAGAGGTAACAGGCGGCTTGGAGCAAGCTAGAAGCGGACAATCACGAATACGATGGTCAGGAGCTTGACATTGAAAACATGTATTAGGAAAGTTTAAATAAACATCCTTCTGAGAGAGACACATAGATCCCACTTGGAGATCTATGTGGTTTGTCATATCTTTCGCTTGGTCTACCTCAACACAAACAAGTTTTTTGGGGTGAGCATAAAAAACATTTTTGTTCGTGGAAAATCACCCTCCTAATGGGTTTGACGATATCTAGAATTAAAGACCAGAGATGCATCGAGATCCCTGACAACTCAATCCAAATGGGAATTTTCAAAGAAACTTGATTTGAGGGGTTGAAATCTGGGGTCTATTGCGAAAGAACTAAAATGGTGTTACCAAAGTATTAACATGAAGCTTTAAGAAGCAAGGATTGAACTTGTGATGGTTTGCGAAACGAAAAAAGGTAAAAACCCATGGTGAGGTTACGGATACCTAAAACCAAGATTGCGTTTGACTCCCAATGGTTTTTAATCCAGTTTCGCAAAAACGATTTAGAAGGAATGTGACTACAAAAATAAGCAACAAGGCAATTATTCCTACACCATTTTACCACTAGTTGTAAATATTCAATAGCAATAACAACATCTTGGGTAGATTCAAAATCCTTACCTCGTCGTAGACCTTCAGCACAAATTTCTAGGCACACTTGGGAGCCATTGTCACCATCGTTAGTAACAGTAGTTGCTACAGATGGATTAAAGGCGAAAGCCATATATAAGTTGTTTGTCGCCCAAAGGACAGATTAAATGTCGTGGATCACATGTGTTTTCATAGGCTCACTGGTCAACAACCAATAGGTTGTTTACCACTTTTTTGGGTGGATTTATCAATGGTTGGTTGACCAACCAACCTTGGAAACATATGTGAAGTTTACGCTGAGCGCTATAATAAAACGCAAAAGATTTCGTAATGAGTGAGTGAATGTGGATAATAAATTCAAGGAGGCTAACACAAGGGGAAAGCATGTGAAACCCTACTTGAGCCAAAAATCGACGCATCCGAGGATCATAAATTTAGCAAAACATTTATCTTTTCACTAGAGGTGAACCTTTTTTTTTAAAGGTCGATGGACCGTGGCACTGGCATGAATGTTTTTCCAACGCAAAATGTTATAAACATAGTTTTTATGTTAATCATGGCCCGGTCAACGCCAAATCCTTCTCCAAAAGCGGGCAACGGACGTTCTAATCTGTAGATGCCATTTGACAGGAGGAAACTCCATTCATATTTGGTGGCTACTTTTTTTATAATCTTAATCTAATCTAATGCTCCCAAATAATCGTCGTGTGAGAGACTCATTTTAAAAAATATATGCAATATATAAACGAATAAGAAAGTGGATTTTATTGATAGAAAACAGCAATTGAGTGTTTGAATGGTTAACAAATGCATTGCTCTCACAATTTGTGACGAACTCCATGTGATGACGATCGCGATGACCGAATTGCGAGAGACGGCGACTTGGACGACAAGTTTTCTTACCACTAGAAATTCCAGACAATTCTGCACGCCCATCTTCCTTTTATATATATACATATACTCCTTTTATATATATATACATATACATATAACATATATTCATTGCGATTTTTAATCAATGGGCACCTTCATTGGCCACGTTTTGCCTGGCGCCGGATTTATGTTGATAGGCCTCTGGCACCTCTTTAATACCATTAAGAACTATGCCCAATCTCCGTGGGATTTCCAAACCACCCCCTGGTTTCCTGCTAAATTTAGAGGAAACTTATTCAAGTATACAGAGCTGCTCGCTATTTTAGCGGGCTCCTTCCTCTCAATCTGTGCAGAGCTGTTCATTGGGCCACAGAAACACCAGCCATTAGCAGAGGACTGGAGTATTCCTCCCGAGCACCTCAACAACTTCGAACACTCGTCTATTTCCTTATTTTTTCTCATCTATGCCGCTGTGGCGCTCTACGTGGACGTTCGCCGGGTCCACGTCCCCCATGGGTTTGTCCACGTCATAGCCGCGCTGGCATTCAGCCAGGAATTACTGTTGTTCCATCTGCACTCCGCGGATCACATGGGGGCGGAGGGGCAATACCACTGGCTACTGCAACTCGTTGTTTTAGTGAGCCTCTTCTCCACCATTTTAGAAGTTCCTTTCCCCAACAGTTTTATAGCGGCCATGGTGAGGTCGATGTCGATATTAATGCAGGGGATATGGTTTATACACATGGGATTCATGCTCTGGATTCCTGCTTTTATTCCAAAGGGCTGTGAAATGCATCCGGAACACGGTCACGTGGTGGTGAGGTGCGGCGACCAAGGGGCTAACATGAGGGCCAAAGCCCTGGCCAATTTGCAGTTCAACTGGTACATGGCCGCTCTGGTTATCTTCACCACAATTCTCTATGTTAAAATGGTACGACGTTACGGCGGCGAAAAATTAATTTCGTATACAGCTGTGGATGGCGATGATATAGAGATGGGGAACGGTGCCGTTAAAAACAGCAGCCCTGCGCAGCACAGGCGGTCATTGGATGGGTCGCAGAGCTCCATGGACACAGATTCCATGCAGCCTCTTAATCTGGAAAGATAAATTTATCCTCTTTTTTTCCAAACTGGGTTTTTCCTCCGGGCTGTGTAAAATATAATTTGAATGTCTGTATGTATACAGTGATGTCTAATTTCCGCCCAATTTGGCGGCGTTCTGTTTTCTTTCCGTTGGAAAGATTTGTGTTGTGGTATTTATCCCGACTAAATTTAGGGGTATACTAGAAATTTGATAGTGGTATATATATCAGCGAAATGTAATGTGGTGTACTTTTTCACGAGTAAAAATAAAATGTCAGACTCCAATGACTTATATTTCGTTTCAATCTTTGTTTAATGGTTTTACCTTTTCTACTTTTTATTTAAATAAATAGTTGACTCCTTAATTATAAAGTAAACTTATATAATATTTTCGATTAAAGAAGCAAAGTTTTAAATTAAACCTTTTTAAAATTTATTGAATGGATGTATTAAGGCATGTAAAAACAATCACAAAATTTATAATAATTATTTTATTAAATTTTATGTATTTTTTTTTCTAATATTTTAAAGTTTAAAATTTGAAATTTAAATATTTAATTTTTTAATCATAAATAAATAAAAATATTATTATTAAAATTGACATGTGTTTTAGACCCATTTTAATATGGTATTGAAAATGACACACATCTTTTAATAAAATGTTGATCTTATATAATGTCAAACAATTAGAAGATGTGTGTTAAGAAATTAAAAAATGATAATAAAATAAAAAATTGAAATGTCAAAATTATTTTATTATAAATTTATACAAGAAGTTGAATTTTGTCTATGTTAATTATATTTCCCTAGCTCTCAATAGCTTGTTTTTGTTTTTGGCTATGAGTACCATAAAAGAATCCTCTTATTAAATTGAAAACTTAAATTCAAATATAACACATCTTAATAGAACAAATTACTTTAGTTTTAATATTTAAATATTTTAAGTTTTATATATATATGGAAATGTATTGATGTTAAAGTGTTTATTTTAGAATTATTATACTATTGTGAAAAGGTTGGGTTTTCAAACATTTGCTAATTTATTTTCTATTATAGTTGTGTTAGATGGATGTAAATATTTTGAGTACAAGTTATCTTTTGATCACTAGATATTTATTTGAAACTTATGTAATAAGGCTCTTCATGTCATCCACTTAGCTAAGTCTGATACATTTAACATAGAATGATTAGGGAGGGATTATGGTATGCTCAAACAAGATTTGGGGAGTATGGAAATATAAGGGAGACTAGAAGGTTAGATAGATGAAAATTTGGTAGTTATTACGTCAATTTTTCTAGGTTGTATGAGATGATTTTCAACTGCTATAACAATAACAAAAGTTTATGATATGTTTTTTCCTCCCAATGACTATAACAGGACAATAAAGTCATCTATTCGGAAAAAATTTAAAAAATATAAAAAGGTCTTACTTAGAAATGAATGAAAATTTACATGTATCCTCTTCCATGCTTTTTAGAATCAAAGATTGAAATTAACAATTTTCTCTATAACAACCCTCTTGATTGTAGATAAATGCTTCATTAAAGATAGAACATCCACCATTTATTTGAATGTGTGTGAAAAAAGCACCTAACTGGTCTAAACTTGAGATCAATGTTGTAGTCAAGCTTTTATACCATTCTTAATATTTTTCTTTAAGAGATGATGCTAACAATATGAGAGCTATATCTTCTACCACAATTGTATTGTTCATAACTTTTTCACATAATATATGTGGTTTATAATGGATACAAATTGATTTCAATTAAAATCTAGTAGTGTTTTAATAGTTGATTTAGGAATAATATATCGTTGTTGTAGATTCATTAAAGCTAGATAACATTCCATGAAATGAAAGAAAAAACTCTTGGACGAGTCATAAAACTCTGTGTCATTACATCGTCAAGAAACTTGAAAATTGGGGATTTTTTGATGCATGGATTCACTAGGTGATTGGAAATGATTCAAAAGTATTCACCTAATATTCTCACCAAAATCCTAGCTGAAACTTTATAAGTCACGTGTATTTACATAAATCATTTAATTTAAAATCATATCTTGTCCCATTGGGCTTGTCAAAATATTAATGTATAATTGTGCCCACTTTGAGTGTTACCCACACACACCACACATGACAACATGGGATGCTCTAGTAGCATAGAATTGATCTCATAGAAGAACCTTCAAAGACAAATAACTCTAAATTGATAATCTACCTACTTTAAATGCATAAGGGAAAATTTACAAGAAAAAAGAGTTAGAAGGATACACATAAAAAGAGAATGAGTAGTGATGCACATGAATAGAAATGATTGCTATTGACCTCCCCCTTTTTTTTGAATACCACACAACACCTCTCAATATGCACAATAGACTAAAACACAACATAAAAACAATTGCAATTAGTAAGAACAACTTGAATACAGAAATGGAACCACCACATAAGAAGAAAACCATAGGGTGGATAAGATAGAACCACAATGACCTTTATCATACTACAAAATTATACACAGTTATAAATTTTCATATGAGGGCTTGTCTTTTTACATGGATAAAACTAGAGGTGTATCAAAGAAAATGAGAGGGAAAAATTAATTCCCGCTAGCTAATGATACTACTCATGTTGTTGTATCTCTCGATTTGACTTTCAACTTCTCTTTTAAAACGAAGGATTATTCTATTGGTAAGAAATTTTATCGCCCCAAGTATTTGTCTTTGTGTTCCCTCATCAATATCACCATTACATTCATTTCTGAATTCTCTTCTCTATTATTTAAAACTTAGTAAAATCCTGACAGATGAAAACACTTTATCCAACAATTGCATATAATAACGTGTATTATTTATTATTTTCCAACCTAGTTTGGAAAAGTCTCTGGGATAGTGTCAATGGTGTGACATATCACTAGCTTCAAAGAGAGTCCACACTTCACAACATATGAAAAATACAAAAAAAAAAAAAAAAGGGGCAGTCAAATTATTAATATTCGCCATGCAAATGTTGTATACATTGAACTAGTTATTTATATTAATTATACAAGAACAATTAATAGAGAGTTATTATGCAAGAAAAAAACTCTTATACAAAAAAATAGCAATACATTTAATTTGTAGGTGTTTTTTTATTTTGATTGTATTTTAACTATATATCTAAAAACTTTACTTGTTTTATACTTTAAAGTGTGTATCCATACTATTTATATACTTTAAAGTGTGTATCCATACTATTTATATTGTGGATATAAATATATCAAAACTAAGATAAATACAAATTATATTTAAATTACATATGTTATGTATATTTATTTATGGATGAATGGTTTAATTTAGCATAATTTTATTATAAATCTCAGGCATACTAGATTAAGATGTATTTTTTTTGTTCTTTTTACATATGTATTTAATATTTAATTTATTATCTAAATAAATTTAGGTATGTTAGATTTATTACATTTACTAAAATGTGTTTACATTATATTATATATCTATTTTCAATTTAAATTAATATAATATAATAAAATTGAATAATACAATCTCTATTGAGTTTATATATATTTATAATATGATTAGGTGTTTTGATATAGACTTACATTTATAAGTTAATAGATCTGAAATCAAATGTTTATATATCCTCATATATATATATATATATATATATATATATATATATATATATATATATATATATGAGTGTTATTTTTTGATATAGTGCTTAATTATTTGGAAGAAAAAGTTATACATTTGGGAGCACGCAAATGCTTGATCTTAAGCAAATATAAGACTTAATGTTATAGATGAGTGATTTAAAAAAGTAGTAAAAGATATAGTTAATAGATGCATATTAAATTTTTTTGATAAGGGTATAGTTATCAAATATGCCAAGTTTGTAGAAAAATTAACTTAGAAGAGTTTTGGATTTTAGGATTGTAAACATTGAAGTAGTCTATTGAATTAGCAAAAAGAATATCTATAAGGAGACTTGTAAGTGAAACAATTATTGAAAGAGACATTGGGACACAAGAAACATGTCACATGTTGTTGGAGCTTCCATTGATAGAGAGCAATAGAATATTTGTCAATTTGAATGTTCCTTGTAAAGTGTTCAAACCAATATTGTACTTGATATTGATTAAGATGGTCATTAAGAGCATGCAAAATATTTCATTAATGGGTACATGATCAATAAGCCATTTTTTCCATGAAAAGTGTTTCTCTTATTGATGTAGCCAAATCTTGGATGTATATAATGCAAGGAGAAATAGAGATAACAAATGTGAGGTGAAAAATATGGTAGCTATTGTGAGAGTGTTCCCAAGGTTTTCCTCCATTATCACATGTGAATCACATAAATGGATTGATTTTTGTTGGCTAGAGTTATTACTTTACAAGCCATATCATGATATAGAAAGAGGTATTGGACTTGATTATGATGAAATAAAATCAAATTAGAAATTATTCAATTATAATCCTTGACATGTTGAGCGAATGACCAATCTAAAAGATGTTGATAATCATAGTGATTTTGAATATGAGATTAATCAAAATATTTAACAAAATACAATGGAACATAAGTAAGAAATGATATCTAGGCTTCAACGTCTTATCAAGTTTTTCTTTCATGTAGACAACATCAAAATCATCCAATCCTTATTGTCATTGTAGAATACTAACTCCTTTCCCTCCTATAGTTGGGCGAGTCCCTAAAGGTCTTTTCCCAAAATGGACGAGATCTAAAGAACCTCACCCTCTTATCATCAAATGAGTGCAGATATAGAGATTGGGAGCCCTCGATTGATGGCCCTCGCCCCCTCCCCTTTGAACTATCATATTTTTCTTTATGGAAATCGAGTGGTTTTCCCATCTCAAGAAATTGAAGGGCATCAACAGTTAATCAATGAGATGTTCACATAAATATAATTTTTAGAAGTAATAAAAATTACTCTGATGTATTATATTTGACTACTTACAATATTATATGTGAATATTTAAGAGAGGGTGTTCAATATTTGTGATTTATTGTCAATATGGAATATCAAATTTATGATTTAATTAAAATAAGAAAAAATGGTCCAGCGACCATCAAATTTCAAGCCTCCTATCAAACATTTAACGACCCACCCTACTTATCAAGGTAATTTTTTATAACATGTAGTTTATATCAATTATCATTTTAATAGATATTGCATATGTTTAAATCTTTATATATTATACAATTTTATAATTAAATATATATACATTATATATGACAAAATCTTACAAATTCTTGAATAAAACATATTAAAAATATATAATTACTTACTAAATTACATTTAAAAGGTGTCACTAAACTATCACAAGGATTGAGATATGTGTGATTCAAAGATATTTTGATACAAGATTGCAATAGGAACAAAAAAAACTACTTGCAAACATTCTGAAAGTGAAATGAACACAAAATTTTCCTGAGATTTGACACAAATTAACTCAAAATTTATCAGATTCATCAGCAGGGGAGAGTTATTTAAACAACCTCGGAGCTTGTTGATGTCTATACACTCATAACCAACTCAACATGAATGAAAATCTAACATAAAGGAAGTTAACCTAGTTTCTCAGAAAGTTTTCTTAGAAGATGAGCTTTTCTCAAAATTTTCTCATGAAAATGAACTCTTTTGAGAAATCTCAGCCTTGCAATCCTCTCCTATTCAAAATTTAAAAGGTGCTTCCAATATATTGTCTTGTATAGAATTTAGAAGTTTGATTTCATTTTTTTCTATTGAAAAACACATTTTTATACTAATAACAAAAATGTACAACACTAATAAAACAAAAAACTTGAGTGAAAAGAGTCACATCCCAAAGGGTCCAATCAAATCGAGCCAAAAAAGCTTTGAGAAAGGCCAAGTCACCTCAAAGCACTTACATTAATAACCACAAAGTGCGAACTTCAATAAATAAAAAAAGTGCATTAAAGTCAAGTAACAATTACAACCCTGAAGGAAGGAGGCGGACTATCTGACTTATCTTCCCTGAAACATAGGGATGAGCCTCGTTGGAGACAAGGTCCCACCCCTCCCAACGAGTTTCCTCCTTTGGTTGTTCACCAGGGTGTTCATCATGCTTGTGGGGAGTAATGACTAAATCCAGTCGAGGGAATTTACCTTGAGACAAGCCAAGCCAACCAGAATCATGAAGCGGAACAGACACAAGCAAAGGCGGCCTCGATCGAAAGAAACTCCGCCGAGGAGGACTCCACGTACGGCGGTGAGGACCCCCCATCCTCACCGCAAGGGAGCGTTTGATTTCATTTTGTTTGGATGCTTATAAATTGTCGAGTCAATTGGCTTCGTCTTTACATTGTGATTGCTTCTCTCTTTCTATCCACGTGTCTCCGTTTTTTCTATGGAAGAAGAAGCCTGAGGGAATTGTTTGGTCATTCTTCTAGAAGACGACGATAAAAAATACGGTAAGCTGTGGCCGTTTGGAACTTAGTTAGGTATCAGTGACGGCGTATCACCAAAACAATTGGCCATTCAATATTTTATATTTCTTTCAACACCCCCATCTTCAATCATTGCGTCATTTTGCGCTTTTTCCGTGGGCACACTTTTTTTCCTTATCTATGTCGACGAGGCACTCTACGTGGACGCCCGCCTTGTCAACGTGGGCGCCCGCCTTGTTTTACGATTGTTCATTTCCATCTACTTAAAATCCATTGAGTCAATTCCAGCCAATGAAATCGATGGTCGGAATTGCTTAAAACCTGCACTGAAAAACTGTGATCATTGATATCAAATTAGACGAGTTTACCCAAATCACTGAAGTTTTTCTGTTCAATCGTGAAAAGACACATGGCACGTAGACTGCTGCAAAAGAAAGCACTGGAGGTGCCAGGTGCAGGTCAAACTCTTCCACCGAGAAAATTGCTCATGGCTCGCCACAAATTGTAATTGCAAGTGGCATGCCAAATAGCTGCAAAATGTGGAAGCATGTGAATTGTTTGACAAAATGCTTGATTGAAATTTGTGGGATATGAAAGATATGTGGCCCCTTGGAATTGTGCGAGATATGCCAAAAAAAAATTGGTTTCTTGAAAAGACCTTAGAAACACAGATGTAAAGTCGTAGTCTGCAAGCTTTGTTAGCATTCTCTCATACTCTGTCCGAACGAGAGATTGAGAACATGACATTTTCCTCCTTGAACTGGCATTGAAAGAATGAAATTTGTTAATCTAATTCTCCAGAATTGTAAGTTTCGACAGAACTTAATTTCTTGTTGAAGAGGGATACAACAATTAAGACACCTAGAATTATGTTGAATACCCTTATAGAGTAATTACAATGCATGACATGAATGCTGTGTAAATAAACCTCTATGGTCGAATGATAGTAATTTGTTAATATTGCTCTTACATAAAATCAATTGCATTGGGTTGAATTAATTTGTTCCCTTAACCCTCCGTGTAATTCATAAGTAATTATTATTGTTTATATGTTGCAGCAAATAGTGTAAAATATAGGTTTAAGACATAGATACCTACCACGGGATAAAGTAGTCATATAAAAGATGCATAAGATTCACTTAGATTTATAAAGAAATGACGTTACGTAGGAGTCCCCACATATATAAGAAATGTAGAGAGAAATACCACACTCATCGACAACTATGATACCAGTTATGTTGCCATTAAAGTCTTGAGACAAGTCAACAGGGATGCATGGTAGTTATGTTTGTGTTATGAAATACATGGCAGCGCCTAAATAGGGTGGAAGTGGAGTGTTTTCTACAGCCTCTTGGGGTTTTATTGGCATCCCAAACAGTCTTTTGGAAAAAAAAAAAAACCATGGGAAAGTATTTTTCAAATATGACTAAATGAGATTTACTAGAATATAAAGTCCAATATTAATGACGGCTTAAATGTTAGGAATGCTAGTATTTACATAAGTGTTTGTTAAATTAGTCATATATAATTGTTAAGAGTTATATTGTTATATTGTAACAGCAATATAACTTATATAGTCTAATATTGATCTGGTTGTTAAAACCACTCAAGAAGATAGGTAAAGTTGTTAGGAAGGTGTCCTATATTTTAGGACTTCTAATTGCCTATATATACCTGGGTATTGGTGTATTAAAATAATATAAAAAAAATATTATATTGTGTTATTCTCTATGAATGTCTGAACCCAGCTCCAAATTTGGTATCGGAGTGAATTTTGTCTAAGATGAGAGTCCGTGGAATAATCATTTCTGATTATTTTTAAATCTTATGATTTATTGCAATCTGCAGGTGTCTTGTTGTTGAGGGCTCCTATTAATCCCCCAACACTAATCATCTACTAGTCGTGCTCCTGTGGATACCGTATGAATTGAACGAAGATAAAGAAGTAGTTTGTTCTCCTTTCAGCGTCATTATTTGTCCTTGTCAGATCTGTGCAGAACCGTCTAGTTCCTGTTGTTAGAGACACATGGAATTAGCATTCGCCCACTCATAGATTTGCATGCAAAAATAAGTTTGTACGTCGCTTGCAAAACGTTCTCTCATTTTTATTAACCAATAACCGATGGAGCACATTACAAGATCTCTGCATGTCTGTACGGTATGTTTGTGATTCTGTTTAATCCTTTGTTGATCTAGTCGGCCGTTCAAACGGTGAACTGAGCATTCAACCATTACCTCGAGCTTGTCCATGTGTTTGATAAGTAGACATGCAACGTATTTACAAATCCATAGCCAACTGTGGATAGATCTGCCAACGACCACGCCTTCTACAAATTGTTGCAGATTTTAGTGTTTCTATGGAAAGTGTTTTCAACCAGAAAGGAGCACATGTTTTTAAGAGAAGATTTTATCAAAAAAAATTGGGCCTCCAACAGCCCACGTGGCCATTCAAATATTGACAAGTCTCACGTTGTGACCGCCGCCACCACAAGCATCCACATGGCTCAATAAATTGCGTGAGGATTGATATTTAGTTTTTTAAATATACATGTGTATTGTTTTAGTTAATAGCCTTCCATTTGCATAGTTAATCGTCCCTTAGTTGGAGACTCGAGTTCCATTCTCTATGTGTCACGAGAAAGTGATTTTTTTTTTAGTCTAAATCAAAGTCTAGTATGGTTATTATGTCGAAGGCGTTCCCTTTATGGGAAAGGTACTTCCGGACGTTTTTACAACTGTGCTAAATTTGACGGCCGTTTAGACGTTTTTCATCGTTATTAAATTTGACGTTCGTTTGCCTTTATTTTTCTGTGTGATGCTGTTGCACGCGGTTTCTTCATTCCCTTTTCGTTTTTAGTAAACTATAGTTGCTCGGGGATTTTTACATTGTCATTATAGTGTAGTTAATTAAATGTTTGAGCATAGTGTAACACATGTTTTATTGTCGGGTTTCTTCCTGCAGTGTGTGCACAAGCCATCTTGATATATTTACTGCAGCATTTGTAGTGTAGGAGTAGTTTAGATATATTTTTTCAATAATTATGTATGCTAGGAGCTGGTTTGCAGCTCTGCTGCACAGCTGGCAAGTTAGCTCCTCAGTTCACTGGACTGGCAATTGCTCCCCCAACTCTCTGAAAGTTTCCCGTTTTAATAGCCTACACCCTTTTGTCATTTCTCAACTTACTCTTCCCTGTGAAGGCATAAATATCAGTAATTGTTTCAGTAGTTCAAGATGGGTATGTCCTATGGTGATTGGGTTAACCCTACTATGTCTGCAATTGGATTTGAGGGATTTGAAAAGAGACTCGAGATTGAATTTTTCCCAACTTCATTCTGTCCTGATCTTGAAGGGAGAGGGCTTAGAGCCCTCACACGTCCACAATTGGATGAAATTCTGAAACTGGCTGAATGCACCATTGTGTCTGCGCTGTCAAATGAGTATCTTGATTTCTATGTTCTGTCAGAATCAAGTATGTTTATCTACCCATTCAAGATTGTATTGAAGACATGTGGAACCACAAAGCTGCTTCTTTTTGTCCCTGAGATCTTGAACCTGGCCACTGGTTTGTCTCTCTCTGTTAAGAATGTTAGGTATACTAGAGGGACATTTATCTTTACTGGATGCCAGTCTTTTCCTCATCGCAGCTTTTCAGAGGAAATATTGTATTTGGAGAAGTATTCTGGAAAGCTTGCTTCTAGTGGAAGAGCCTATGTAATGGGAGATTCGGAGAAGAATTATAACTGGCATGTTTATACAGCTTCTGCAATTGATGTTCCAACTGATGACCTTGTGTATACATTGGAGATGTGCATGACACAGTTGGACCGTGAGCAAGCTTCTATCTTTTACAAAGGCAACGTGAAATCAGCTGGTGAAATGACTCTTAATTCAGGGATTCGTGATATTTTACCTGGCTCAAAAATCTGTGACTTTGAGTTTGATCCCTGTGGATACTCCATGAATGCAATTGAAGGAGATGTTGTTTCCACTATTCATGTTACTCCTGAAGATGGATTTAGTTATGCAAGCTTTGAGTCGATGGGATATGGTCCTGAAGATATAGAACTTAAGGAATTGGTTGAGAGGGTTTTATTCGGTTTCAAGCCTGAGGTATTCTACATTGCAGAAAGCACAATAAAATGTCCCACTTTTTGGTATGTTTTGTACCATTATAAACATGAATTTTCAGTTTCTTTGATTTTTTAAAGGTAATAGCCATAAAACCATACACATTCATGAAATTACACAAACTAACGAAATGTTGTATTTAGAGTGTAGAATACATGTAAATTTTTTTTTAAAAAAAATAACAAAAAAAACGGTCTTTTTCTTAATTTTATTCATACGTTGTTTCTTATGTTATAAAAGAGGAATGATTGTCCCCGGGTGGTTATTTTGAATGAAATTTTATTTTTTCACCATGAAATTTTAGATATATGTTCAAGATTTGAATTTTGAGGTGCTGTCAAATTTTCATATTTTTTGGACTTATATTTTTTTTTAATTAATTATTTAGTAAAAATATTTTCAAATAAATGGCGTACAAATGTTTATGCCAATAACTTTTAAGATTTATATCAAAATTGATTTTTTTTTTCACAGGTAAGAAGAAGACTTCAATAAATAGTAATTTTAATTTTTTCAATTTTTTTTGATATTTTTTGCTATTTTTCAAATTGGGTTGATTGTGTACGATCGATTGTCCTAAAATACCATATGTTAGCAAAATATAAAAAATAAATAGTAAAACAAATTTTTAAAAAATAAAAATTATATTTTTAGAAAGCTAATAAAATTCTGTATTTTGTGTTAAAATTTTGTAATTTTATTCATTCGTTAACCCTAATTACGTGGCACCTAAGTGGCACATTTTGGCATAAAATTATCCTCCAAATGGATTTGGTGCCAAAATGTGCCACATAGGTGCCACATAGGGGGTTTCGTGCGAAGGGGGGTTCGCGTGAAGGGGGTTCGCGTGAACCCCCCTTCGCCCGAACCCCCCTAAACCTTAAATCCGCCACCCAAAACTATATAAATATCTATATATAACCATTTTCCGCCAAAATTATTTGAATTCGAGGGGTTCGCGCGAAGGGGTGTTCGCACGAACTAGTTTCTTCATCCTACGTGGCAGTTCAGGTGAAGGGGGTTCACGCGAAAGGGGTGTTCGCGCGAACACCCTCGATTTCCGATCCCGTCCAAAAGCATGATAAAAATATCGAACAAACCATAAGATCTTTAAAAAATCATAGTTAAGTTTGTTGAAGAGGCTTTAAAAACATCTAAAAAAATCTTCAACAAACTTAACTATAATTATAGTTATGTTCTTATCTTTGCAATTCTAAAATTCAGTAAGAGGCACTGCATCTTCAAAAGATGAGGTAAAAGACACTCAAGATAGAACCCACATATTTGAGTAGTAAAAATGATGATGGTGATGGTGATGACATCGCATACTAGATTCTGCTTATTAACTTTCTCTTTACTATGGTTCATTTATTTTCAGAGCCATTTAAAGAATCATCAGCTCTTTTCTATACCTACTAGTCCATCTTCACCTTTCAAACTAATTGAGCTTATTTCAGCGAATTTGAAGGGGTCAGTTTCTATCTCCCAGTGACTCTGGTTGGTGAATATGAAAATAGGACCTAGATAGAGGAGAAAATTTATCTCTTGTTAGACAACAAGATTGAAGGTACCACTAGTAAATTTGAAATAATGATCCTCAAGAACTTGCACTAATCGTTTCCTCTTTTTCATTTTTTGAACTCAAATTTATATCACAATGGCAATTACACATGTAAACTAAAGGAAGGTAGGTTAATTACAATTTATGTCAAGTTGTGAAAGGTCAACGTTTCTTCTCTCTCTTTTAGCTAACATAGATTTTTAATTTTCTACTGTTGCATCAATGCATAGCCATCAATTAGGGAAACTACAAAATAGAGCTGGTACCATGCAGGTTTGTTACCCAGCCTATATGTTTATTTTGCCAGATGTTAATCTAACCTGGGGAAGTTAGATTCACTTAGCCAAGGGGGTTTTTTAATAAGTGAAAAATCTCAATGAGCATATATACACAGTATTTGGTTTATGACTAAGCATACTGCTAGGACATCCTTGAGAAAAAATCCCTCACAATGGTACGTTTTTACAATATTTTGTGCTTTACATTAGTTAGCAATACTATAAGTTGCACTTTTATGTCTGAAAGATGACTCTGGTACCAGAGCACTTCCCTAGACTCATGACTGCACACTAACAAAAGAGGAAAATTCCCTTTTGTATATGGAAGAAAGTCATGACCCTGCCCCTTGAATTATCAAACAATAATGTTTGGCAACTGCAGTCAAACCCAGAAAATAATCGAGATTCTACTGCCGAAATTTCCATCTTAAAAAGTGCACTGAAAGATGACCACAACATACTCGTGATGCGCAATGAACACCAAAATTTGTGAATCCTGGTCATGATACAAGAGATTTAAGTAAAGGGTAAGTACTGCATAGGTAGCTCTGTTGCCAACATTTAATGAACAAATTGATTTCGGATTGTTGGGATTCATGACACACATTCAAGGCATGGTCATGTACGATCAGTCTGAGTGATTTACATCTACAGGATCCTCTTGATAGCCTCATAGTCCCAGGTCAGTACTTATAACTTATAGTCCTGACAGGAGTGTTTTTTGTTTTCTTTTGATGTGTGGATTTAATAAACTTTTCTTCTGGAACAGTTTCTTATTCTTATGCCTCCATCTGTTGTTGAACCCCTTATTGTTTGTTATTCCTTACCACAGGGAAATTGGGAAGCCTGGTCATGATACACGAGATTTAAGTAAAGGGTAAGTACTGCATAGGTAGCTCTGTTGCCAACATTTAATGAACAAATTGATTTGGGATTGTTGGGAGTCGGGACACACATTCAAGGTATGGTCATGTACGATCAGTCTGAGTGATTTACATCTACAAGATCCTCCTGATATCCTCACAATCCCTGGTCAGTACTTATAGCTTATATTCCTAACAGGAGTGTTTTCTATTTTCTTGTGATGCATGGGTTTAGCAAGCTTTTCTTCTAGAACAATATCTTATTCTTATGCCTCCATCTATTGCTAAACCCTATATTGTTTGTTGTTCATTACCACAAGGTTCTCGGACTCATCATTGGGATCAACAGACACGGTTTACTTTAAGTCTTATTTATTTATTTGATCCACATTTCATAGTTTACTTCCTTGGGGCCTTCTTATTGGAGGTTAATGTGGCCTTATCATCCTTTCCTTTAGCGTCTTCATCTATGAAGGTGGCTTTTAAGATGTTCTCACCCCAATTTGTAAGTCATCTTGGGATTGTGTCCTTTTTCTTTTGATTCTTTTTAAGTCCTCATGGATTGGAAGACAAACCGGATTCTTCCCAACCTCTTCTTTCTGAGCTTTCTCTAATTATTTTTTTCCAAATGTCCAAGTTATGACCAGGTTTAGCTCAACTGAATGCACTCACTGACACTTAGCTTTCATTTTTATCCACTACATAATTATATTCTGACATAATCTGTAAATCATCCTTAGCTACTTTGAACAATGGATTTTTCCCCAGTTTTGTGCAATCAACAAATCTAAGTAGTTAAAACACAATATTTGTGAACATTCTATGTTCTAGAAAATACCCTCTGAGAATACCCCTAGATTGTTTCACAACAAAGACATCAAATGGTCTGATTGGATGCTTGCAATTTAATTTACTTTGCGGATTCAACAAATATATTATGTTCTTAAGAGGTAAGTCCAGTAAATGCTGATGTGACAGACATTGAAAAAACTAGGGTGGCAGTACAATTACAGTGCATGTTGTTTAGCTCAGTGCAGATCCGCTATGGTTCTATTGTGGGTGTTCACGGGTTTGTTTGTTGGCTACTCTTCAGCTCATATATAAGATATCCAAGGGCACAAAATGAAAAAAACCACACTGAAGACTGCTTTTGTTTTTCCTAGCACTATTTTATGCATTTTTTTCATACTGAATGCTTTGATATGGGGTGAAAATCATTTGGTGTTGTACCCTTTGGAACAATGTTTTCTTTAGTCTTTTTATGATTTGGAATTTATGTACCATTGGTTTTTGTTGGTAGGTACTTTGGGTACAAGAAACCTGCAATTGAAGATCCAGTGAAAACAAACAAAATTCCCAGACAAATACCAAAACAACCTTGATATATGCAGCCCATTTTTTCAATACTAATTGGTGGCATCTTGCCTTTTAGAGTTGTTTTCATTGAGTTGATTTTCATTTTGAATTCCATATGGCTGAACTAATTTTATTATATCTTTGGGTTCCCGTTCACTGTATTTGTTATCCTTCTGGTCACTTGTGCTAGATCACTATTGTTCTTTGCTACTTTTAGATGTCCAGTGAAGATTACCATTAGTGGTGGAGAGTAGATATGATTTTAGGCTCATCACCACTCTATTTGTTTTTATATGCGATATTCTACTTCTTCACTAAACTAGAGATTACTAAGCTTGTTTCAGGAATTATCTACTTTGGCTACATGATGATCATATCATATGCTTTCTTTGTATTGAATGGTACAACCGACTTCTATGCATGCTTCTGGTTTGTGCATAAAATATATTCATTAGTGAAGATTGACTAAAGCTGCTCAACATGGTTAGTTTTTTTTCGCCATATCATTAAGTATATGGCAAAGGAAAGTGAAAATCAAGGTTTGGATGCACATGATCTACGTTATTTGTTGTTGTCGAGTATAAAGAGAAACCTTGTCTTCTAGAAGAGTGTCTGTGGTGAATGTTCATGGTGCCTTAAATATGATGAACATCATAGCTCTTTGTTTGGAGGCTACCAATTTATTGAATCCTTTACAGAATTTTTTGTTGATTTTGCAGTAATGTATTTAAAAAATTATGTGCCCTTCAAAAAAAAATTCAAAACACATGTTTGAACATCATTTTGATCAAGGACCATCTAATCTCTATGTTTTTAATATTATGAATGATAACATGTGCTAGACTTCTATCTTTTCTTTCAGAATTATGATTTGTAATTTAATGGCTTATCTTTTTTGCCTGCCAGTATATACATAATATCGTAAGCTTTCCCACAAACTTAATATGTGAAATTTACATTTGATTTGAAATTGTAATCTCTCAAGCAATACTTGTATGGTAACCATAGAAATTATGTTATTCTTTGAATTCAGACAAGACTGTATGCCTATGGTATGGTTTATTAATTTAGTCACATAACAAGTTTTTCATAATATTATGTTTACTCTTTTGAATTCAGACAAGAGTGTCTGCCTATGGTATGGTTATTAATAGTCACATAACAATTTTTTCATAACATTATGTTTACTCTTTTGAATTCAAACAAGAGTGTATGTTTATTAATAGTCACATAACCAATTTTTCATAATATTTTTTACAACTATAGTTGCAGACTACATAAAGCATTTGCATATTAATGATTGCAATGTTTAGCTAATATGCAATAGTCAAGCGAGAATGCCCTGATATGTCAATGAATGCCATCTGCCAACGAAAATTGACACAAACCCTACAACTATACGGAGATCTTCATGTATTCATGTTTAATTCAAATAAACTACCCCAGAAAACGCTACCACTCATGATATAAGATTTGCAAATGTATATGTACAAATTTGTAACAAATCTGAAATGTAGAGATAGAACCTTTAAATGAAATGGTTCATTTATATTTCTACACTTACAAAATCAATCACACCCCTCACCAACATCTACTACAAAAGTAATAACTATCCCTCTAAAACAAATAACATATACGATTCGGCATTCACATTGCATTGTACACATGCAATTACTAGTTTTATCAAACTGTCTTGGGATAGTATAATGTGTATAATGTGCCATGTTATAAAGAGTTTATCGTCTTGTCATTTTACGTATATGGTTAGTCAAACTGTAGAGTCAAAATTCTTAAGGTAAAAGATTCATTATTATTTAATGTGTTGGTGGCACGTGTGTGATTATTTTAGTGTGTAGTGTGTTTGTCTTCAGTTTTTCAGCTTGTCAGTGTGGTTTGAAAAATAAGAATAGAGGTCCATTCCTGCTCACATGTATATGTGGATATTCCTATATAATTCCAGATGTAATAACACAGTGAAGAACATATAGCACAGAGAAATGCAACATCGTGATTCTTGAAGAGGTTAAACAGTCAGATGTGTTCCTATTCATACCGAGGTTTGTGGTTAGCCTCTAGAAAACCATTGAAAGTTGTTCAGATGTGTTCCTGCTTGAGTTCCCACATTGCTAGGTCAAATGTGTTCCCTAGAGTGGCTGGTTGATAAGAAAATGATTCCTAAGTGTGTTCCCCTCCTCATCGGTTAGATGTGTTCTCGAGAGTGTATGGTTTATAAGAATTTGATGTGTTCCTTCTTCTACCTTCAGTTCGAGTGTGTACTAATATCATGAGTGAGTAGAGGCGAGAAAGGCGCAAAAAGAAGTGTGAAATTTTGTCTACCATGTAAACACTAAGGGGTAATGTTAAAGGAATACTAGTATTTACATGAGTGTTTGATAAATTAGACATATATAATTGTTAAGAGTTAT
Source organism: Taxus chinensis (assembly GCA_019776745.2). Classification (NCBI taxonomy): domain Eukaryota; kingdom Viridiplantae; phylum Streptophyta; class Pinopsida; order Cupressales; family Taxaceae; genus Taxus; species Taxus chinensis. Next base: position 13,022,200 of record CM034156.1, read on the forward strand.
ATTGTTATGTAATAGCAATATAACGTATATAGTCTAATATTGATAGTTGTTAAAACCACTCATGAAGTTAGGTAAAGTTGTTAGGAAGGTGTCCTATATTTTAGGATTTGTAGTTGCCTATATATATGTGGGTATTGGTGTATTAAAATAATATAGAAGAAATAGTATATTGTGTTATTATCGATGAACATCTGAACCCAACTCCAGTTTAAAGTCTTTAATAATTATTATAAACCTTGATATTTTTCGAGAGAAGTGGCTCCACACAACCTCTAGCATATTCTCCTCTCTTCCTAAAGTATATTAGACATGTCAATGGAGTGTTATGGAACATTCTATTCAGAGGGGAAATAGATCCACATTAACATTAATGTTTGTCTCTCTTAATAATGTTTTGTGTTATTATTAAGGTGAAATATTTTTTTGGCATATTTTTGTTGATGCATATTAATATCTCTTCCATTGTATAATATATTTCGAAAAGCATTGATGTTAATTTTATGTATGAAATATGTTTCCATAATTTGGAGGGCATAATGATATCCACTATTGTATTGAGTGAAAGTTATTGGCTTCACATCGTCATAGCCCATTGGCATTGTTATGTCTTGGTATTTGATATTTCTATAAAATTGTATGATTGCGTCTTTATTTTCATCATAGTAGCATGTTCCTAGAAAGCTAATGAAATGCAAGATGATTTTCTCTTATTTCAAAATGTGAACATGTGTCTTGCAACTATTGTTAAAAAAAAAAATTCATTAGTGTTTATATTCATTTTTTTCCCCAACATAAATGTACACCCGTCTTCTTTCTTCATCTATCAACGTGCCTATTGCACACTTTTGATTTAATTTCTAGTATACTATATTCTATATATATTTACTTTCCTATCACGACAAGAAACACATCTTTGGATGTAAACCCAATATATGGTAGGGGCCCAAACCACTTGGGTGCATTGTGATTCCAAAACCTCTATGTTGAACTGGCTTCTATTTTCATGTGTATTGGAGTACTGATCAATACACCAATCATTAAGTCATGTGCAAACTAGTGGAATACACTGCATCAACCTGGGAGCATTAGCTAATTTGGTACATCGACACATGCTTCCATGTTCATTTTAATACTATTCAACTCTACTAACTCCCCTTTTTCAACTTGTATCTCAATTATTTTACGAAAACTTAATTTACTTTAATAAAGGCATTGTTAGCTGTCAATAGATGAATCAACGACAGAAACCTCCTACATGGTTTGAATATGTTATAATCAGTGTTTCACAGAGTCTTAAAACAAGGGGATGGAGGACGATGAATTAGGTTTCGTAAATAATTGGACCAAGGGCCTATGTTTGGGGGTGAAGGGATAGCGGGATGATGGCAAAAATATATATAGTACTTGAAAAATTAGTTTTAAAAAATGTATAATTAAGAAAAAAATGAAATTTTGAAATACTATACACATTGCATTGAACAGTGAAAAAATCAAATATCAATATATTAATATTGATATTCAAAATGATGATAAATTCAAAATTCAAATACAGAACTGGCAAATGGCTCAATGTAATGAATATTTGGCACTTGCTCTAAATCTTTTTGTTACTCGTTGCTAATGCTCTCACTCTTGCTTGCTAATGTTATTCCTCTCACTCTTTTTTGCTAATACTCTCACCCTCTCACTCTTGTTCACTACTGCTCTCACCCTCTCACTCTTGTTCACTAATTCTCTCACCCTCTCACTCTTGTTCACTAATTCTCTCACCCTCTCACTATTACTAATGTTTTCATTGTTACTTTAAATTTTTATTTTGCTTTGCAGTGAGGGTGTAACTCTTATTTATAGTTTTTTTGGAGTGCTTAGTGGGTGAGTGGAGCCCATTGAATATTATGGTTAGGGTTGGGGTCCAAAACCTATAAAATAACAAAAATATTCTTTAAAAAAACCTTTTTGACATCCTTATTCCTCCGGGGATTGTTGGGAGTATTGGGGATTGTTAGGAGTCTCTAAGATGGGTCAAGAGACTTCTAGAAGTCTCCAAGACATCCCCAAAATTGGTGGAAATTTTAGAAACATCCCCTCTTTGAGGAAAACATTTCGAGGATGTCCTTGTAAAACTAGTGGCGGTGGTGAGACGATGGGGGACGTTTACCAACTGTCTCGAAGTCTCAGACGTGTCTCGAGCCTTTGAGACATTAGTTTTGTGGGGGTGTCCCTATGTAAAATTGGCTATAATCAATAACTAATCAAGCATAAAAATAATGTAAATTAAAATAAGAAAATTTAAGTTGTATTATATGATAATAAACACTAGTGTAAATTAAGGTAGGAAAATGTAACTTGTCTAATACGAATTTTTATAGCTCATACCTAAAAATTTATGTACTAAAATAATCTAATAAAAAAACCTAGAAAATATGCCAAAATGAGATGAAATAGGTTTTTTAGAATCATAAAAGAACTTTCAAGATATACATAAGAGGCATATCCAACTTAAGTGAACATGTAGGAATTTTTTAAAAAATATAGCACCAACACAATCGCATGTGGGTGATGGCATTGGCCATGATAAATTATAACACTAACACAATCGTCCACAGGTGATTATGTCAGCCAAGGGTGCAAAAATAAAGTGAAGTGGCATGCAAAGTAAGAGAAATGTGCCGTGGGTCATAAGAGGGGATCGATAGGTGCAAAATGATGAAATTAAAGCAAGAGGTCATGAATATGATATGCATGAGACCTAGGAGGACAAGGATACCTAGATTGAAGGAAAACAAAGGCCAAGACCAAATAGCGACACTCTCTCTGTGTATTGTCTCTAGCCCATAATTGTTATGTGAATAACCATTACCTAATCCTCAAAGGTACCTTAAGAAACCTGCTCAGGAAACAGATGCATCAACAACCCTTATCCGCACAAGGATGATTGTTAGTAATAGGTTAAAAAGTGAAAAATTAGGTGTATACAATCTTTACTACATGTTCTTCTATCATTTTTCAATGCTTCATTTTCCTTACTCAAGTTCCTTGTGCAATATTTAGTTTCATCTTCACACACATGTTCCTTATCTTCTTTTCCTACATGCTTACTTCTTCTTGTCATGCATGCTTCTTCTGTGTTTTTCCCCTATGCACAACCTTTATCAAAGTTATATGTTTCCTTATAAAAAATATTAGACTATGAATAAATATGTTTAGTCCTAATATATGATTTAATGAATAAAGAATACAAATCTATGGGTCCAACAACCCTTTTGTTAGATTAGGAATCTAGATTAAGTGAGTTAAGAACACTACGGATGTAAAGGGTAGATAAAGGGTTTTTTTTTTATTACTTAACTTCCAACATTAATCATATAATATTAGAATAAGGCATTCATGCTTATAATATATGCTACAAGTATGAAAACACACAGGAATGAGTGAACTTAGCCGATTACATATGGATATGGGAAGTTTTGGATGTATCGACAAATGAAACTAAGGAATATTCTGTAAATGGAAATGACCTGCAACGGGACTATACAACTCTTCTAAGACCATTTATATGGTCTTGACCCTACTGTATGGTTTTGGACCTACTATGAATCCGGTTCTATAACTTTATGGGAGTGTACTCTTCCTAGAAATGACTTTCACTATCAAACCTCAAATGGTTGGTCATGTTGTAAAGCCTTCTGAACATTCTAAATAAAATCTCAAACCCTGTCATGGGTGGGAAACCTTGCAAAACAAACATTCGTTAGGTTGTGGGAACCCTCATGCACCATCGACATTGGTATTAGTCCGAAGAGGCCTAGAACTGCGCATCAATATCCACCTAGCATGTGATATCTGAATGAATGTATATGTGGTTTAACAATTTGAACTTCTATGACAATGTTTGAATTGAGTTTTGGCTCTTGCTAAAATGCTTGGAGAAGGGTTGTTTGTGTGCTTGAAAATGAAATGATTCTTCAAACCTATAGTGTTTAATTCCCTAATGAATTTGTGTAAACCTTTGTAATATTTAGGGTTATTTGGGTGCCTTTTGCAAGTGTACGACATGAGTGTATCGTATTTCCATATGATTCCTAGTTGTGTAAACAAGAGAGTCTATACTTGCTTATATAGGGTTCTAACAGTAAATTATCAAAGAAATTCTAACCTGTAGGGAGTAAATAACTCAACGAAGAATATAAAACTGAAAGCATATATGGAATATACGTTGGTTCAAAACCTTACAAGTCAGTCAGGATCGAATAGGAAACCTAACCAAGTTGTACGGTTTTTCACGAGGATGAGAAACATGAAAACTAAAGTTTACACCTTTTCAATAGGAGTTTATCTATGTACTTTAGAATATGTCAATGTATCAGTGTGTATTACTAAGTAAGCTAGACAAGAGACCTTTATATTTACCAAGTAGGGATAGATTAAGTTTTTTTATCTTAGTAACAGTACATTGTCAAAACTAGCAATGTCAAAGATTAAATCACCAAATTTGAGTGTCTACAGAATGGGGAGAAATTTTGGCTTAGAGAATCTAGTGGAGGGAACATAGGAAATCCTCTTTTTTCTTCCAACAATTCTCATTGATTCCCATTGAGATTCATCAGTCATATCACATCGGTTATACCAATCACCATGATAATTCATAGAACACGTGTCATTTTTTCTTACCATCGCCACATTATCTATTTAATGCAATGTTTGTTGAATGTTAAATTTGTCATAAAATCTTCCAACTTGACAAACAAAATAAAGTAAGAACAAGTGAAAATAGGGCATATACTTCACACAAGATAACCAACTCAAGGGCCTATAAATCCACAAGTCCAATGTCAATATTGATTATCTTTTTTGATGTTATGTTGTCTCTTTATGGTGTTGGAAAATGAGGATGAGTTGGAGGGCATGGTTGGAAAGGGTAGAAGTGTGTCAAACTCAAACATGTGCATGTTTCCTATCTACAAGAGGTGATGAAGGATAATCGTAAATCTTATGAGTCCAAGGATAATGTGGATGTCAAATTCAATAGCTTGAGGCTTACCCCCTCAATAATGGGTCATAGTGACCCCTCAATAGCATGTGAAGATCTTGGAATTAGAATTAGGTTAGACATTTTGAAATTGTGTTGCTTCCTCTACTAGGTTTGTTCATTGTGCGAACAACTATGCTTTCCAATGGGAATATTGATAAGCTCATCCATAAGATCCATTAGATTTTCTTAAGGTCCTCCAATGTCTTATGGGATAATATCTCCACTTCATATTATTGGTTACATGATTTTATGTGACCCTTTTTCAGACCTGCACCACCATCCTCCCAGTTATGCCAAAACGGGATTTTAGAGTGGGAAATAGGCAATTGTCAGAGCTTAATGGAAGGTATATTTTGTAGATGTAGTTTCCAGTGCTAGGGGTGGAAAGACCCCATGTACCAATATTTTTTCTACAACCTTCTTCTCGTTGTAGAATAATAGAAACAAACCTATAGTTTATAAATCCTCCATTACATCAACAAAATGCATATTGTAACAGTAAACATTACTACCTTTTAATTGAGATTCTCCTCTATTACATTCCCAAATAAGTAAGGCCATTGTTATCCTTACTATAATTCAGGTACATTGGATAGGTTATCACCCATATGTAAATCAAGTCCACCACCTTTCATAGGTAAAATATAATGCTTGTTGCTATAATTCAAAGGTTGTTCGTCGATGTCAATCAAAACATCACCCTTTGGAGCAAATGACCCAATTATCACTAGCACCATTGAAATTGAGTCAAATGAGTTTTAATAAATTATTTTCCCAAAATAATTTAAATATATAAAATAATGTTGTACAAATATAAAAAAAATTCCATGAAAGAGTAAATAATAATACTAGGTTACTTTTGTGTATTCCACATCTGTGTTCTTTAAGTTTCTAAATGGATGGTTTATAATGAATCTTGATATATTGTTCTTCACATCCTACTACAATGAATGGACATGGTCTATTCACTTATACATACACATAAAAGGATAATAGGTCAACGATAAATTATCCAAAGAAAATACTACATGATACAAGTAATAGGTGGCAGGACCTATCACTCCACCAACTTATGCCATCTTAGTATGTGTTTTATCTACTCATTGGTTGTTAAACACTTGAAATAAGGTAGAAGATAAATACAACCCTCTTCAGAGTCATTAATCTTTGAAATTTATAATATAGGTGGCATGTGGAAGGTATATGAGACTACTTAAAAGTGTGTGCTTGATTAAAACCACATTAGAACCAGGAAGCACCTTTATTTTTTAAATTTCCATGACTACTACATGTCATTATATTCCATCAAACCGAGTGGTCGTTGTTGAGGATCTCTTGTGAACAATTTTAGAGAGCTTATCATTTAGGATAGCAAGTCCCATGAAAGGGTACCACATACTTCGCACTAGGAATCTGATGAGATTTAGATGGTTGGATTTTTGAATCAGAAAGTCAAAATTGTTCAAGAATTCAATACAAATAAGTACGAAAATTGAGCATTGTGGGTGTATTAAGCACCAATGGGAAGTGGAAATATTGGTCACTCTCTCCTCCTTACACATGGTAATTGGCTATCAATACTCTGTTATTACTCTTACTAGGATTATGCCTAGAACATGTTACAATTATTTCCACCTCAAGTACAATGGTGTTGTATCTCCTTATTTCCTCCATGACCACCCATGGACAATCCCAAAAAAAAAACACTTATGGATATTACTTAACAATAAATATTGTTTAATAAATAATAGTTTCATAAGCCTAAAGCCACCTAATTGGAGATAAAAAGAGAAAAATGGGTTTACACTTATTTTTGCCATAAATACTTACTTATTCAAATAGATATGTGAATTAACAAGCCCCACGTTTTTGGAATGATGGTTTATCATAACAAGAAAATGCAAACAATTTGGTTTTTTGCTAGAAAAATTCTTAATAACTTATAATCATTAGAAGTAATTGCAACTTTAGAAGAGTTATAGCCATAGTCAACAGAAAGTTCATAGAGATGGGGAGGGAGGAGCATTTCCTCTTCCATGTTTGATAACATATTGTGAACATCCATGTCACCCATTATGTCCATGTCTGCATAACATGGATTTCTATTTGGACTTCACTTTGGTGACGGTGATGGCGATAGTGACAGTGATGGTAATGGTATGGTGGCTACAAGTATGGTGGCATGAATGTATGTGGAAGAGTTGAACTGTGGGAGGGGCAAGGATGAAACTAGATTGGGGAAATTCAAATAGCCATGTGTTGCTCTTAAAGCTAGGGCCTCCATATCATGTGTTCGGGTTTCCATCTTAGCACTATCAAAACTCCCCAAACATATTAATGATTTTTTTTCGAGTTTTTCCAAATTTTGGATACCCATTTGCCATAACACATTCTCCTCCTCACATCCTTATAAAATGAATGCCATGTATCTCCCTACACTTTTTTGGCATTGTGCTCACATGAAACATTGTACTTTTACTGAGCTCAACTTTGATTTGTATTTGGTTTCGATATCAACAAGCATATATCTTTGTACGAAGAGGATTCTTTGAGCTTGCAAATGTATTGTATCATGGATCTTGTATTGAGTATTACAGTTCAAACTTACTCACATCTAACATCTCCTCACACAACTAACAGGATCAATTAGCTATGCATCCCCTGTTAACAAACTTACTTTCTATCTTTGCATGTGGCAATTAAACATTACATTTGTTGACTCTCTAAACAAACAAATTATGTAGGCTACACGTTTCCCTATGCATCTACATATAAGTCGGCATATCTTCCATTTGTCTTGGGCTAATTTGTTGATATAACATATTTCCTATAATCTTCATTGTTTGAATAGTGGTATTAGAGCTCAATGGTAATGGATCCTTGAGGAAGCCATTGAATAACTATGAATGAGATTTTCGTAAATATGTTGAAGAAGTTTCTTTTTGGTAATGTTTTTTTTATTTTTCATGCAATGTTTTTCCATGAATAATTTGTACAAAAGTATTTTTTTTGCTTTATCTCTACCTATAGATTCCTTAATCACTGAGAGACATTGAAATCAAACATTGACATGTGTTTTGATTGTCGACATATCGCAAGGGATGACATCAAAAAATAATAACTATTAACATCGACATTATTGATCGACCACACCTTGCTGTTTGAGATATCTCCAAAGTACGTTGCCTCAATTACCTACACAGCACACCCCGTTTCTCCTTCAAAAGATTGAGAAAAATGGCATGTGGCACATAAGCACTTGGTTGTAGGAAAGAAGAGTTTTGCATTGGTTCTCCCTAACATTTTCCTAACCTGTGGACTTTTCTTACCTCAAAACTCTTCTTTTTCGCCCCTCTTTCTCTGATGTTTCATTTACTCAAGTTTAACTTATTTGTGACATTCCCTTTGATGTCTCCATCGCAACATTCATGTGCAGTTTTTAGTGTTATAGCATGGTCCCGTGTTGGGGGCTATTGCTCCTATTTATTTGGGAAATATGGTCCCATGCAAAAATATATATATTGCTACTACTAAAACCCAACAAAGTTCCTGAAATTTCTCAGCAGCTATACTTTAGGGAGGGGATTTCCAGTCCCATAAAGCAGCTGGGGGCACAAAAATAAATTAGTTGCTTAAAAATTTTACGGAGCTTTTTTGACACTTGGCATTTAATTTAAGCTTCCCTCTCAATTTTCCATCCAAAATTTTATTTCGGATTCATGGGATCCTACTTTTGCTAGTGCTAAAACTTCTATTTTAATATTGGAACCGATGTTATATTATATTAATAAATAATACAGAGTGTTACATAGTAAAGGGTGGCCGGCAGTGAACACAACCCTAAGTCCAGCAAAGCCCGCATGACAACACAAAAAAGGCCACAAAGGCTACCAAAAAAAGGTCACAAGTGCAACAAAAAATGGCCACGAGGACAACACAAAAACGACCAAAAGAGACTACATTAAGAGAGAAAGTTTCCTATTTTATCTTTACATTCAAAAATAAAAAATCATGGTACCCTATTAATAATAAAATAACCTATTTTTTCTCTCCCACATCTCCTCAAAAAATTTAGCTTTCCTCATGGGACCATGCCCTAAGAGACCTTTTTTAAGTGGAGAATCTTAATAATTTCAATGCCGTAAATTTAACTCTCTTTTTCCGAAACCGATGGACCAGGGCATAAATTATTTTCCCGTCCAAAACGTTATAAGCATTGCTTTATGAAGTGATGACCACATTAACGTCAAATCTTTCTAATCTTCATACATGTCATTTGGCACGATGAAACTGCGTTTAGATTTGGTGGGAACATTTTTAATACTACTCTAAAGCTGTGTACATGCAATTTAGAAAGTGGATTTGAGTGTTTAAATGGGTAAACAAATGCATTGCTCTCACACTCCACGAATGGAATCTCCATCTACAACCCAACCGCGACACACGCCAACTTGGGCGACAAACTTTCCTACCACTACAAATTCCACACAATTCTGCACGCTCGCCTTCCTTGTATATATATATATACATATACATTTAACATATATTCATCGCAAGTTCTCATTTTCAAGCTAATTTTGTTAATCAATGGGCACCTTCATTGGCCACGTCTTGCATGGTGTGGGATTTCTGGTTATAGGCCTTTGGCACCTGTTTAATACCATTAAAAACTATGCCCAATCTCCGCAGGATTTTCTCACCACCCCCTGGTTTCCTGCTAAATTTAGAGCCGGATTATTCAAGTATACAGAGCTTCTCGCTATTTTAGCGGCGACCCTCCTGTCAATCAGTGGAGAGCTGTTCATAGGGCCAGACAGACACCAGCCATTGGCAGAGGACTGGAGTATTCCTCCCGAGCACCTCAACAGCTTCGAACACTCGTCTATTTCCTTATTTTTTCTCATCTATGCCGCCGTGGCGCTCTACGTGGATGCACGCCGGGTCCACGTCCCCCATGGGTTTGTCCACGTCATAGCCGCGTTGGCATTCAGCCAAGAATTATTGTTATTCCATCTCCACTCCACCGATCACGTGGGAGCAGAAGGGCAATACCACTGGCTGCTGCAACTCGTTGTTTTAGTGAGCCTCTTCTCCACCATTTTAGAAGTTCCTTTCCCCAACAGTTTTATAGCGGCCATGGTGAGGTCGATGTCGATATTAATGCAGGGAATATGGTTTATACACATGGGATTCATGCTCTGGATTCCTGCTTTTATTCCAAAGGGCTGTGAAATGCATCCGGAACACGGTCACATGGTGGTGAGGTGCGGCGAGCAAGGGGCTCATATGAGGGCCAAAGCCCTGGCGAATTTGCAGTTCAACTGGTACATGGCCACTCTCATTATCTTCAACACAATTCTCTATGTTAAAATGGTACGACGTTACGGCGGCGAAAAACTAATTTCGTATACAGCTGTGGATGGCGATGATATAGAGATGGGGAACGGTGCCGTTAAAAACAGCAAGCCTGCACAGTCATTGGATGGGTCGCAGAGCTCCATGGAGATGGAAAGCGTGCACCTTATTAATCTCGAAAGATAAATTTATCCAAACTGGGTTTTTTCTGTGGATTCTGTAAACTATAATTTGAATATCCGTATGTATTCAGTGATGTCTGTTCTGTTTTTTTTCCCTATGTTATGTGAATATGGTAAAGATGTGGTGTTTATTCCGACTATATTTGATAGTGGCATTGGGCGAGTATTTCCGTGAAATGTAATCTAGTGTGATTTTTCATATGTAAAGATAAAATGTGAGAATTACAATGAGTTGAATTTTATTTATGATCTACATGTTTGACTTGTATAATGTTTTAAGGTTTTTTTTTTTTATTTATATTTAAATCAATAGCATTTTTATCCATAACAAAGCTTTACAAAATGAAGGGCCAATGCCTAACATAGTATAAGATACCAATAAACTTGGAAAGGTGAACAAAATAATATAAACAAAACATTATTTATATACTTGACCATAAGAATAACTAATTTACAAAGTTATATACAAAAGATGTATGTGTAAGTGGTTTAAGAAAATAAAATAATTATTTCATCTTATTTGTAACCCTTTAGTTTGTATTGATATCAATTAAACTTGTTAAAAAAATTGGTTGATTTAGAGTTGTCTAATTTTTAATTTGACTTGCCCCACCTCGTAAGCAATGTCTTTATTCGTTTTAAGCACTCCCTACATTTCAAAAGGATGACAAGTAATCTCAAAAAATATGTTAAAGCTTTGAAATTATAATTTCCTAATAAATGTAAAAGTTACAAAACATTGTTGAACATCTAATTTTGCATAAATGCAACAACGTAACATGTCCAGGATCAACAATAACATTATTTTGCATATCCATTCCAAATAAAATAAAATTCAAATTCAAACAATGACCAAATAGAGTTGATAAGACTATAAACACAACATAACATTCTCTTCACAAAAGCATGGTTCATGCTTTCATTAGATTGATAAAATAGACATGTAACTCATTGAATAAACATACATTTCAATCTATCTTCAACAAACAATGGGTAATGTAAAATTTTCCAAGTCAATAATTGAAAATTTACATATAAATTTAAATTATCATATTTGTTCATGTAAAGCCCCATTTCATAGCATTAAAATACCCATTTAAAACTACTAAAATTCGGTCTAATTTTTTTTTTTTTGAAACATATTAAGAGCTTATCTTAACTATTCATACTAGCACAAGTGTTGGATTAGGTTATATCCCTAGTCCGTGATAATTTTATTTCATTAATTTATTGAAGTCAAAGGTGCTAATCTATTTTCCCACTTATACTTTAAGTTAATCACTTATTTTGAAGGTTCTTATTAATTTTCCGTAATATAAAGGTCACTTCATTTTAGGTATTTTATTTTACCAAATTCCTTAAGATCACTCACTATCCTATATTCACCCCATGAACTAAAATCACCCTACACACACTTAATTATCTCCCCCACGAAATAAACTTTTACACTTCCCACTTATTTCCCCAAACTTAAAAAGTGTAGGGTTAAATTTTGGCCATTGGATCAATCAAATCCTAGCCATAGATTCTAGGGATCCTAAAGAAGCCCTAATCCTCATCTAAAAGTTTCTTTCCTCTTTTCTTTTTGTTTCATTTTGGTTGTGCAATTTTGGAGGAGAGTCATGGAGGCTATGGAGGCAGTGGGTTATTTATTTAATTTATTTTGTTTTTCCTTGCTCTTATGCAGGGTTTTAATGAATGAAATTTGTCCCCTATGATGCATTTATCTCTACTTTGTTTCTTCTAGTATCTAGGGTTCTGGTGTCGCCCAGATTTCACCTGAAATCTGTGACTACCCTATCCGAAAAAAATTCATACTTTTAAAATAATGGGTCGTTTTGTATTTTTATTGCCTAAAAGTTCTTGTATTGCGTCAAGATAATCCCAAAGAGCCATATTAGCCTTTTTCGCCAAATACCCAGTTGCCCAAAGTTGTTATATTCTTTCGTCAGGATTTTTTTGAGGGAAATTTGTATTTAATTATTTTGAGCCCCGTATGAGGCTATTTGCGCTCCGTTTTAACTCTATTATGAGCGAATATGTCATTATTCCTATGTGCTAGAAGGGTTTTAACTTGGAATAAGTTTTGGGCTTTATTTGTAACTTTTGACAATTTTTCGTGTTTTTTGTGGTGTCCCGTTTCGTTTTCTCTGTGAAATTTCTCTAGAACAATTCCTTTATCGGGTAAGCCCAATTTTTGGCCTGGAGCAACTGGAAAACATATACGCACATTATGCTCAGAGGAAGTCGCCATCGGAGGTCTGGATCACTGGAAAAAAAGTGAAGTCGTGCACAGAAAAGCCCCTGCAGGGATGGGGTGCATTTTTGGAAAACAAAGGATTTAAAAGTTGCAATGGAAAAAAATAGAAGCCGCAGGCATGATGGGAATTTTTATACCTGCCTAGCAGGGTACTTATTCTAGTGTTATAAAATTCACTTAAGCTGCAGTGGGAAAAATAGAAGCAGCAAGTAGGTGGGATTCTATTGCCTGCCTTGCAGGGTACTTTTTCCCCGTGATAAAAAATTCACTTAAGCTGCAGTGGGAAAAAATAGAAGCAATAGGCAGGTGGGAATTTTATTACCTACTTAGCAGGGTACTTTTTACCGTGATATAAAATTCACTTAAGCTGCAGTGGGAAAGTTAGAGGCTGCAGGCAAGCGGGAATTTATTGCCTGCCTTGCACGGTAAAAATTCCCCATGGTGAAATAAAAGAAAAGTGACTTAAGTGAAATCATGGGATTTTATTGCCTGCCTTGCAGGGTAAATAATCCCATCATCAAAGTCAAATCACTTAAGTGGATCATGGGATTTACGGGGCTGTCTTGTAGGGTAAAAAATCCCATTGTCAGAAATTCTTAAAAATAGAATTCTATTATGCAAAAAAGTGCGACCCACCTTGGGTGAATAATAATGCATTATATAAATATTTGTTAATATTTATTCACCCAATTTTGGCACCCAGGCTTGTGGAAAAGTCAACAAAAGCAAAGGGGAATAAATCAATTGGAAATAGAATTCCAAAATTAAATAAATTTAATTTATTTAATGCAGCCCCTTTTGAGAAGGAATTAATATTTTTTAAAGTATTAAATGATTATATTAATTCCTATTTTCAGTGGCTATGGTCAAAGCACACTGTGAACTTAAGTGAAGTGAAGTGTGGATGATTAAATTGAATTAATTTAATTGATTGGATGGTTGTCCTTAAACATGCTATATTTAAAAGAGAAGAGCTTGATTTTTAATTAATTAATTGCCTTTAATTGTAAGGGAAAATTATTAATTATAGAATTGTGAGGGTTATATAAGCATGGGCAGCCATATGGGTGAATTATTTAATTCACAGGTAAAGAATTGTAGCCAAGAGGAAAAGTGCGCCCCCATTTGAAGAAGGATTTTGCTCAGGCAAGGTGGAAACAAGGCTAAAAGCTTCCAAATTTGGCGCATGCTTTGAATGAGGTTGATCTTTGTCTGCATAATTGTTTGCACAGGTGTTACAGGAGCTCAGGTGCTTTACAAAGGAAAACTGTGCATGAGCTTTTATTGCAATGTCCAATATATTGCATATATCCTCTGAATCTGAAGAATTATCCAGATCTGCACCAGTATTGAAGAATTCCAGTCAAATAAGAAGAAAAAGACATATTCAGACAAAGATAGACAAAGCTATGGCGAAGAAAGATGAAAAAGAAAGCACAACGGAGTCATGCATCACTTCTAAATTTGTAGCTATTGGAGACACGGATCTAAGCTCAGAACCTCTTGCTAAATTGATAGACAGATCCAAAGCAGGAAAGACTTCACTCATGCGTGCAGGAGAAACTTCACTCATGCATGCAGATTAAAAGCAGTCGAATTATTCGAGCTTTTCCATCCACAGCCCAGTTGCCAGAGTTTGTTATGCAGGTGCAGATCCATATCTAGATGCGGATACAGATGCTGATGCAAATCCATATGTAGATCCAGATCCAGATCTCATAGTTGCAAAAGCTTCTGGCACAAAGGCTTCATCCTCTTGTTTTGAATGCAGCCCATGAAGAAGACAGTGCATGGAAAATTCCTTCCAAGATCTTGTGCATGTGCTCTCATCTTCCAGTTGAAGCCTTCATTGAATTTTCATTCACCCTGAGTGCTTTCCAGAATTTTTAATTGCTCATATGCAATTAAAAATAAGGATGATGAGTTATCTACGGCCAACCTTGCACGGATGCATGTACAATAGAAGAATTGCAAAAGCTTCAAGGATAAAAGAGAAGACAATGCGAAGGCAAAATTCTAGCTTTCTTCCAATTCCAACTGCTTGCAATTCCGGCTTGTTTCCAGATCCAGCCACTTCAAGATCTAACTAATTAGCTTGTTTCCAGATCCAGTTTGAATCAGCGGCAAGCAGACATGAAAAAAGACAAAGTTAGCTTTCCTCTTCCTTCTTCTTTCCCTTCGACAAAGTCAGCTTTCCTCTTCCTTCTTCTTTCCTTCAACAAAGTAATTGAGTGATCAATTAAATTATACAACTTAAAGTGATTGGTTTTAAAAGCCATTACTTGAAGAAGTCAACTACTTGGAGATAGGTGGCAGGCGTGCAAAATAGAAAGTTCTATTTTCAGTTGCAAATCATACATGTCATGCAAAGAGGAATTCTAGGAGGGAGATTGCCAGTTGTTTCTTCTCTGACTTCCACATGTGCCAGTTCAACTAAAGCTTCCAACTTATAATTGCCCCTCTACATTCTATAAGTAGAGGAAGAACCTTCGGGTTAATCAATCATCATTGGTAAGCAGCAATCTGGTGTTCTAGACTTTGTGTTGAACCCTTGAGAGCAACTTGGAGCAAAGGAATACAAAGGAGCAGGTTTCCGGAGAATTTTTTGTCACGGTGTACTGTGTTTCTTGCTTTAGTCTTAGATCTCTTAATAAACTTTGTGTTATTTTAGATCTGGATCTAGAGCTGCCTTTGTTTTATAATTCTGTGTGTTCATATCTATTAAGTTCCTTCTATGTGCATGCAATTAGCTCTGCTATCTACTAATTGGGATGCACATCTTCCCCATTTCTTCTCTGTATTTCCTTTACTTCCTTCTTCTATAAAATACTTCCTTTCTTGAACAGCTACTTACTTACTGCAGAACTTCTTAGTTATGTTTCATGAACTAAGTGGTTAAAGTAAAACCCCTGATAGATAGTAACACATTTTTATTGACAAATCTGACACGGGAGCCTCACCGGTTAAATGAGGGAGATTTATCTGATGACTGCCTAGGTTTGATGCTATGCAGAAAATCTAGCCAACAGGTTCTATAAAAAAATTCTTACTTGTAGGAAAAATCAAATCTACAGGAAAATTTGGTTGTATGAAACAGAAATTGTTAATCAGAGAACACTTGACAGAACTCACACAAGAGGTCTGTGTGAGAGAGAAAGCTAGGATCAAGGGCATGGAGGGACAGGAAGAACACGCGCGCGGAGGGCAAGTTCAGTATTCGGGACTTAGTCAATTTTGAGCATGAATACCTATTTTTAGAAGAAGGTGTATGGAACACACCAACGATGCAGAGACGTGTATACCACACATTTTCTATCTTTAGAGGATCAGATCGAAGCGTTTTACATGGAAACAAGCTAAGAATAGGATTGTCACTTCAGTTAACTGCAGAAGGTCTATAGATATCACACTTGCACATGTGTGGTTATGCCTATAAACAGAGCGTGCCTATTAATAGCATGCGGCCTATTTCTGGAATAGATAAGCGGTGAAGGGCAAGTCCCCACCCTATATATATGATGTGAAGATATAGATATAGAGAGATAGATATACACAAAGGAGGTATGGAGATATGCGCATATTAGCGGATTACTAAATCAGATCCATGCACGCATTAGTATAAATTGACATTATTGTAAGGAGCTTCTGTGTTTATTAATAAATGGAGGATATTGATTGAATCTAAGTGTCATTCCTTTGTGTAATTGAGTGGTGCATGTTATTGATTCAATCATGATTACTGTTTAAAGCTTATTCTTTCATAGGTTTGAATGTAGCATGCATAGTAGAATGGAGGATTAGTTATGGATCTTTATGTTTATTCCTTCATCACGCTAACATCCTACTACATCAACCCTAAAGAGGGACCTGGTACCTTTACGCACTTCGGGTGAGCGATCAGTTTAGGCCGAGTGATGTGCTAGCACGACTAGGGTGTTATCTAGTAAATTCTAGGCTGCATCATTGGTTCCGTTGTCGGGACTTCTTTTTCAGTTGTTTTCAGGATGATTCATGATGAAGACATACCAGTTAAATCTAGCAAGTATTGAGGAATGGATACACAATTTGGAGGAAGAATATGCACATCAGTTTAGCAGTGGATCTGAGTTTAACACATGTACTTGGGTAGAATAAATATTTATGATCCTACCTCCCCCATATGAGAGCATTTTTCCCTCCATCTTTTCAGTAGAACTATACAAGTGGAAATTTAGTGCTTATGCATCTCAATGGAATTAGAGGTATCGCGTACTTGTCTAGACAGAGGAAGAATTTCAGGCCCTTTATGATGTTGATTTGATCTGGACCTCGCATCTTGTGGATATGTGGTTTTATGGTTATTCTAAACAGTTATATTCTGGAATATTCAATTTTGACATTATTCTTCCACCCAGAGGTAGTTGAATTCTAGTTTTTTTGTGGCACCCCTAGGAGGAACAGATCTACAAGACATTCCCCTAGCGATCAAGATCGTGATGGTAACTTTGAACCTGAAGAGTAAACCGATGGCTAATTAAACTTCACCACATGCGAGGGTAGGAATAGGTTTTGTGAGAGATGGCAGACCTGGCAGCAATAGAGTACCAGAGAGAGGTGAGGCAGCTTAAGTTTAATGAAGCACCTGAGAGGGAGATAGAGAAGCAACCTTGTTCCATTAACAGAAAGTATATGGCGTTGAGGAGAGAGATAGATCGTTAAGGATTCGAAGCTCGCATAGGAGACTCATAGAGCCAAAGCATCAGGAACTCCCCCATGTTGGAAAACATGATAGAGATCCCCCCAAATGGCCTCAGATTTGAAGTGGGGCATCCAATAGTGACTGCACAAAATGGGACCATCTCTCGGTGGCTGTGGGATCTTACATCCACTTGAGATGGACCTTCGGAGAAAGCTTACACTTGTTTCTTCCAATATTTACTACAAGTAACCAACAAGCTAACTCTGGGATGTAGCAGAGTAAACTATTTAAGGCAGGGACCTAAGTATATTAATGACAGGACATACGGCTTCAATGATATTTGAGAGAGAGCATACATAAAAACATATCATCCTACACTTAAGCGGTGATACACCAGAAAAGGAAGTGGCTGATTCACTTCTGGAAATTTAACTACCTCAAAAATTAGAGAGAGGTTGAGTATAGTACTGGATTGTCGGATGGATAGATGCAGTCACATCTACCAAAGATCCTATGTCACATGGAACTACCATTTCAACCCATTAAGAGGCACAGCTGGTTCAAAACTTGCAATGGACATCTGGTGGATATGCACAGTATACCCTATAACTATGAGGAGGTTCAAGATCAGAGACAATAAAGGCCCGCAAAAGATGGATAAAATGCATCACAAAATGGAGATGTTTATTCATCTTCCATGAGTATCACAGGCAGTACATCATCAATGTTGAGCAAGAGGATATGTGTAAAATGCCATTATCGCACGCTAAGAGAGGATCATGGCTGCTAGAGTGCAAGGCAAGTCGATTCGCTACTACCTTGCAGGAAGAACGAGCACATAGCAGGTAGATGAAGTTTGACAATGACCAACCTCTGTGTAGAATATGCCCCTCCTTTACAGGATGCTATAGAAGAAAGAGTTCTAGATCTCAGGAGATTTGAGTAGAAGAGTATTCAAATGCATGTTTCTAACCACCCCAAGAAAGGCAGTATTGAGAGTCCACCTGACTAAAACCACCCCATTTTAAGACACTGAAATTCTACCTACAACAATGATGGGTTCCCTGATAGCCAGTCCATGCACTTCATGGTTCGTTGGAGGATTGATTACACCATTCAGAAGAGCATTGTCACATAAGACATGCACTGATCCACGCAAAGCATTGGAAGCAGCTTTACGTTCTGAGGCAGTTGGGAGCATTGACATTGGTGTTAGTCCATTCTTAGAGGCACATATTGTAGCTATGACTAAACAGTTAGAGAAGCTATCATCAAATTCAGCCCATGAAATGTTGGTGTAGGTGGTATATTTATTCACTTGTTTAGTGTTATTCCACCTCACTATGTGAGTCATCTCACTTAGGTGGACATGGATCTAGGTGTCATCTTAGTTATGATAGATTCTCTTACAGAATCTGTCATATGTGTAAGTGTGTCATAGGAGTTACATTCCCATTTGGGAAAGTAACTCCTCTTCTCCATTATGGAGGAATCTTCTCTTACATGGGAGTTACACATTCACTCCCCTATATATACACCACCTCTTTTGATCTATGATAAGCCAATACAAGCTAAGCTAAGGCTTCCATTCCACTCCACTTTTTGAATCTTGAGCTCTCATATGCATGCACATTGCTTTACAAAGATTGCTTGCTTTAATCTCACAACTCCTACACTTTGGTGAAGTGCAAATATTCGATGCACGTGAATTCCTTCCAGGTCTTCATCCTACACTCCTTCATGGTATCAGAGCATGGGGACCAGAATCACGTTGCTCACCATCGTTGCTCCACCGTGTAGTTGCTTGTGCAAGCTCTCGCTTTTGCATGTGCTCTACTTGCATATTTTGAGATTCTATGGGTGTATTTTTTGGGTGTTTGTGCTCTTCAAGTGTTCAATGGCCTTGCATGCGTGCTTTGGAGGCATTTTGTGGTGTTCAGGTTTCAGCATATTATAGGTTTGAAGGTTTATAGCTCGCTCTTCATTTGATCTGCTCATGCTTCACTGTGCTCAGAAATGTTGGTGCATGTCATTAAAACCTCTTTGGCTTTGGCTTACGTACCTCATTCACTGGTCTACTCGTGCTTGTGACTACCTTGCTCGACATCTTGTCTACCTACAACATTTTCGCCGACCCTGTTTCTTAGTTGTGCTACAGATACACTGCTCCACGTTTTTTTATGTTGCGATCTGAAATGGTGGTTAGATTCTTATCTGCACTTTGGAAGTAACAAATCAGCTCCAACACCTCTGCTCGTCTGTTTTTTGATGTTGCAAGCTGGAAAAACTCCATGCGTACCTCTCCACCTACGGTTTCATGTTGTTGCTCCATGGAACTGGCATTTTTTGACCTCTGGCACGTTTTTCCTGTAGCCTGCATTTGAAATTTGCTGTGCACATTAAAAAATAATGTTTTTGAATTCTACATGAAGGTCTGCATTAAAAAAAAAGGTTTTTGAATTCTGTGAGAAGGTTTGCATTGAAAAAAATATTTTTTAAAATTCTACATTAAAAAAAAAATGTTTTTTTGAATTCTGCGTTTAACCTTGGCTGGCACGTTGACCTGCTCATTTGGGACATGGGAACAACAGCTCCCTCTGCCATCTCCAGACATCTCAGGTCCAAGAAATTTCACCTTCCTGCATGGAAATGCTTTCAGGGGACCTGTTCTTAACCTATTGGTAAAAATTCAGATTGAAGCACCAAAAGGGGGAGAATGGTGTTAGTTGACCAAACACGTGGAAGTGTGAGCTTATTCCTTGGACTGCAACAATACCGGATCATAACATGGGCCCACTTCTCTTTTAGACATTGTTTAGAGGTTAAAACAATCCATTTTTTGATGTTTTGATGATAAAAACACTCTTTATGGCATTGTAATAATTTATGGGTTCTAATTTTTCTTGTATCATGCCCTTCCTATGTGTGTCGAAGACGGAGGGTGAGGTCCGGGGTTGGCAGGAGGCTAATCCTCCCTCGCAAGCAAAACAAACCCTTGCTAAAATTTGATGATGTTTCCAACGAGTAGTCACACAACACCCTTTGCACCCATTTCATGCACTTTTTAAATGTGTTTGCAGTGTCTAGTGCATTTTTCCATCAGTTGCGGGAATCGTTTTAATGCGATAACTTTTGACTCGTTGCTCGTTTCTGAGCACTTCCTTAGTCAAAGTTCCATGATTTCTCACACACTACGTGATGGAATTGTCAATTTTGTAAACACACTACTTTTATAAAGTGCCACATTCTGGGGGGGTTGATTGTACTCTTGGGCCTACACATGCAGATGCATTATCAACCGAGTCCGACGTCTTGCTTTTGTGCATCTTGCATTTTTTCATCATGGAGAGTGCTCTTTCTAGACGTGAGTGTCGTAGGATCGCCTTACAGCCTCCGCCACTTCTCACTGGGAGAGAGACCTATTCAGCTTGGCGTGCTTCCATGGAACGTTACTTTGCCCACAAGGGTCTTTTACCCTTCTTGCTTGGGCCAGTTCCTGCACCCGTTGATCATCGTCATCTAGAGGACTTCCTCGACCATGTCTTTGGTCACATGAAGATACATGTCTCTCGTTCTCTCTGGGTTCACGTGGTAGAATCAGATCCACCTCACCATGTCTAGAGCATTCTTCAGTCCTTGTATGGAGACCCTTCACATACTACCGCCATCATTGCTACTGTTGATTTAGTTGTCTCCTCCATTTCTTCATGTGATGACAATTTCACTGACACATGCTCGCTTGGTTCTACTTCTGATGATGAGGATTGTGCATCCAGTTTTGATGTCAAGAGTACTACAGAGGACTCTTCTCCTCTTTCTCTCACTATTCCAGAGAGTATTGACACTTCCCACATCTCATCAGATATCGAGCAGTCCCCTTCTCAGTCTCATACAGTCATCACACCTACCTCCTTTCCACTTCTAGTGTGCGAGGCCCTTTTCTCTCCTCTACCTTCATTGGATGACTCATACCTATCATACATTGCTCTTCTGTTTGTTGAGCCCCCTCATTGGGAGGATTATCTTCCTGACCTTAGTTTGCTTTTCATAGAGTCTACTTGTGATGCACTACAGGTCCCTCATACATCTACAGGTCTTTTAGAGGAGTTCATCATCTCTGTTGTTGGGAGTGCCCCTTCCGGGAATCATGTCACTTCCACATTTCTGAAGACCTTCATTGATCCACCCTCAGTTGTGGATCCCTTTTCTATTGTGGAGGATGTTTTGTTCCCTTCACATCACTTGGACATCCTTTCTGTGGGTGTTCCTCTTCACTCTGACAATTCTACGCATGTGGCATTACCTTTGGTTCCTTGGCACTCACTCACTAGACCTATGTCACACTTCCATGCACCAGACTCAGAGTTCTTCGTGTTGCTGCCTTTAGTTTCCTTTGTGGAGTGGGCAGACTTCCAACACGTCATTTATGTCCTTCCTAAGGGCAGGCACACAGTTCGTTGGGGATGGCTCTTCTTCAGTCCAAAGGTAGAGGATCTCGTCATCGACATTCTTCTGGGAGACCTCCTAGAGCTGCAGAGTCTAGATCTGTGCATGGCATCTTCTGCATTCCTCTCGTCTCCCTCTTATTCTCACTTCTTATTCTTTCTGAGAGATTACCTCTTTGTACATGGGTACCCTTTCAAGCTTGTCTATGGCCATGACCCATATTTGGCATCCTTCTTAGATTAGACAGTGTTTTTGTTCACTTGTGGTGGATGTTTTTCCCACTGGGTTTTCCTTCACTGCTTGGGACCTTTTTCTTGTGCATGGGTACCTCATCAAACCTTGTGCCAAGACCCATTTCTTGTTTCTTACTTGCCACCCTTCATCCTAAGTTACGATGAAGGGGGGGTGTTGGTGTAGGTGGTATATTTATTCACTTATTTAGTGTTATTCCACCTCACTAGGTGAGTCATGTCACTTAGGTGGACATGGATCTAGGTGTCATCTTAGTTATGACAGAATCTGTCATATGTGTAAGTGTGTCATAGGAGTTACATTCCCATTTAGGAAAGTAACTCCTCTTCTCCATTATGGAGGAATCTTCTCTTACATGGGAGTTACACATTCACTCCCCTATATGTACACCACCTCTTTTGATCTATGATAAGCCAATACAAGCTAAGCTAAGGCTTCCATTCCACTCCACTTTTCAAATCTTAAGCTCTCATATGCATGCACATTGCTTTACAAAGCTTGCTTGGTTTAATCTCGCAAATCCTACACTTTGGTGAAGTGCAACTATTTGATGCACGTGAATTCCTTCCAGGTCTTCGTCCTACACTCCTTCATGAAACGCGCTCAGGAATTTGGTATACAGATTGTGAAGTGGAAGGTCACACCAAAGATAGTTGTCCTCGTAGAATAGTATGCTCATTACTATTAGACTGTGAGATCTGTCATTTAAATCATGATGCTAGTCACTGTCCTTTATTACAGCATGTGATAAGGAAAAATGTATCCAGCTTTTGTAAAATTTGTAGGTCCACAACCCATGATACTGAGAATTGTTAATTGATTGGTCAGATCCAGGATTGCATAGACATTGGGGTATGACAAAGAAGTGTAAAAAATCATTCTAAGGGAAAGAATGAGCACCATGATCGGGATCATAATCAAATGCACAATGACAGGAACAAGGGCTGGTTTGAAGGAGGTCATGGAAGGGGACATGGATATCATGGTGGATATGGAGGATGAAGCCGTGGTGGAGGAAGAGGTGAGTTCCCTTGTGGAACATGTTATACGTGCGGATCTCTTGATCATTATAGGTGTGAATGTCCTCAGAATATTGTATGTTCTTTCTACGGAAAGAACCATAGCTATAAAGAGTGTCTGGACTTATATGAGCATCTCAATAAACAGCATAAGCAAGAAAACAAAGGCGTCAGGATGGTTAGAATCCAGTGCACGGTAGAATATCAATGGATGCCCAAGATAGCAGAAGGACCTAAGGTTTTGATAGTGAAAATTACTACATGAGCTGAAGTGGTGCGCAAAAGAGGGGCATTACACAAGAAGCCTACGATCACCAAAGAGGAGGTTTTACATGCAAGGTACCCAGATCATGCTCATCAGAAGGAAGTTTACCAGGATACCATGAAAGTGCTAAGGAATTTTCAGGGTGAGATACAATACTTAAAGGAGCAGAAGAAATCATCAGAGACAGTCCAAACGTATATCGATGATCTAAGAGAAGTGTGCAAAATGTTGCACCAAGAGAACATCATTCCACTATTAGGAAGTTGGTTAAAAGGGAACACTCCACGTGCAAGTATTGAGACCGGACGATAGATTCCGCATGTAAATCTTCCCCCTGGTAGCATTGACTATGACAAGGAAATAACTCTGAATGTTGTTGTGGATGGGTGGATGTTGAGCAACATATTGATTGATACAGGTGCAGAAGTAAATGTGCTTACATTAGATGCATGGGTACAAATGGGGAGGCCTCCATTGTAACCATCATCTAATGTGTTGTTTATGGCAAACCAAACTAAGGCCACTCCCATAGGATTTTTGAAGGATGCATCTATAACCATACAAGGGGCCAAGTTCATTGGGGATTTTGAGGTATTAGCACTTGCAGAAGTAGACAATTTTTCAGCCTTGCTTGGATGCCCTTGGTGTTATGCGAATAATGCTGACTTGAGATTCAATAAGGGATATATCAGCTTGAAAACAAGGAGGAAAGAGTTGTGATACCTCTAACAGGTGGGAAGTCTACACCATATGTTGAGCCTCTTAGTGAGGAAGACTTAAACAAAATTTATGTACGCATTATTCAGGACCCAGAGGTCAATGAGATATCAAAAGAAGGCATCCTAAAGTGGGAGGATTCTCATTCTATTAGTGATACTATGAGTATTGCTTGTGAAAATTGGGCTCATGGAACATATGAACTAGTAGGGCACGAGGTAAAAAGCACAATTACGTGCAAGAATGGAATTTTTTCTATTCGACGGATATGTGGTGTAGTACCTTGGTATACATGAGCAGAAGATCTTCCTATATTTTTGAAAGCCATGGAAACACAGTGGACAGATCAAATTAAGAGAAGAGATATGTTAGTATATACCTTGCGTGGGACAACAATGCGTTGGTGGGTAGTCCATGGAGATAATATTTTAACATAGGAAGAGATTGAAGTCATCTTATTTATTAGGTTTGTAAAGAACAATCCACCTACGCAGATCTATTGTGGTGATCAACCTGTTTAGAATCACATTCAACAATGTGAGAGACTCTAGACAACATGACAGGAAGCATTACCACCTTCACTATGGTTGCATAGATTGTACTCTATGCTACAAGGATGTGCACGCACCTAGTATGTTTATGCAGAACTACATCGAGAGATTGAGAACTAGAAAAATTTGACTACAGGAATGATCTAGACCTTTTACTATTTCTCTTCCCACCCTCCAATAAAAGAGGCATTAAAATTTGTCAAGAGCTTAACTATGGGAGATAGTGCAAAATCTAAAGAGCATATACAAGAATTATTTGGTGAGGCAGAGTCTGGAGCGCGTTTTACAAAGGAAGAAGAAATGGACTTCATACTACTTGAACACACTTACCTTGAGAAAGAGAAAGGAAAGATGGTTTACATCGTAGATGATGAGGAAGTTGAGAACCTAGATATTAAACATTCACAATGGGTGCGCGAAGTCTTGGATAGTGTAGACAAGGATACATGCACCTATCAAAAACCCATGAAGACATAGATGATGAACATAGGTTCATATTTTGAGCCTAAGGAGGCCATCATTGGAGACTACTGGTCAGACTTAGAGGTAGCAAAGATCATTGAGTTACTTAGGGATTATCAAGACTTATTCCCTCAAGGGTATCATGAACTTAAAGGTGTGCATAAATCACTTGGGGAAATGAAGATAAAGCTTAAGGAAGGTGCACGCCCCGTGAGAAAGAGACCTTACATAATGAATCCTAATTTGTGAGAAAACGTAAAAGAAAAATTTGATAAAATGTTGAAATCTGGAATTATCAAGCCCCTTGATGAGTCAGAATGGGTTAGTCCAATGGTGATCAGTATTAAGAAGGATGGACGAATTAGAATATGTGTGGACTACAGGGAGCTAAATGTTGCATGTGTAACAGACTCATTCCCTACGCCATTCACTAAGGAAATACAGGAAGGGGTGGCAGGGTGCAAAATATATTCTTTCATAGATGGGTTCTCCGGGTATCATCAGGTTAGGATTGCGCAGGAGGATCAAGAAAAGACAACATTTACTACTGAATGGGGCAGTTTTGCCTATATTGTGATGCCTTTTGGATTGAAAAACATGCTTGTTATATTCTCGCGTATAGTTGTTCAGTCATTCAGAGACTTTATTCACAACTTCTTATAGGTCTACCTAGATGATAGGACAATATATGGGCTTGTGAAAGATCATTGTGACAATATGCGCTTAATGTTTAAACGGTGCAGACAATTGAGTATCTCTTTAAACATCAAGAAGTGCATATTTGCTACACCATTTAGAATCCTCTTAGGACATATCTTCTGCAAGGAAGGTTTGTTGGTTGATCCAGCTAAGGCAAATTTAATCTCCTTCAAAGACCTAGTAGCATCATGGATTTGACAGGTTACTCAGAGGAAGATAGATGATTATGTATGTTGTTTTGTAGCTGGGGAAAGCAATCTATCTGACTTTTAGCACTCAGGTTTTGAAAGGAGTGGGTAGCACCTTAAAAGGATTTGATCTGATCCTAACTATTTTAGGTTGTGCCTTTCAACCAAGGTAAGAGAACCTATTTTGTAACCTTTGTTATTGAATAATAATGGTAAATCCTTCTTTTGCATAAATTTTATAGAGAAGACCTTGGGAAAATATGATCAACACACCAAATTTGACTCTCACGAGTTGTCACTTCCAGATCATGGAGATATTTTCACAACAAGGAAAAGGTTACTAAAGACATTTGAAATCCTGATTGTTTCTGCATGCTTTGGTGATGGAGGATTATGCATTTGTGCATACACACATGAAAAACAGGGGTAGTATGGGTAGGATTAGTTGTTTTTAAATAATTTTTTTGGTGGGAGGTGAGGCATCAGGATGAACTTGGTTCACTAGATCCTTGAGAATATTACAAAATGGAAGTTAAACCAACAGAATGTCACAGAATAGCTAAAATGTTTCTTTAACAGAATATGTGCTTCAATGGAGGCCCAGATCAGCACTTTTTCACACAATCTACGAGATTCTAACTCAAAGGATCGATTTAGAGAACCCAACAAAACATCAAAATCTAAGCCAAATCATGCCTAAGGTACACCCAGAGGCTTACAGACAATCTCTGTCAAACAGATGAAAGAAACATGATTTTAAATCATTTATTTCATTCCTAGATGAAGGCTCTTCTGAGAAATGAAATTACAGATGCCACTAAACTGTCACAAGGATTGAGACCTGTGTGATTGAATCAGATTTTAATACAAGATTGCAACAGAAACAAGAAAAACTACTTGCATACATTCAGAAATAAAACAAACACATTTTGCTCAAGACAACACATAATAACTCGAATTTGATTAAATCTATCAGTAGGGGAAAGTTTCTAGAACAATCTCAAAGCTTGTCAATGGATGTACACTTGCAACCACCTTGACACGATAAAACTTAATACAAAAGGAGATAACCAGGTTTCTCATATGGCTTTTCAAAAAGATAGGCTCTGTCAAATTTTTTCTATTAGAAAAATCAGTCTTTGACCTCTAACACTCCAACCATTTGCACAAAAAATTTGTGCCATTTATAACATTTACAATAGAGCCCCTTTTCCCCCCAAAAATCTAGACATTGAGTGCACCAGTGCTTATCATGATCACGATCGCGATTTCTGGGATCAGATCTGTAAAAAGTTGCCAGGTGCTCGAGGGAAGATCTCTTCGAATATCTCCTGCATTCAACTCCTTCCTCTGGTAGATCACTCTTTCTTCAATTCGCCAACCACTTCCACCCCTAATCTATCAAATTTGGCTCCTTGCATGCTCGGGAGAAGAAAAATGGAAAATCTGATCGAGCTCGATAGTCAGACCATTTTAATGGTGAAAGACATCTTCTAGATCTCCCCACCAAACTTAGATATCAACATTAACTCCCCTCTCTACCTGGCATGTAGGAAATACCAAGAAATCATGAAGACTCACACTTCCAGGCATGTTTCAGTAAAATGGGGGGAAAATCAGATTCAGACTCTCAGTTGTCGTTGATCTTTACTTTGAATTTGGGTCGTCCATGTGGAAGATTCAAATTTAAAAACAGACCCGAGGGTTTCCTCTGAATTTTTACAACTTTTGGAAAAAATGGAAAAATTTCACATTTTGTTCCACACCTCCGCCCTCGAGAAATGAGCCTGACACGTGTCCTGAGGTGGGTCCCAAAGGAACCGTGGCCAAATTCTACCATTTCACCTCTTTTTTGGAAAAGGGAAAATTTTCCAAATTTTCCCCCAGCTCCGCCCTTGAGAAATGCTTCTGACACGTGTCCCAATGTGGGTCCTAGCGGAACTGCGCTTCCTTTTTTACTTTTAACTCTTTTCTCTCAAAAGGAAAATTTTCCAAATTTCCTCCGAAGGCCCGTACCTCCACCTTTGACTGGAGCAAGCTTTGACCTTTCCTTTATTGGGCTTGTGGGCCATTTTGATGTTTTAATCTTTTGAATATCAGGGGGCAAAAAATGCAAGTTACCCCCGATGGTCCTCCTCGCCCCTTTGACTTGAAATCAAACTTGCCATTTGTCAGGCTTAATGGCCATCTTGAGATGGTCAAAATTTGAGACCTTGAATGAGCATAAGAGGTAAACATGTCCTAAGCTTCCCCAAAATTTGTTTGAAGGCTTGAAGCTCCAGTTGAAGGTGTCAAACTGATCCGAGGCAATCAATTTGGCCTTGAAATGGTCCAAAAAATTGAAAGTGAGCGGAGGCCTCCACGTGTCCTCTTGGTGCTTCTTCAAAAACCTTAAGGTTTCAAAAATGATTTGGCAGGGGCATGCTTCCATTTTAGAATTTTACTCCATTCCGCCAAGAAGGCAAAACATCCAATTTGCCTCCGAAGGCCCACATCTCCGCCTTTAACTTTTTTCAGGTGTCCTTTTGTGGGGTCAAGGTAAGACTTTTTCCCTGCCACTTAAATTTTGCTTTAATCAAATCCTGGTGGGGCTGCGGGGCAAGTTCAAATTTTTTTCCAAAGTAGCCAAAAAGAACAAGTTCAAAAACAAACCCACCGTGCCCCATCCAATTGGAAGAAGCCACGTAAGCACCAAAAGAACCAATCAGATTTGAGTGGGGCTACGGGACCAAATTTGCCTTTTTGCCAAAAAAGCAAAAAGTGATAAGTTAAAGCATTCACCCACCATCCCCTAACCAACCAAAGGAAGCCACATGACCACTGAATGCTGAGGAATAACTTTGATAGGAAAAAGACACCTGTCAGACTGTCAAAACACAGAAATTCACCATTCATGCTCAGAACCTGATTTTTTTGCTAAGGATGAATTTTTTTTTGAAACAAAACTATGTGGATCATGGTTTCTGAGCATCTTTCGACCATGGATTTGGATTTTCAAAGGCATAAAAATATAAATAAATCATTCTCGAGCTTCCATGGTCGAGGAAAAATAGGAAAAATGGCAAAGCCCGTGGATTTTGAAGAAATTAGGGAAAAAATAGGGCAAACTCGGAGACTTCTTCAAGGAGGAACATGACAATGGATTCTGCAAACAACTCGAGGCACTCAAAAGGAGGTAAAACTTTCAAAGCATCCACATCAAGAAATAAAATGTTTCACAACATGTAGATCAGAGGAAAATTAGGGCAAAATGGTGAGAGGTCAAAATGAGCACCAACATCGGCTCCGACTTGGGGATGGGCACTCCTATGAGTGCCACAAGAAAAAAGGTAGACCAAGTGCCAAAAACATCCATTGGGAAATGGAGTCAGCTTGCAGAGCAGAGACATAGAGCCATCTCCAAAAAATGAAACAGAGAAACCAACAAAAACAGGTCACCAAGGACCAGAATGAGCAAAAACACAAAAGACAGGAAACAAACAACAAACTATACACTGTACACAAGATTTTTACTTTGATTCAAGGGAATCAATCCAAGAAATGCTTCAAATGCCTTCCATTAATAGGAAACTCAAGAAATTCACCATCCAAATCCTTGAGGAAGAAGGTATGTTCACCAATCCTGATATCAATGGAGTAAGGGCCCATCCATAATGAGTCAAACTTTCCATGCTTTCCCTTATCTTCATGTCTGCTATCCCATAGCAACACAAGATCTCCAACATTGAAAGCTCTAGGAGTGACCTTCTTGTCAAATAACTTCTTCAGTTTCTCTCTGAACTTTACATGCCTCTGGTGGGATGCCCTCCTCTCTTCATCAAGCTCAACAATCTGGTTAATGTGAGCATCATAAGGACTTACCTCTTGATCTTCCAGTTGTTGCATAAACTGATATGAAGATAGTTGCATATGAAGGGGCAGTAGGGCCTGAGTCCCATATACCAACTCAAATGGACTCTTTCCAGTAACCCTCTTGACAGTGATCCTATCTGCCCAAACAACAAACTTCAACTGTTCACCCCACTTTCTCTTGTTCAGCTCCAAGGTTCTTCTGATAATCTTCAGCAAATTTTTATTACTAGACTCAGCTTGTCCATTTCCTTGGGGATTGTAATTGGAGGCATATGTCAAGTTGATCCCATACTCTTTGCACATTTCCACCAAAGGTTTAGCTCTAAAGCTCATGGCATTGTCAGCAACAATCTTGACTGGCACCCCAAACCTGCAGATGATATGGTTCAACAGAAAATCCATGACAATTTGGTGTGTTTCCTTCTTGGTGGGGATTGCCTCCACCCATTTAGTAAAATAATCAGTTGCTACAAGAATCCACTTGTGGCCAACACTTGAAGGGTCTGAAATTTCACCAATGAAATCCATTCCCCATTGCTTGAATGGAGCTTCAATTGATACAGGCTGCAAAGGAAGGGAGCCTGAAGCTTTCAGTCTTCTAGAGAAGTGCTGGCAACTCTCACATCTTCTAACCAAAAGAGTTGTATCCTTGAAGAGAGTTGGCCACCAATAACCAGCCCTCAGGATCTTGTGTGTTGTGACTCTTGCAGCAAAATTCCCCCCACAAACTCCTCCATGGAGATCAACAATTATCTTGGGGGCTTCTTCTTCAGTAATGCACCTTAAGAGGACTCCCTCTGGGTTCTTCCAAGCTAACCCATAATTAGTAATGACATATTTCTAGGAAGCCAACTTAAGAGCTCTTTTCTGGTTCTTACTTAAATACTCAGGGTAGTATAAGTGTCTGAGATAGAAAATTACATCCTTGTACCACTCAGAACTCATCAACCTTTCAAAAACACCTGCCCTTTCTTCTTCTACCTCATTTACCTCAATAGTTTGCAAGTTTCTCTCAGCCATAAGCTTAGCCAAGCCCAAACCTCTCACCAACTTCGTGGTTTGGATATCCATATCATATTCTTGCAACTTGTTCACCCACCTGCATCTTTTTCTTGAGACTTCCATCTCTGACAAGATGTCCTTCACCATGGTGTGGGGAACATAAGCAACCACTTTAGAACTTAGAATGTAAGGTCTAAAAACCTTTGTTGCTTTTACCAAGGAAAATGCCTGCTTTTCCATGATAGTGTACTTCAGCTCAGCCCCCTGCAAGGCCTTACTGAAAAAGGCAATTGGCCTCTCAGCCCCTTCATCATCCTTCTGCAGTAGGACAGAAGCAATAGTGTTCTCTGAAGCAAAGGAAAACAGTTGGAAAGGCTTCTTATAGTCTGGAGCTGCTAAAACAGGGGCATGCTTTAATGCCTCCTTGATCCCATTGAAATCTTGGATGGCAGCCTCCTCCCATTTGATGACCTGGTCTTTCTTTAGCATGGAAGTGATTGGAATGGTCAACTCAGCAAAGTTTGATATGAATCTTCTAATGAAGTTTATCTACCCAAAGAAGGACTGAATTCCTTTCTTGGTTCTTGGAATTGGGACCTTGCTGATGGCCTCTACTCTTTCTGGATCAATCATCACCCCTTCTTGTGACACAATGTGACCAAGAAACTTTTCCTTCTACACTCCAAAATGGCACTTCTTTGGATTGAGTGAGATGCCATATTCTCTACATCTTATCAGCATCTTCTCCAAGTGCAACAAGTGATCACTTCTCTTCCTAGAAAATACAGTTACATCATCTTGATAAACAACAATAAACTCATTGATGTAACCAGCAAAAGCAACATCCATTGCTCTTTGAAAGGTGGCTCCAACATTCATCAGACCAAAGGGCATCCTAACATATACATATGTCCCCCAAGGAGTAGTAAAGGTTGTCTTGATCCTTTCTGATTCCTTCACCACAACTTGGTTATAACCAGAGAAACCATCCAAGGTGGAAAGCAACTCAGAACCAGTCACTAACTACAGCATGTTCTCCATATTTGGTAAAGGATAATTATCCTTCATTGATGCTCTGTTTAGATTCCTGAAATCTACACACAACCTGATGTCACCATTTTTCTTTCTAACTGGTACTAGGTTTGCAACCCAAGAAGAATACCTAGTGGGCTGAATAATCCCTCCATCTCTCATCGTCTTCAGTTCCTCTTGCATTTTGAGAGATAAGAGTGGATTGATTGGCCTCTGTTTCTTCCTAAATGGCTTTGCATTAGACTCCAAGGGAATCTCATGTTGAAACAGGTCCTCTCTGTATGCTTTTAGTTCAGAATAGGTCCAAGCCATGCAATCTTGGTATTTTTTCAACAATTGGATGTATGACTGCTTCTCCTCCTTGCTGAGATTACTGCCTAACCAAATTTTCCTTGGCTTCTCCTTTGTGCCAAGGTCATGCTCCTCAATATCCCTCGAGGCTGCTATGCATCTATTAATAATGCAATCAACATTATCAAAATTGGACTCAAGAGCAACCAGCCCTCTAGGAATGGTATTGGTCTTTAGCTAGATGATGCCCTTGCCAAAAAAGGTTTCCTTTCCCTCTGTTGTACATACCATTGGCTCCAAATCAATGCACTGATCAAAAAACTCTCCCTTGTTTTGTAGAAATCTTCTGATCTGAGTATCATCATCAAAAACCTGCCAGTGTTTAATATTATCAGGGACAAAGGGTCTTGTCAATACCTCAACATCATATTCACAATATGGGGACATTGCACAATTGTCAAAATGAGAGCCCAACACTGCAAGCCTGTCTAACAAATCATTGAATTTTCTATCATGATGCACTATGTTGAATGAATCAAACATCTCAATGAAGTCCCAAACTACATGCTTGTATTGTTTCATTCACTGATTCTTTGTGGCATACAGTTTTCTGACTTGTTTTACAATTAATTTTGAGTCTCCTTTGACAATGATGTCCTTGACACCATATTTCCAAGCAATTCTTAAACCTAACAACAATGCCTCATACTCAGCAATGTTGTTAGTGCACTCAAAGTTGAGTTTGAAGGAAAAAACAAATTTTTCCTGACCTGGAGAAAGTAGAACAACACCAACACCATTCCCAAACTTGGAGCAAGCTCCATCAAACAATAGAGTCCAAGGAGAGCCTACCTACTCAAGACACTTGCATTCTTCAATCTTGTGCTCCTTTCCATCAGCAAATCCCACAAAGTTATCAGCATCAACATTTGTGTACAATACTTCATAGGATGCATTATTGGGATCCTCAATAAGGTGCAACATTTATTTTCCCCATACAACCTGACAAGGCTGCCTTCAATTGGAATGGTGGCATAGGACATATCCATTTGGACACTCCCACCAACACTTGCAGCCCATTTTCTTGACAATAGCATGCCCCACTTGGCTGGGTAGTCAACAATGACAACATCAAGTTTTAAATTTTTACCTGGGTAAGCTGCAAGCTGCACCACCAAACCCTTCACACATCCCACTACTGGCACTTCTCTGGAGTCCATGGCAGTGCACTTCCCATATGCTATTGTCACTTTGATATTCAGCTCATTCATGACTTCCAGAGGCATGACATTACATGATGCCCCTGAGTCAAACATGCAGTTGTGCAACAGTCTGTCCTTAATGATCAAAGTGGTGAAGAATGGATCCACATTCAGCTGAGAGTCCACCAAGGATGTCCCCAAATAGACCTCAGGTGGTTCACCTAGTTCCTCCAATGCTGGTGGTGTTTCTAATTCTTCAATGATTGGAGGAGTCTCCACAATGTTTACATTTCTGCCTAGGGCAGTCTTCTCTTCTTTCAACCCCAAGTATTCAAATGCTCTCTTTTTGTGCTCAGGAATCCTAAGCAACTCAACAATTGGAACAGAGACTTTGATTTGACTTAAAACTTGGGCTATGTCATATGGGACATTCTTTGGCAAGGTAGTATTGGAAGGAAAGCTAACACACTCATTAGGTGGTACAGGATTTTTGACAACTTGGGCATGAGGAGGGGTATGATTTTTGTTTGGAACTGCAGGGCTTTTGGGAGATGCATCTTTCTTAGGAGCCTCTTTAGGAATGTTTTAAAGTAAGGGAGATTTTGGCTTGGCTTGAGGCCCTTGTCCCTTTGACATCCTTACTTCTTGTGTTATATTCCTTCTCTTGAGCAACAACAACATTCATCAGTAACTGTCTATCTTCCTCAGATGGAATTCCTCCATCATACTTCTTTATCATTAAAGCCCTTAAATATTCAAAATCATTATTGGGAAATTCAAAATCTTGTATAGTATCTACTTCTAAAGTATGAGAGGGAGAAAGAATAGGTACCCTATGAATGCAGTCCCAAAAAGTGGTAGCAGTCTGGGCACTTATCACCTCAGTTGAAGTTGCCCCTTGTTGTGAGCTAGTGGAACAACCCATCATGCAGACATCATCATCATTATCATCATCAGCTTCTTCTTCTTCTTGTTGATCTTCTTCACAAGGAGCATGAGGCATGAAACATTTGTCACACCAATCAATGACATCTATCTCCTCCACAACAACAACTTTGGCAGCCAAAGGATCAAGCACCATTCTGTTTTCCCTACCTTGGGGCTGCCTATTTCCAAATCCAACAGGTCCCTTTCCTCTGTCATCAGATCTTTGGTGATTTGTAAACCTGTCTTGGCTTTGTTGCTTGTGTTGACCTTGTGAGCTCTGCCCAATTCCCTTCTCAGCCCAGGCTAGTTTGTAGGAAATTTCTTTGACAGCCCCTGCCAAAGTTTTCACAACTTCCTCCAAATCAGCAGCCTTGCTTGTCTGAGGTTTTTCTGGGTTAATCAGCTTTACACCCTCCCTTTTTGGAGGCTTTCCAATTTCCTTGATGTTGTTCTCTATTTGCAGAGCCATGGTGAAGGCCTACCTCAAATTTGTGGGGTTCTTATCCCTTAAGTAATATGCATCCTTTTTATCAAATGCATCAGAATATTTGATCAAACATGATTCATCACATGGCCTTATCCTAACAGGAAATCTCCTCAAGGTCTTATTAAACCTTGTGTTGAAATCATGTACTGACTCATTAGGATTCTTTTTGATGTTTTCAAATTCTGTCAAAAGAAACCTAGGGTCAGTTCTATCACCATACTACAATCTAAATGCATTGCTCATCTCAGTCCAAGAATCAATAGAGTTATCTGGCAAAGCTTTATACCAGTCCCTAGCATCTTCTTCCAAAGTATGGATAAACAACTTGATATATACATCTTCATGTTCAATCTCAAAGTCTTCCATCATATTGATAAAAAGCTTTAGATGTTGATCACCAGTTATAGCATTGTTTCCTTGGAACTTTGGTAGTCTGTTCCTTACATCTTGAGGAACTGCATTTGGATAACCAACCATTCCCACAAAATTTATAGGTCCAAAGGTGTTTACAACAAAATGGAGGTCTAGGTGGGGGATGGGCCATATTGATTTGAGGAGGTGACCCTGGAGGGGTGACAAATTGATAAGGGGCAGAGGGTCCTTGGAACACAGGAGTATAATTTTCAAAATGGATATCCCCCAAAGGCCTTGTCTCTTGGAAATCCCTATCAACCTCAGAAAAGATAGGTGTAAAATGTGAAGCAAACTTTTCAAAATCAAATGAAGGCCCTTCTCCAGCTGGAGAATTCAATTCCACAAAGAGGCTACCTGATTCAGAATCACTTGAATGGAAGTCTTCAATGATAGGCCGATCACTTTCATCAATGGAGATCCCTCTTCTTGTCTGTTGATCTCCCACAACTCTCCAGGATTTTCTTCCTTCTGATTTTGCTTTTCCTAGCTCTGGAAACAATGTCCTAGTAGGATCCCTAGCAAAGAAAGATCTTCTTCCTTCCAGCTTTGCAAATATTAGTAACAAATCTCACTTGACAGAGGTTAAGACACTGGTACTCATTAAAAATCAGATCAACAGGGAGTCGCCACTAAGGATTTCCACCTTAGTTGTGCAAATGCACTAAATATGATCTGTCAAATGTCTGTCAACACTAGAAACTAGAAATGGAAAGACTCTCACTTTTCTTTACCCAGATTTATCAAATGAAAGCTAGTGCACTAGGTAATAAAACTGAAAGAATTGCACACACCACTTGGAGCATACAAGAAGTGTTTTACCAGGGCTTGAATGTGATCTGTAGTCCCCAGCAATGGTGCTAGAAGCATGTTGGTACCCAAATTTAATCTCCTTCAAAGTCTGAGCAGCATCATGCATTTAACAGGACACTCAGAGGTAGATAGATAATGTATGTCATTTTGTAGCTGGGGAAGCAATCTATCTTGACTCTTTAGCACTCAGGTTTTGGAGGAGTGGGTAGCACCTTAAGAGGATTTGATCTATCCTCACTATTTTAGGTTGTGCCTTTCAACCAAGGTAAGAGAACCCTTTTGTAGCCTTTTGTTTATGGAGGAGATGGAGATATCCTTCTTTTGAAAATTTTATAGGAGACCTTGGAGAAAATATGATCAATGCAAAAAAATCTAACTCTCACGAGTTGTCACTCTAGATAGTGGTGATATTTTCACAGCAATGAAAAGGTTACTAAAGACATTTGAAATCCTGATTGTTTCTGCATGTTTTGGTAATGGAAATTATGCATTTGTGCACACACAGGAAAAATAGGGGTAGTATGGGTAGGATTAGTTGTTTTTAAATGAATTTTTGGTGGGAGGTGAGGCAGGATGAACTTGGTTCACCAGATCCTTGAGAAACCTTACAAAATGGAAGGTTAGACCAACAGAATGCCACAGAATAGCTAAAATGTTTCTTTAACTAGAATATGTGCTTCAATGGAGGCCTAGATTAGCACTTTTTCACACAATCTATGAGATTCTAACATGAAGGCTCGAGTTAGAAAACCCAACAAAGTATCAAGATCTAAGCCAAATCATGCCTAAGGTACACCCAGAGGCTTACAGACAATCTCTGTCAAACAAATGAAAGAAAAGTGATTTTAAATCATTTATTTCACTCCCAGATGAAAGCTCTTCTGAGAAATGAAATTGTAGATGCCACTAAACTATCACAAGGATTGAGACCTGTGTGATTGAATCAGATTTTAATACAAGATTGCAACAGAAACAAGAAAAACTATTTGCATACATTCAGAAATGAAACAAACACATTTTTCTCAAGACAACACAGAATAAATCGAATTTGATTAAATCTATCAGCATGGGAGAGTTTCTAGAACAATCTCAGAGCTTGTCAATGGCTGTACACTTGCAACCACCTTGACACGATAAAACTTAATACAAAAAGAGATAACCAGGTTTCTCAGACAGCTTCTCAAAAAGACAGGCTTTGTCAAATTTTCTTCTTGGGAATTTTCTTCGACCTCTAACACTCCAACCATTTGCACGAAAAATTTGTGCCATTTATAATATTTACAATAGAGCCCCTTTTCCCCCCAAAAATCTAGACATTGAGTGCCACCAAGTGCACGCCATGATCACGATCATGAAACCTGGAATCAGATCTGTAAAAATTCACCAGGTGCTCAAGGGGGAAGATCTCATCGAATATCTCTTGCATTCAACTCCTTCCTCTGGTAGATCACTCTTTCTTCAATTTGCCAACCACTTCCACCCCTAATCTATCAAATCTGGCTCCTTGCATGCTCGGGAGAAGAAAAATGGAAAATCTGATCGAGCTCGATAGTCAGACCATTTTAATGGTGAAAGACATCTTCTAGATCTCCCCACCAAACTCAGATATCAACATTAACTCCCCTCTCTACCTGGTGTGTAGGAAATACCAAGAAATCATGAAGACTCACACTTCCAGGTGTGTTTCAGTAAAATGGGGGGAAAATCAGATTCAGACTCTCAGCTGTCATTGATCTTTACTTTGAATTTGGGCCATCCACGTGGAAGATTCAAATTTAAAAATAGACCTGGGGGTTTCCTCTGACTTTTTACAACTTTTGGAAAAATGGAAAATTTTCACATTGTCCCACACCTCCACCTTTGAGAAATGAGCCTAACATGTGTCCCGAGGTGGGTCCCAAAGGAACCGTAGTCAAATTTTGATATTCTACCTCCTTTTTAGAAAAGGGAAAATTTTCCAAGTTTTCCCCGCAGCTCCACCCTTGAGAAATGCTTTTGACACGTGTCCCAATGTGGGTCCCAATGGAACCATGCTTCCTTTTTTACTTTTAACTCTTTTCTCCTCAAAAGGAAAATTTTCCAAATTTCCTCCGAGGGTCCGCACCTCCTGCCTTTGACTGGAGAAAGCTTTGACCTTTCCTTTATTGGGCTTGCAGGCCATTTTGATGTTTTAATCCTTTTGAACAAGGGGAAAAAAAATCCAAGTTACCCCCGATGGTCTGCTTCCCCACCCCTTTGACTTTTCAAACTTCCTGATCCATGGCGGGCTTGATGGTCCCAAAATATTTAACCCTTTTGAGAAAGAGGAAAAAATTCTGGCTTGCCACCGATGTCCACTTCCCCTGCCCCTGTTTGAAGGCTCAAAGCTCAGTAGAAGGCACCATGTGTCAGGATGGCGCTCCTTGAGATGATCCCCAAAAATTGTTTAGACCTTGAAGGAGAGTGTGGGCTCGCCAAGTGTCCAAGTGTCCTTGGTGCTTCTTCAAAATCCTTAAGGTTTCAAAAATGATTTGGTGGGGGCGCGCTTCCATTTTAGAATTTTTCTCCATTTTGCCAAGAAGGAAAAACATCCAATTTTCCTCGAAGGCCCACATCTCCACCTTTAACTTTGTCAGGTGTCCTTCTGCGGGGTCAAGGTAAGACTTTTTCCCTGCCACTTAAATTTTTCTTTAATCAAATCCTGGCGGGGCCGCGGGGTGAGTTCAAATATTTTTCCAAAGTATCCAAAAGGAACAAGTTCAAAAACAAACCCACCATGCCCCATCCAATTGGAAGAAGCCACGTAAGCACCAAAAGAACCAATCAGATTTGAGCAGGGCTACGGGACCAAATTTGCCTTTTTGCCCAAAAAGCAAAAAGTGATAAGTTAAAGCATTCACCCGCCATCCCCTGACCAACCAAAGGAAGCCACGTGACTATTGAATGCTGAGGAATAACTTTGATAGGAAAAAGACACCCGTCAGACTGTCAAAACACAAAAATTCACCATTCATGCTCAGAACCTGATTTTTTGCTAAGGATGAATTTTTTTTTGAAACAAAACTATGTGGATCATGGTTCTGAGCATCTTTCGACCATGGATTTGGATTTTCAAAGGCATACAAATATAAATCAATCATTCTCGAGCTTCCATGGTCGAGGAAAAATAGGAAAAATGGCAAAGCCCATGGATTTTGAAGAAATTAGGGCAAAAATAGGGAAAACTCGGAGACTTCTTCAAGGAGGAACATGACAATGGATTCTACAAACAACTTGAGGCACTCAAAAGGAGGTAAAAGCTTTCAAATCATCCACATCAAGAAATAAAATGTTTCACAACACGTAGATCAGAGGAAAATTAGGGCAAAATGGTGAGAGGTCAAAGAAAATTGATTAAAAGGTATGCCAAAATTGTTGTACCCTTGGAAGAATTACTAAAAGGGAAAGGTAAATTTTATTGGGGAGAAATGTAGTAGCGCACGTTTGAGATACTAAAAGAGAAACTTACTACCACACCCATTCTGTGTTTTCCCTCATGGGATAAACCATTTCATGTGCATGTGGATGCTTCTAGCATGGCCATTAGCGTTGTATTGGCCCAACCTGACGAACATATTATAGATCATCCAATTTGTTTTTCTAGTAGGAAGCTAACTCCTACTGAAAGGAATTATACAACTACATAGCGTGAAGTTTTATCAATGATCTATGCATTGCACAAGTTTCAACAATACTTGTTAGCAACACCATTTTTGTTTTATACATATCACATGGCATTGAAGTATTTGGTGAACAAACCAGTCTTGCAAGGGCGCCTATGCAGATGGGTACTGTACGATGGAAAAGTGACAAGTGAGCGTGGGAATCTACAAGTAACCTTTCCTCGCACCCGACCTCCCGAGGTCGTACCGAGACAGCCGGTGGGGATTGAATATGCGTGTGATGCAGAAAAACTAGTTAGGCAATCTAATGTCTTCGACGCGCACTAATGGAATTTGCGAATCTAAGGCAAAGAAGGCCCTCCTAACCTGAACTGGCATGATAGATCGATCAGCAAGGATGACTGCTCGAAGGCTCCAATCAACATCGAGCTCTGGTGTGATTCGGTCTATGGGTTGTGGAATACGTGGAAAATGACCTGGGATAGTTTCATGTATGTCTCCAGATAAGGTCATAGGGTGGATAGTAAATATAATTGACTCTATGGGTGATTCTCTGGCCTAGTCCAGAACTCCTTAGCTTCATTAGCTGTTATGTCTAACAAGGATAATTGTTCGATGATGATAGGTGGAAGTGGAGTAGATCTGAATATTAATGTGCGTAGGCCAGCATCAACGTCAGATTGACCTGTGGGCTCGTTGGGTTGTGGGATTTGTGGGTCACAACCGTAGATTCGTGGTTGTTGTAGACCTGCTATGGTCATGTGTGGAATCAGTCTCTAATCCCTAGTACCCAATAGTCGTATGCCTTCTCGGCCTCTATATTCAGAATTAATAGCTGTGCGATCTTCTCAGAGTATCTCACGAGCGTTCTTACAACCTGAATTCTTAAACTAGTATCTATGTATGTGAGAGTATCTCCTGCGTCTGGTTATGGGACCAAAGGATCACAACCGAACGTTTGCTCTCTTCCAAGCCCTTCTACAGTCATGCGAATAGTTATCTATGGTAATCTGTAGTTTGGCTGACTTGACCAAAACGTATGTGCTTGGTCGTCCTCTATATTCAACCCGCTCAACTGTGAGCTGATCTGTTGTAAGTTTGTCATTGTTCGGAAGACTTGGATCCTGAGACTTTGATCAATATCAGTTATTGCTGTGACGAGATTGGGTTGGGGCACGATTGGCTCGAATACGTATTCCATGGGCTCTCTAGGGCCCGTGATTGTCATACAAAAGCAACAATGTAAACTAAAAGCAACAAAGTAAAATTAACTATGTGAAATATATCTAGAACATATATAACTTCTATATTTTTGTGTTTTTCTGATGAATTTATATGAATGAAATTGAAGGAGAAATTATTTTAATATACCTAGAAATTGAAAACTAATCTAATGACAAATTTAAAACAAACGAAGCAACCGAGTATGGCTACTTGCCTGTGCAGTTGTAAATTCTATTCTAAACAATGAAATAATTGATCTAATCTATTTGAAAGA
Organism: Taxus chinensis; assembly: GCA_019776745.2. NCBI lineage: Eukaryota > Viridiplantae > Streptophyta > Pinopsida > Cupressales > Taxaceae > Taxus > Taxus chinensis. The sequence continues at coordinate 13,063,462 of CM034156.1, forward strand.
CTCTCGACCCTACCTCAGAAGTGAGGAATGAATCATAGTCTCACAGAAACTATCAATCCCCACAGCTTCCCTGGCAATATCGAAAGTAAAATTGACTGAAATAAAGTGATTGGCTACTCTATTTTGATATGCTCCTAATTTAGAACTTTGAAAGCTAGAACCTGGATTCTGCAGAATAGTGGTGAATCCGATGATGTGTGTGATTTTGTCCCCTTAGTGTGATCTCCTCGTTCCTTCATGTTCACTGTGGATCCAGAAAAGTGTGTAATGCTAGCATCAACAAAAGTAGATATTGGGACAAATACAGCTTAGGATACAGACTGAATACAATGTGAGTAGGAGAGAGATAGCGCAAGAGTACAGAGCTTGGCTTATGCAATTCCTAGCAGGATTTATTGTGAGTCATGCAACATAAAACGTCCAGAACCTGAAACTATCCTGTTTGAAGAACAAAACCTGCAACTTTAATGGCTTCCTATTGAAAAACAAACTATCCTATTCCAATTGATTTGGATGAAATAATAACAGAGCTTTGCACAAGATGGATATGTGGCTTTCTAATAGCAAGACAATGCTAACTAAGCATGTAATGAACTAAACTATGAATCTTAAGCAAAATAAAAGACTGAACTACTGAAATGAGAAAATGAGAGGCAAATTTGAGGGGCCATTTGCTTGAGCACAAGCTAACTATTTATAGCATTTGCATTTACCCAAGGTAAAAACAAAATTGATCACCTAAACTATAAAAAATGGAAAAACATTATTCTAGGGAACCAGAATCATTAATGCAAGCCTAAGGCGGTGAAAAAAAGCTGGGTAAACGTTGAAATTTATGTGAGTCGCGTTAAAAGAGCATTCTGGAAAATGCGTAAAGGACCGCCACCCCTGAGCAGGGAGGCGGTTTACAGGACCGCTGCCCTGTCCAGGGCGGCGGGTCACGAGACCACTGCCCAATTAGGGTGGCGGTTTCGTAACTGAAGGGAAAAAAGGCAAAGAAAAGAGGGAAAAAAGAGAAAAACAAAGCACGCGGGGGCTAAGTGGGGCAATGCGGGATGATAACGCATACTTGGAGAGCCTTTTCCGGATCCCAAACACCTTGCGAGGAGACCTGTATCATCATTGGGGCACGTGTTACGTTGTTCCGACTGTGCAATACCCCACAATTTTGGGTACGTACAGGTACTCCTATTTCAAGAGTTTGATTTCACGGTTGTGGTAAAGCCAGGGAAAAGCAATTCTAGACCAAACCGCTTGTCTAGAATTCACTCAGGAGAAGAAGCACAGACAATTGAAGAAACAATGCCAGATGCATAGTTATATAGGTTACAACATGCGCCATTAGAATTAGAAGACATTATTGTTTTTTTATGGACTAGTGTGGCACCCAAAGGAATGAAGGCATTAAAAAAGAAACAACTTGTTATACGCGCAACACAATTTATGTTAATCAGTGGTGATCTCTACAAGTTAGGCAGAGACGAAGTATTACGTTGTTGTGTATTAGAGCATGAGCGCTAAGATATTATAGAAGAAGCCCATGGTGGTATTACAAGTGGCCACTATGCAAGTGATGTGACTGCTCGGAAGATCTTACTCGATGGATTATGGTGGGAGACATTATATAAGGACTGTAAAGAATATTGTAAGGCGTGTGATCATTGTCAGCACCTAGGAAAACCAAGGCAAAGAGATGAGATGCCTTTGAGACCAATTACTAGTGTCAAACCATTTGAGAAATGGGCCATTGACTTTGTAGGACCTATTTCACCAGCCGCACGCAAGACTGGATCGCGCTATATCATTACTTGCACAAATTATCTCACACGGTGGGCAGAAGCAGTACCTAAAAAGGACTGTACAATAGCTACATCAGCTAAGTTTTTATGGGAGAATGTTCTTACGAGATATGGATTTCCTTTAAGCTTGACCAGTGATAGGGGTACACACTTTTTGAATGAGACAATCAAGATCCTATTAGATGAGTTTATGGTTGCACACCATAAAACTACACCTTATCATCCTCAAGAAAATGGAGCTGTTGAGGCTTTCAACAAGATTTTGAGCCAAAATTTGACAAAAATTTGCGACGTTGGGAGAAAGGATTAGGATGATAAAGTTTCAGCTGTTCTTTGGGCATATAGAACAACTTATAAGAGATTGAACAAATCCACACTGTTTCAGTTGGTGTTTGGTGCAGAAGTCATTCTCCCTATAGAATTTATGTTACCTTCTTTGCACATTGCACATGCTGGAGGTCTAGCTAATGAGCAGGCTTTAGAAGAGCGTATCGAGAAGATGATTCAACTGGATGAGCGACAAGCCATAGCACGTTGGAGTCAGAAGCAGGAAAAATCCAGGCAAAAAGCATGGCATGACATGAACATAAGGGATAAGAAGTTTGAGATTGGAAAAATGGTACTTCTTTATGACTCTAAGTTCTTGCGCCGTCCAGGAAAGCTAAAAGTTCATTGGTTGGGGCCATATGCCATCACTCACATACTTGAATCAGGTGCTTGTCAGTTAGAATTACTTGATGGAACATGGCTACCTGGTTACTTTAACGAGAGTAGGCTGAAGCCCTACTATAAATAAGTCTTCTTGGTGTTTGTAATAAGGAAGTGTTTCCATTTACATTAGGTTTTCAATTTTGTATTTCTTTCATTTTCACTATGCTTTGTCAGTTTAGTTATTGTTCTTGTGTAATAAGCACACTTGCATGCATGAAGCTAATTACTAGTGAAGAATGTTTATGCGCAAAGGACTACACATACTTTTAGTGCGGGGTGGTTGTAGTTATCTAAGAAAAATACTGTGGGAATTGAAAGGTGAAAGGAATAAGTTGTTATGGGTGTGCTTTAAGCCAAAGGAAGATTGCTTCTCAAAAGTGACCAATGATGGAGATGAAAGAAGGGACAATATAATGTGAAGTAAGCAGAGGCCATGATAACTACCAGGAGAAGGTACAGTGATGAGAAGAAGGAGAAGCTTGATAACTTAGGGCACTTAGGTGTATGGCTAAGTGCCCTAAGTTTGTATATGCCTATATAAGCATAAAAACTAGGGTTTAGAAGTAAGAGAATTGTGTGTTAATGATTATTGTGAGAATAATTGTGAGAGAGATAATTCTTGGAGAAGAAGAAGAAGCTTGAGAGAAAGAAAGGATTGTACATTTGAGAGGTGTGGAAGATTGTAGATCTTCAATTGTATATCTTTTGAAAGCTTTGGATAATAGATTGACTTGTTTCTTGGTGGATGTAGCCCACACTGGGTGAACCATGTTAAATTTGGTGTTTATTTATATCTCTTGTTTTGTATATTTTTTCTGGTAGAATATCCACTTTTATTGCATGTATGCTTAGATCTGATATATAATCTATACAACCTTGTGCTAACCCCAACAATTCTCAGTCACCCATGGCTGTGAAAGTCATGTTTTTCTCATTCCTCTGTAATTTGAACAATATAAGGTGTGGATTTTGTTGGATTATGGTGTTATAAGAGAAAGCAAGGGTTGAAGAGTCTTTGGTATGCTTGAACAAGTCTAGAGGTGTTCAAAATGCAAGAGTATTCCATGACAGTGAACTGTAACAATGTCTTTACAAAAGGCAGCCTCAGATGTTGGTGAATTGTGATGAACTTATGAAGCTGAAATCCCTTTCTATGTGCATGAGTCTTCTCTAAAGCTCAAAATGAAAGCTTGTAAGATAAGAATGAATTTGTGTCATGAATAGAAATATGAACAGTCATGAGAATTTCAATGTAAAGGATGTTGTTCTAAGTTTTGAAAGGAAGATGAAAGGTGTGCCTTTCTCTTAGGCCTTTCATATGCACCTTGGAAAATCTTGAAAGTGATTTAGAGTGCTCCAAGTTGTTTAAAATATCCTATGCTCATTGAAGAAGGTGAAGAGACTCCATTTTTTCATATTGAAGCAACTTGTCTCTTGATGTTCTCAAGTGGAACTCAAAGAGCTACTTGAATATTTTTAGGCCAAAAACTGATTGAAGCAAAGTAGCCTTTGAAGTTGTGAATATGTCTTGGTGTTAGAAGATGAAGAGACAAGGTTAAGAATGTGTGAAGTCAAAGTAGTTGAATTATATACAAAAGGGAAATGTTATTGAATTGAAGGTTGTTGATAGAACCCCCCCCCCTTCTCGTCATTTGAAGAAAACCTTACTGAAAAGAAAAAGTCTTGGGCACAACCCAAAACCCCTGGAATTTGATTCTAGGCTAGTAGCTAGCTGATATGGATTGTAGGAGATGAAGTTTTTGTAATGAAAAATCCTTGAAGAAGAAGAGTCTTACTATAGTAGTTGGCTAACATGGATTGTAGGAGATGAAGTTTTTGTAATGACAAATCCTTGAAGAAGAATAGTCTTACTATTTTTGCAGTAACTACCATTTTGATGAGATCTTGTTTGTGTTTGGTAAGCTCCTGATAAGGATGAAGTCTATGTACTCTATTCTTAATACCAATAAATAAAGGATTTGAGTTTATTCTATGTTTTTGTCTTGTCTGCATATCAAGTTGTGATCAAACACTGGTATAGGTAACTCATATATTGTATGTTCATTATTTGAAGTAGAAAAGGAAATTTTTTATCACAGGACTTATTCACCCCCTCTCAGTTCCCATCAATTCTAACAATGTGCCCCTTGCCCCTCCATATATTTGTTATCTTATCAAATTCATCTCGTTTCTCCCCATGATACAAATATAGCAGTGACATAGGAGGAATCAAAAATTTCAAATTGTGACGGTCATGCCTAGGGTTGTCCATAAAGAGTTTCCTTCTTAGGGCTGAAGTAGAATCCCTTCCCCATTTGGTACCTTTCATCCTCACAAAATTGTTAAAATATTCTTATGATTATCAAAATCTTAAAAGGACATAGCATGAAGGCGATGAAGAAATCGCTTAGAAAAATGATGCAATTGCTTACCATAGGTTGTTGTCTAGAAATTTCCAACAAACTGAAAGCGATCACAGGCACTCAAAAAAACACTCTTTTTATCCATATGAACCCCCACAAGGTTACCCAAAAGTCTTGGTCCATTGACCCTATGCAATTTTGATTCTTCTCCATCTTTAGCATCATGAAGTCTTCCAATTTTCTGTGATTTGCTTTGGAGTATTAAATTTTCCCCAAGGTCGTCCTTTTTAACTAATTGCCCATGATCATAAATTTGAAATGGCATGGCATGGCATGACATAAATCTGAATTACCTTCATACCTCTGGTTATCTTTTGGTAATTGGGATTCAACCTTCAGCTTCTCTTTATCATTTTGTAAATCATGTTTTTATTCTTTATTTTCCTGTAATTTGTCATCATTAGAAATCATAGAATCATCAGAAAATATCAAAGAATTTATACCTTCCAACTCGGGCTTCAAAATTTCTCTTTCCTTCCTAGGCTTATGTACCAAACCTTTATTATTAGGCTCCTTATTAATTGTTGTTCTAAACAAACCAACAAGTTGATTGTTGTCACGTTTCTTGGAAAAATGGTTTCCAATCATTCCTTTTTCTCTCACTTGTTCACCATCCTCCTTTTCAATCCCAGAATCCTCACACACTGAATTATTATCAATATTAGGCAAATAATGATTAACACTTACCTCATCATGTTGAATTTTTGGAACAATAATGGGAGTAAGGGATGAATCATCATCCTTTATGGGCTCAAGCTCCATGATTTCTTCTTCTTCCACATGCATGATGGATTCTTTCATTACTCGCAGCCCTACTTCTTCCTTTTGTGTATCTTGTGGCCTAGGCTTGGGCCTTGACTTTCTTTTGCTCACACCAATGAATTCGGCGAGTGAAATAGCTTCTTGAATCTCTCTTGCAAGAACCATATACTCTTCATAACTTGTGGCAATGTTCTAACTAGTAGAGGGCCTTGTTTCAACATCAGAATAACTTCTTCCCTTGGAAGGAAAGTAGGCCTCATGGCTGATCCATGGGCCGATCCCAAAGGTCATCATGTAATATTAGTTCTAGATGAGCTGCCACCTTTATTATGAACCCTAGGATCATTCATCTTTTGGAGAGATAAGGAAAAGAAGTCCATTGTGTCCGCTAATCTCTCTTGACCTGCAATCCACTTATCAAACTTAGATTCTTGAGGGTTTTAATTGGCCATATTGTCCTCTTCTCTTGGTTGATCCACTTTACTTCTTCTTTGGTAGTATAGAAAACCCTTGTGGCCTTATTCCATTGAAACCCTTGGCCTTTGAAGATTTGTGCTATGATATCATTGAAATATCCCTTTTGGGACTGAAAAAGGAGAAAAGGGGTTAATTGGTTATAACGAAAAGATCTAATCTTGAAACAACTTTAATTATTCACACAATAAATTAATAATAAATGAAAACCAATCGAAAATTAACAATCTCCAAGGGCAACGAACTCTCTAAGGAATTCAAGTCCACTTTTCACTATGTAAATCACTGAAGAATACCACGAAACAATTAATCTAGCCACATAAATATTTATAAATCATAAATATATCAAAATATTGAAGGAATATTTGATTTCACAGAAAGAATTAATTATTTAAAACAACAACAGATTAATCAAAACCGAGGGCTAGGAAAAATAGTAAACCTTTGCCAAAATTCACCAAAATGGAGATTTCAACCTTATAAAATATGTCGAGTCAAAATACAAAATCAGATTTGTAATTTGTGCCCTAGAAGGCACTCAAACACCATCAAACCCTAGTCACTCCAACTAGGAATGACTCTAAAATGCATGCAAATATTTGCATATCTCTTTCCTTATTCTCCAATGCCTCAAATATGCAAAAGGGTCTTCAATATAACCTGCTTCAACAAAGGATAGAGGGATTTTGTCCTCCAACCAACCAAAAGAAGGGTTTTCATCCTTCTTGGATAGCCACACTATTGGATTTTAGTCAAAAAATAGAAAGAAAATGAGCAAACAACCCAAAGGTCTCAATTAGATAAAATTCCAAAAGTAGATGTGTGCAAATGAAGTCTCTAGTCTTCTTTTATATCCCCAACATGGCGTCAAAGGCCAAAAAGGTAAGGCCAACCCATATAAAGTCATTATAATCTTTTAATTGGCCTTTAAAATGCACCAAACCCAGTTGAGCTCTTATAATGAGAATTGCAAAGATGAAAACATAAATATGAATGAAGAAAATTGAAATATAATTCACGATATTCCTTTGTTCATCCTTTTCTTGCCTTCAGAAATAAGAAAGGCAATGAATCCTTTATTTTGGATTAGTTCGAAAAAAGGGAACATTACAATGTCTTATTTAAAAAGAATTAGAAAATTTTCTAAAAATTCTCAAGGAAAAAAAGTAAGACAAACCTATCAGAACTTGTCTTTGCAACAACTGGTGCAACTATTAGTAAAATAAATTATTTTATAAGACCTAACAAAAATTTGTATAAATATAATTTTACTTTAAATCTTATTTACAAAGTAAGAAATTAAATTTAGACAATCAACAACCATATTTACTTATATGACCTAAGTGTGATATTATAATAATTAATTTTAGAAATATTTGTTAAGAGTGCACCATAAACTAATACAATTGTAAAGATGGTAAAGAGTATCATGTAGCAATTATTTGTATGTAATAGTTAAATGTGAAATCCATCCAAAATGAATGGAAATGGAGGTTTTTGGTGCACTCTATTTGGTATAATGTCCATGGAAAATGGCCTCCTCCTAAATCCGGTATAGCATAATAACTGATCCCCACCATAATCATAGTGATTAGTGTACTCACAGTTACTCCATCATCCCAAAAAGTCTCAAAGGAAAAACTCCATGTAACGCATGTTATATCTAAAGAAGCGTCACCATACAATCTCATCAGAGTTTCCCTCCTCCTGTCTCATCAATAGGAACAACAAGCTCACCCTAAATAAGCAGTCGTAAAATCCTGTACACATCCTCTAGGGTAATGGTGATCTCCCATGTCGGTAACCAGAAAGTCCATGTGTCTGAATCCTGCCACTCTAATAAGGCAACCATTATCTCTACATCTTGACAAACATGTTCATAAGGATGCAGCCCACCCAACCCCCATACCTCCAAAGTCTCCTAATCATCATCCCCCATAAACTCATGCAATCGACCTAACAAAGGCGACACTATATCCCTCATCATTGGGTGTCTCTTCACTTGCATTCACAAAATAAAAAAGATTACATTAGCTTAGATAAACACAAAATTCATCCTAAGTTTGCAAAAAACCAACAACAACATATTAAATTGGCACCGACTACATGGATCAGTACCGATCCTAACAAATTGGTGTCGATCCTAGTAATCAACGCTAATCCTATATCTTCATATAGCAAAAAATAGAGCCACAAATACAAAAATGAACTTACCTATATCTGAGATGGTCTTCATTCCCTCTGTCCACTCCCACTAGCCTCCATCTCCCACAATAGAAAAATCATAAATTTATAGCAAATGGGCACAACAAACACAATGAGCACAATGACCTTTTATGATTATCTGAATCTTATATATAGGCGTCCTGCCTTGATCACAATTGATTTCTAATTGGCACCGATTTTGATGGAATTGACATCGATCCTACTGATCGGCCACAATCCCATAAAAATTGCACACCTTTCAAATTTTGTGCTTCTTTTTAGTCCCCAAGATCCTTAAAAGTCCAAATTAATTTGTGCTTCTTTTTTGTTCCCAAGACCCTAAAACATATGTCCTTTGTAATTGGAAAGAATAATATTCTAGCATGCTCTTCATAAGGCAAACAACTTCATTGATAAATCATGAACCTTTTTACATAATGTACAATTTTGATAATGAAGAATGTAGAAATAAATTATTAAATCAAAGAATTCAAATATAGTTAACATATACTTTTATTTATGTGAAGTGTAATTTTTCTCTCACTAAAATGGAGGGTAAAAGAGTAATTAAAATCTTCAGTATACAAGAATCATGAAGAGTTCATGTATCTTTCCTATGATAACTATGAAATTGTGCTATGGGTACATGAATTACATCCAAGCTGCAATACAAGTACCTATATACATTTATTTAGGTCTAATATAGATAAAACAATAAACTTGACCTAATTAATATATTCCAAATTCCATGAAAAAAGTAAGTGGAAGGAAAGATTTAGAAGTCTATCTTGAATATCATGAGACTTAGTGATAGTTGTCAAGTTATGACATGCAAAATGTGCATTTATATGTAGGACATAACTAGCCTAGAAATTCTAGAAGAATGCTCAGTGGTGCACAATGTTGTGAATTTGGAAGGTTCAAAAACACCGTGTTTTTCAACACTTGCAAATGGGATATTAAATGTATCATGTCTATTGAATAAAGCAGTATCACGTGCAAGAAAGATTTGTATCCCAGGGATGTGTCACGTCTATTGAATACAATAGTGGTGTTTTCCCTAGAGGGGGATATTTCAAAATTTTATGGGGTTTTTTTGCCAATTGGTATCCCATGACTTTATTTTGTGCATTGAATAAAGTAGTATTTTTGCCATAATTAAGGAAATATTTTATGGGATATTTTCGCCAATGCGGTGAATTTTCACTCTTTTATGGTTTAATTTCTTTATCTTGGCTAGTTTTGACTTGTGTTTTCATTTAAAACACACTAGGAGAAAATGACATTTGTATACTAACTACTCATAGAGGTCATCTTGAGACGTTCAAAACCCACAAGATTAAAATACCACAAAAGTTAATAATCTAGTTTTAAACTATTTATTATTTTTGTGTTTTTTTTTTTTTAAACTCACTCATAGTCACTTTTTTGTTTGTAATGATCTTTTTAACCCTAGTACTGTTGTATTTGAATTAAAAAAATTGTCCACTGGTAACCATATGAGGTTAATGAGACTACAATAAAATTACGTTTTAAATAAAAGCTTACAAGAGGATATAATATATTTGGGGAAATCCATGATAATGTTCTATTTATGTTCCTATGCTTGGTATCATTATCCCTCATATCCATGGGTTTAACACTTGGGTCAAATTCATGATTTGTGTGAATTATATTTCATTATATGAATAATATATCTAGGGAAATCTTAACAATATGGCTCATTTTTCTGTATTAGCAGTGTAACAATGAAAATGTTAAGGGATATAAAAGTTTTTACAAGCACAGAAGGGTTGGATAATGAAAACGACAGTCAAAACCATACAGGAACTTACCGAGGTGACAGGAAATATAACTATAGTGCTCGCGAGAGAGTCACATGCCTGCATCCCCTGCTTGCTCGTAATTGCGCATGTTCTGTTATGGTTCTGGTACAACATAAGCAAATTCACCCCTAAATCGTAGTAGAATAGCAGTTCAATTCATGCGCCCCCAAATGGTAGCTCACTTGCCTGATTCCAATGTGCCTATATGTCTGCTTTGTTGAGAGGGAGAATAATGAAATTTAGAGAGGAATTATTTTCAAATGTGGTGCTCCTTTCAATGATGGCACGTTAGGTCAGTTGGCATGGCTACTGTACGTACCCAAAATTGTAAGGTATTGTACTGCCAGAACATTGTAACAAGTGCCCTGATGATGATACAGGTCTCCTCGCAAGGTGTTCGGGATCCGGAAAAGCCCTCGGAGTATGTGTTAACATCCCGCATGCCCCGCTTAGCCCCCGCGCCCTTTGTTTTCCCCTTTTTCCCTCTTTCCTTGGCCTCTTGACCTTCAGTGACGAAACCGCCGCCCTACAGGGCGGCGGTCTCGTGATTGCCTGATCAGGGGGGCGGTCCTGTAACCGCCGCCCTGCTCAGAGCAGCGGTCCTTTGCGCGTTTTCCAGAACGCTCTTTTGACGCGACCCGCGTGAAATATCACGATTCACAAGCTTTTCCTTGCCGACTTGAGCATGCATTTATGTTTTTGGTCCCCTGGAATAGTGTTTTTCCTTTGTTTATTGTTTAGGAGTTCAATTTGGTTTTGGTTTTTGAGTGTTGGAATTCCTATAAATGCATAGCTTGTGCTGAGGCAAATAGTGACCATTTCCTTGTTAGAGTCTTCTGATTTTCAGTGTTTTGGTCTGTTAGCTTGTTAGGATTGATAGCATAGTTCATTTCATGCTTGGTTAGTATTGCTCAGCTGTTGGTAAGCCACAGACCCATCTTGTGCAGGCAGTGTTGTCATTTCATTCAATCCATTTAGAAGCTTGCCTTTGAATTTCTCTTTGCTGTAGGTTTTCTCTCATCGTATCTTAGAGTTCTTAGTTCAATTCATTATATGCCTGGTTAGCTTTATTCAGCTGTTGGTAAGCCACATATCCAACTTGTGCAAACAGTGTTGTTGTTTTATCCAAACCATTGGAACGGAATAGCTTAAGAAGCCATTAAAGTTGCAGGTTTTGCTCTTCGTATAGGATAGTTACAGGTTCTGGTCGCTTCATGTTGCATGACTCGCAGTAAAATCCCGCTAGGAATCGCATAAGCCAAGCTCTGTACTCTTGCGCTATCCCTCTCCTACTCGCATTCTCGGTCTGCATTCTGAGTTGTCCTTGTCCCAAAATCTACTCCTATCGGTGCTAGCATTACACACTTTTCTGGATCCACGTGAACACGAAAGAACGAGAAGATCATACTGAGGGGACAAGATCACACACACATCATCGGATTCGCCACTGTTCTGCAGAATCCAGGTTTTAAATTTCAAAGTTCTAGTCAAAATCATATCAAATAGAGTAGTTAATCGCTTTATTTCGGTAAAATTCTGTTCTCGATATTGCCGTGGAAGCTGTGAGGATTGATAGTTTCTGAGAAACTATGATTCACTCCTCACTTCTGAGGTAGGATCGAGAATCTTGCAGGTAGATTAGACAGGCTATTTTATTTATTTAGAATAATTCTACAAATCGCATAGGTAAATAACTACACTCGATTATCTTGTCTGTTTTAAATTATTGTTTAGTCATTATTTCTAGATACGCTTAAAATAGTTTGCTTTCCTTAAAATTGTTAAAATATTCCTTAGAAGAATAAAAGTTATATATAGTTAGATTTATTTCACGTAGTTAGAATTTGTTTCATTACAGTTAGATTTACATTTCGTTTCGTATGACAATCACGGGACCTAGAGAGCCCAGGGAATACATATGACCCTGTCCGGAGAAATACACGAAACTATCCCAGGTCATTTCCCACGTATTCCACAGCCTATAGATCGAATCACGCCAGAGCTCGATATTGATTGGAGCCTTCGAGCAATCATCCTCGCTGATCGATCTATCACACCAGTTCAAGTTAGAAGGGCCTTCTTTGCCTTAGATTCGCAAATTCTATTAGTGCGTGTCGAAGACATTAGACTGCCTAACTATTTTGTCTGCATCCCACGCATATTCCACCCCCACCGGCTGTCTCGGCACGATCTCGAGAGGTCGGGTACGCGGAAGAGTCACTTGTAGATTCTCACGCTCGCCTGTCGCTTTTCCGGCGTACAAAATTGGTGAACCCGACGTGAAAAAAACAATTGTTTCACCTTCTCTTTGAAGAAGTTTCATCTTCTCTCATCCACCTTCACTCTTTCCCATTATTCTGCGGGTATTCATATACCCCCCGAATATGTTGGGATTCGATGCATATGGTAGACCCCTCTTGGGTCTCGAGGCATACTACGCCCAACAGAATAGGCAATCATCACCCTCGCTCTCAGTATGGGGCGACAACTATTCAACTAATCAGTTGTCAACACAAACCCCAAGAATCAGATATAGTTCGTCTTTTCAAACTGAGGAGTTAGATCAACCCCCTCGAACCCAACAAACAGAGCCTTCAGGTTCAAACAATATGACGTTTACTGGAGAATCTGGTTCGTCTCCTCAAATGCTACTCAAACCACAAATTAGTAGGCAATCAGATCCATACCTGGTCTTAGACGACGGACAATCAATACCTTATCCTAGGAGTGAACAACGCTCCCGGGGTATGTACCCACCTATAGGAGGTTTACAAATACAACACGAGATCTCTTTTCAAGAAAATACCTCTACAGGAAATATTCTTGGAGAAACTTGGCAAGATAGCAATCAGTTCATGACAAGCTATCATATGCCTATACAACACCAGGGTATACAACAAACGCCGCTCAGGAAAAGTACCGGGACTTCACCAAATGAAGTCATTTCAACGTTAGTAGAAAGAGTGAGAGGGTTAGAACTTGCTCAAGCAAATCAAAATTCTCCGTTCATACAAACAGGAAGTTCCAATCCTCCATACCACTCTGGCCAAGTAGATCTCCTCATAGGAGTAGGCACGTTAGGCATGCCTCCTCAATTTCCTCAACAAACGCCAACAAGGCCCACCATCTCTAACACTATTCCTCCCGGTCTAGTGTCAAACAATCCATTCCTCGACAATACCCCGTCCTATTTAAACATGTACTCTAAATCCGCACAAGGAGATATGTTCTCCTCTCCCGGCATGTTTGCTCAAACGCAAGGACCTCCCTATGCCCCTGCCAACGCATACGCTGCACCGTATCAACAACCTATCCCACCACCACTCCCTCAGCAACCACCATCAATGGTCGAAAGCTATGCGATAGGGACTTATTCAGAATATCTAAAGGAACCCTTAGATTTCACCATACGAAGTGTCATGCTTCCAAGACCTCTCCCTGATTTGCCCAAGTTCAAGGGTGAGGGAGATCCAAACGCGCATATCAAAGCTTACGCTACAGCCATACGAGAATTACTCCCTTGGGATGTGGTTGTTGCTAAAATATTTCCCAAAACCTTGGAAGGCATCGCTCTCGATTGGTATTATAGAATACCTGAAGCTTCCGTACATTCATTTAAACAACTCGTGTCAGAGTTCATCAAAGCCTTTGACATGAACAAACTATTGAGAACAGGAATCAGGGAATTCTTGCATATCAAACAAGAACACAACGAATCTGTCGCCCATTTCATCCAGAGGTGGCGTACATTTCTTTATTCTTCAGCAAGTGCTCCAAACATGGATCAGATGGAACTATGCGATTTATTCCTTCATTCTCTCAGCAGAGAAGTGAAGGAAGAAGTCCAGAAGTTCCTACTAAGGACTTATGATGAAGTACTTGAGAGCGCTCTGCGAATTGATCAAGCAGCGATAGATAGTGGTCGTAAGACATACGGAACAAACGGGAGGTTAATCACCTCCACTCAAAACACTACAACTACCACAAATGGCAATCAAGGACCCAAAATCCTTAACAAAAATCGTGGGGTAACAACGGATGGGGTAACCGACCAGTCCAAGAGGGTAAATGTTGTTAATACTCCGTCACAAACAAGCAACCAGCGAAACAACAACTTTACCCCAACGGTCAATACAGTGGATTTTAACCATCCACAACAACAACAACAACAACGGTGAAATCCCATGCAAGGGCCAAGCCAAAACTCATTTGGTTATCAAAACCAAAGTTAAAACCAGAAACAACAATTCCAAAAACTTTAGTCCTAATAGGCAACAGTTTGATCGAAATTTTAGGCCACAATACACACCAAACCAACAAAGCGGGAATTACAACCCCAATTCTTATTGTGGTTTCCATAAAATTCGGGGTCACGACACTAGAACGTGCCGTGACTACAATAAATTTATGCAACGCTTGCCAGAAGAACAAAGACAGTTCTTCACAGACTTGTTTTTGGCAGATCCCATCTCATCACAACCAAATACGCTCGTAGGGGTAGTTTCCCCTCAGAATGCTCCCCTCAAGATCTTTAATGATCCACTCCCAAATCATGATGGCAATAGGCTGAATCCAACCGGAACAAACAAAGGTGCAATGACGGGAAACAATGATCATGAAGCCTCGACTTCATTAAATCCATCAGTTGCGCCACAGTTAGGAGCTCAACCAAGACCCAAGATAGTTAGTTTGGTAGAATTAGACGCTGAACTACCTATCGAAGCTATAACAAGAACACGAGAGTACTTCTCTCAACCGAGCCCAAGTCATCTGCCAGAGACAGATAAGAGTCAGCAAATAGTTGAAAAACCCATCGGTGCCTATGATTTAATTAGTGACCTAACAAAGACCTTCTCACACATTTCATTTTTGGACTTACTAAAGAACTCTCCCCCTCACAGAGCTGCTCTTTTAGAAGCATTAGGTCTAGGCCATCTAATTAACATCACTCCACCTCCTGAAACACAGGTAAATCACGTAGATTTTGATAACCACCCTCCGGGGCAGCCGGACAAGGATGTCGAATTCATATTTGAAATAAGTAAAATGCCCACAGATGCTGAGATCGCACGCCGAGGTGACCCAGCCTTACACTTACAAGTGTGGGTTTATAATAACTATGTAAAACGGGCAATGGTTGACGACGGGGCCGCAGTTAACATAGTCCCTTTCTCTTTCCTCCAAAAACTTGGATATGGAGAAACGAACTGTTCCACTACATGAAATACCTTGAGAGGCTATGATAGCCTTAAAGCCACTTCGATAGGAACTATAATACTGTCGGTCACCTTAGGGCCCAAAACCATCTTGACTGAGTTTTATATTATAGATCGAGAAACTAACTATAATATGATCCTCAGCCGACCTTGGATACATCAAATGAAGGCAATCCCTTCCACGCTATTTCAAGAAGTAAGATTCTTGCATCTGGGAAAGGTATTTGTAGCCAAAGGCGATCCAAAACCTTTCAATTTGCACCTAGCTGATTTAAAGAAAAGACCAGGGGTGCACTCAGAATTTGAACTTCCAACAAACCAACTTAATAAACCCTCTGACCCAAAGCCAGAGGAAAATTTGATACCTACGACGGATCTTGAAACTACCAGCGTAGCCAAAACAATTCCAACCCCTAAAGGTAAAACTAAAGAAACAGTATCATTAGGGACTACTGCGAAAATCATCGAGTTGATAGAACAAGATTCACCAATGTTCTTACCATTCGATTCAGTAGGCATGGGATTTTCCCTAGGTGTTGGTTCCTTGCCAGCAGAGGATCTCTATATGGTAGAAGTAGACTGCGCAAACGCAACAGATGCCCCAACATCTATACTCTCGGCTAAGTATTGGACTCTCCATTTCGATGGAGCTAAATGCCGTTATGGAGCGGGGGCAGGTATAATTCTTACTTCACCCGAGGAGAAAGTCCTCTCGTTTGCTTTTAAGCTAAACTTTGAATGCACAAACAACGGCACTGAGTACGAAGCCCTTCTTCTTGGCCTCACCTTAGCCAAAAGAATTGGTATTGATAATGTTAGAGTCTTGGGAGACTCGCAATTAGTGACAAACCAAGTTTCTGAAATATATGAAACCAAAGCCGAACACCTGCAACTCTACAAAAACGCTGTATTAGATTTAAGCAAGGCGTTCAACTTCATATCCATTGAAGCAATCCCGCGAGAGAAAAATCTTCTCGCCGATTCAATAGCAACCTCAGCATCACGTTTTACTCCAAGAAATAAGCTAGAAGATACTCACTTCACAGTATCCATTCGTGACGAACCATTAATAAAAACAATGACAAATCCTCTTCTAAGCGGAAGTGAATCTACCGTCCTAGACCATGTTGGAAATGATGCGGCTACTTTGGATTATTTAAATGCCTATGCAACATTACATCTTTCCTATCACATGCTAGATTTATCCCTGATTCCACATTCGTCTTCCTACTTCGGAAATCCCGTAACGGATCTTCCCTCACAAAGGGAACCTATCATATACGCAATAGGAAACGGGGATGATTTAGATTTACCCCCAGCACCACTTGAGTTCGAAGAGGGTAACGCCTCTTTGATCGAAGAAACAATCGATGTCAACATCGGGACAGAAGATGAACCAAGAATATTGAAACTAGGTTCTTCGTTAACCCCAGAAGAAGTGGAAATACATACTCAGGTTCTCAAAGAACATCAGAAGGCGTTTGCATTTAATTACAAGGAGATGACAGGAGTCACACCCCACATTGCGGTGCACAACCTCGTCACTAAATCAGACGCAAAGCCAATTAAACAAAAATTGAGACCCATGAAGCCCAAAGTAGCTCTCATGGTAAAAGAGGAGGTAATAAAACTCCTTCAAGTAGGATTCATCAAGCCAGTTGACTACTCCCAATGGGTATCCAACTTCGTTCCCGTTTTCAAGAAGAATGGAAAGATACGCATCTGCATAGATTTTCGAGATATCAACAAAGCGTGTCCTAAGAACGACTTCCCATTACCATCCATGGATGAAGACGCTTACAGAGAAGCACGTCTTTCCCAACTAGAAAGCTTAGATGAAACTAGGTTAGATACTGAGCAACGACATAGAGCTTATGCTGACTGAATGTGCCGGCAGTATAACAAGAAGGTTTATGAACGCGATATATACGAAGGTGATCTAGTTCTAAGACTAGACAGCCGGATCGACAAGAAGACCGGCGAAGGAAGGAAATTCCGGCCCAAATGGTTGGGCCCATATCGAGTCATGAAGGACTATGGAAATGGTGCTTATCTCTTATGTACGTTAGAAGGTGAGGAGTTTGGCGAAACAGTCAATTCCTTGCACCTCAAGCGTTTCTACGCATAAGCAGCTAACGCTACCTATATAACTATCTACATTGCATTTTCATATAAATTAGGATCATTTTGTCCACTTGTTCTTACATAAATTGTGATCAAGAAATCTATTCTCAAAGGGATCTACTACAAACTCATGATGTTTCTGGCATAAAGTTCTTTAATCATACCTCTCCATCTTCGTGTATCATCAAATCATCTTGGAATCTTTTATCAAATAAAATCGGACATGACAAAGTCTTAACGGTAACCATACCAAGATCTGCAAGTTTGCTCTCGCTTTGATTTCTTCTTAGGATAGGTGTCTTGCCTATGGTCTGTTCTAGAAGCTTCATGGTGTCACATCTATCCCATATACACATCTCTTTGGAAATAAGCATATACTAACATTTTACTCAAAAAGACAAGTCAAAAAGTGATTAAAACAGAAAATTTTATTTTTACACATTTCCTTGCCCCACCAACCTTCGGAGATGAGCTTGCGTCTCTTACTAGTGACGTAGGGATGGGAAAGGATGGAAATGCCCTTACTCGCCTATGCCTTGCCCACGGTGATAAACCCACGCTTCTTACTAGTAGCATGGGGAAAAGTGTAGGGGGTCCTCTTGACAAAGTAAACGTTAAAAGGTCATAAACAAACTATTCAAACTTTGAGTCAAAAACGAATGAATCAGATATTCAAAATTCCAAAAAGAGTTAAAAATCCTAAAAAACCTAGATTTTGTCTACTATGTGGCCATCTACGGGTCTAAGTTTGGATAAACCGCAAAGCAAGTTGCATCCAAAACTATGAAGTCATTCAGGTAGAGTAAGCTTGTAGTTTTCAATTTGGTTCCACCAAAGCTTCGTCTATCTTTCATCACTTCACCATATTTCATAACTTGCGCCCTTCTTGGCTCTTGGTGATGAGCCCTCGCATCTTACTAGTTGCGTGGAGTTAGGAGTGGGGCAAGTTAATCTGTTCATCATACTGGTTATTTCAATCACTTTGCCAAAACCAACATAAGGTATCCAAAATTGCTCACAAGAAGCTAAAAATCAAGATCACAATATATCTACAATATCATGTATCAGCATCATGAAACACAAAAAGAAAGCAAACATTTGCATCATCTATTTTCCATTGCATACATTCTAGAAAGCATATAAAATATACATCGTAGTATACACGAGGAAGCTGGAAACAGAAAGGGAAAATACGAGTGACAAGTTTTGATCCAAAAACGAATGCATATATATAAATATAATCAATGTTTATATACAATGCCATCGTGCTCTAGGCATGGTCAAAACGCTCAAAGAGCCCGTGATATACAAAAGAATCCATAGTACAAAATGCATAGGAGCCAAGTGATCTCTCAACCCCTACGCGACCCCTCCGAGGGTGCGCGCCCTCGCCTAGGACTCCGGCTACGCCGGCGCTCTGAATGCACGGAGGGCTCAGGGTCTCGAGGAGCAGCCACGGTCTCGCCACGAGAATGGCCCCTCATAAGACGCTCGGCTGTCCTATAGCCTGCCAACTCTGTACGGAGAGTCGACACCATCTTGGCCACGTGCCAAACGGGAGCGAAGACGTCGGTATGCCTACCGGCTGCTGAGGGCTCCCCGGCATCTACAGATAACTCCGCACGGGTCCTATCCATAGGGATCATCAGGGAGTCAGTGCATACCCTGCGGATCAGATCCCGCCACTCGTCAACAGTCTCTGCAAACAAAGAAGAAAAAATGAATTAGAAACTAGGCAAGAGGCTAAAAATATATACAAGATACAAACACAAGGAGAGATAGCAATTAAAACAAATCTTAAATTAAACAAACATTGAAAGAAAGAGAGGATAACTTACTCGGATCACCGGGCCTCCAAGATGGATCGCTGGGGCCGGCACCCGCTGCGGATGCCGCTGCCGACTGTGGAGCTGCTCCTGTAGCGGGGGCAACATGTCGCCCCACAACCGACTCGTCCTCTCCACCATGGCCCTGAGAGAGTGGCTCCTCTGAGACTAGAGTGTCTCTCTCTGCGCTCTGCTCAGCCCTCTCCGCCTGTAAAATATCCTGAGTGTCATGCCACTCAGGATCGCTATCATCAGTCTGCTCCTCCGACCCTCCCTCTGTAAGCTCCTTAGAATCAGAGTTGATATCTATAGGGTCATCGCTGCTATGAGCAGGACCCGCGGCAATCTGAAGCAAAGGTGCCCGAGGCGCACCGGCTCTCCCTCTAGCCCGAACTACCCTCCTGGCTGCAATAGGAGTGCAAGGAGTGATCACTGTCCAACCACGGCCCCTAGGCCCCCCTCTGGCCTCGCGGACTGATCTGTAAACTGGTGCCGCTGGGGGAAGCATGCCCGCATATGGAAAGCCGAACTGCTGAGGAACTCTGCCAAAAGGGTGCACCTCCACCTGTCCCACGCGGTCGATAAGCTGCCCTGTGGTGGAGCAGGAGATCAATGTAAGGGTCTCCTCGCCCCATATGTCGGCCATAAGCTGGTACGGTGTCGCCTCCATATCTGCTGTGGTAAGGGAGGCAACAGGCTGGTGAGGTGCTCTAAGCACTGACATATCTGACCATCTAGCTGCCCTCACAGCCCCTGGATCTGCCACCTCCACGCCTCTGCCATAAGGAATAAAATGCTCATACACCCAACTCATGACTAGAGTCGGGTGGCTCAATGACTGCCCCTGCAAACAGACCACCCTGTATAAGTCATGGTAGGTGGTCCCCAGAATGTCTGCGCCCCAGGCGTATACCCGGCCATACCCCTCTATCTGTGCAATGATGGGGGCCCAGCAGTATAGTAAAGTATCCCCTCCCTTGTCCCCGATCAACCTCGAGGCAAGGATCCCCATGATAGCCTGTCGAAATACGGGGATGGGCAAAGAAGGAATGGATCGAACTCTCACTCCCTTCTTCGACCCCGTAGAGATGGCTGCACCCCCCATATATCCTGCCCACTGTGCAATCTGTGCTCGGGACCCTGCCGTCTCCAGTGTGAGTCTCCTCCCGATGATCGGGACCCCCAGGATACGGTAGACATCTTCCAAAGTAATGGTCCACTCACCACGGACCCCTGGCAATCGGAAAGTGTTCCGATCTGCATCCCAATATGAGAACAAGTCACAAAGAATGTGACTGGATGGTGTGACATGGGGCACGCGCGATATATGCAATATGCTGGCCCTCTGTAATGTATCCTCCTCATCCTGAGAAAGGGCATCCAACACCCCGGAGAGCCAATCACACTCTCTCTCTCGGCTCCATCTGATATATTCTGCTCTCGCCTGCATACAACCAAAACACACAAAACAGAGCAAGTTAATATCTGAACAATACCAAGAAGGTCATAAAAACATATAGAAATGCAAGAAAATACAAGTGCAATCTCGAAAATTAAGTTCTTTTGCATTCTGTGCAAAACCGCCGCCCTGAGCAGGGGGCGGTTTTGTAACCGCCGCCTTGAATAGGGCGGTGATCATGTAATCGCCGCCCTGGCCAGGGCGGCGGTCGCGGTCCGAAAACCCGCGCGGGTTGTTAACCCCAAAAAGCCCAAAATGAGCAAAAATAGACCATTTAAACTAAAAATGGAGCCTACCCAGTAGGCGCCCCCCCTAGGTGGACCTTTTGAACCTAACATTTTAAAAAATAACCCCCCCATTATGACGAATTTAACATTTCAAATTTAAAGGGGGAAAAACACAAAATTGAAGAAAACCAACCTGTGATCGCTGAGGTCGGCGTTCCGCACGTGGAGGCATGATCACGATCTCGCTACGGATGTTTCGACTCTACTCGCGTGAGAAACCATCACCGTGGGTCCCAGAGCTCAAAACCAATCAAATCAACTCGCGCAAATGAATAGGAAAATGGGCCCACTTTCATATATATATCGTTCTGTTTCGTTTTAAAATGACTCTTTCGCAGGTTTGGAGAGCTGATGGAGGTAAGTTTCTATCCCTGCACGAATGGTACGTTCTCCTTCCCTATTATTTTAGCGTTTATCTTCCAAAGTTATTGCATCTATCTGCACTTGAGTTCTCTTTTCATTTTACAGGTAGCGGGAATTTCGATGGCGTCATTTCAACACACGGACGAGTAAGGTATAGCTTCTAACTCCCCATTTCGGGACTGCCATACTCGGACCCACCGTTTTATGCCTCTTCATGGCTAAAATGCTTCTCCGAGGGGGCAATATGTACGTACCCAAAATTGTAAGGTACTGTACTGCCAGAACATTGTAACAAGTGCCCCGATGATGATACAGGTCTCCTCGCAAGGTGTTCGGGATCCGGAAAAGCCCTTGGAGTATGCGTTAACATCCCGCATGCCCCGCTTAGCCCCCACGCCCTTTGTTTTCCCCCTTTTCCCTCTTTCCTTGGCCTCTTGACCTTCAGTGACGAAACCGCCGCCCTGCAAGGCGGCGGTCTCGTGACCGCCGCCCTGATCAGGGCGGCGGTCCTGTAACCGCCGCCCTGCTCAGAGCGGCGGTCCTGTGCGCGTTTTCCAGAACGCTCTTTTGACGCGACCCGCGTGAAATATCACGATTCACCAGCTTTTCCTTGCCGACTTGAGCATGCATTTATGTTTTTGGTCCCCTGGAATAGTGTTTTTCCTTTGTTTATTGTTTAGGAGTTCAATTTGGTTTTGGTTTTTGAGTGTTGGAATTCCTATAAATGCATAGCTTGTGCTGAGGCAAATAGTGACCATTTCCTTGTTAGAGTCTTCTGATTTTCAGTGTTTTGGTCTGTTAGCTTGTTAGGATTGATAGCATAGTTCATTTCATGCTTGGTTAGTATTGCTCAGCTGTTGGTAAGCCACAGACCCATCTTGTGCAGGCAGTGATGTCATTTCATTCAATCCAGTTAGAAGCTTGCCTTTGAATTTCTCTTTGTTGTAGGTTTTCTCTCATCGTATCTTAGAGTTCTTAGTTCAATTCATTATATGCCTGGTTAGCTTTATTCAGCTGTTGGTAAGCCACATATCCAACTTGTGTAAACAGTGTTGTTGTTTTATCCAAACCATTGGAACGAAATAGCTTAGGAAGCCATTAAAGTTGCAGGTTTTGCTCTTCGTATAGGATAGTTACAGGTTCTGGTCGCTTCATGTTGCATGACTCGCAGTAAAATCCCGCTAGGAATCGCATAAGCCAAGCTCTGTACTCTTGCGCTATCCCTCTCCTACTCGCATTCTCGGTCTGCATTCTGAGCTGTCCTTGTCCCAAAATCTACTCCTATCGGTGCTAGCATTACACGCTTTTCTGGATCCACGTGAACACGAAATAACGAGAAGATCATACTGAGGGGACGAGATCACACACACATCATCGGATTCGCCACTGTTCTGCGGAATCCAGGTTTTAAATTTCAAAGTTCTAGTCAGAATCATATCAAATAGAATAGTTAATTGCTTTATTTCGGTAAAATTTTGTTCTCGATATTGCCGGGGAAGCTGTGAGGATTGATAGTTTCTGAGAAACTATGATTCACTCCTCACTTCTGAGGTAGGATCGAGAATCTTGCAGGTAGATTAGACAGGCTATTTTATTTATTTAGAATAATTCTACAAATCGCACAGGCAAATAACTACACTCGGTTATCTTGTCTATTTTAAATTATTGTTTAGTCATTATTTCTAGATACGCTTAAAATAATTTGCTTTCCTTAAAATTGTTAAAATATTCCTTAGAAGAATAAAAGTTATATACAGTTAGATTTATTTCACGTAGTTAGAATTTGTTTCATTACAGTTAGATTTACATTTCGTTTCGTATGACAATCACGGGACCTAGAGAGCCCAGGGAATACACATGACCCTGTCCGGAGAAATACACGAAACTATCCCAGGTCATTTCCCACGTATTCCACAGCCTATAGATTGAATCACGCCAGAGCTCGATATTGATTGGAGCCTTCGAGCAGTCATCCTCGCTGATTGATCTATCACACCAGTTCAAGTTAGAAGGGCCTTCTTTGCCTTAGATTCGCAAATTCCATTAGTGCGTGTCGAAGACATTAGACTGCCTAACTAGTTTGTCTGCATCCCACGCATATTCCACCCCCACCGGCTGTCTCGGCACGACCTCGAGAGGTCGGGTACGCGGAAGAGTCACTTGTAGATTCTCACGCTCGCCTGTCGCTTTTCCGGCGTACAGCTACCATTTCTGATCTACGCCACATGAACTCTTCGATGAAGACATGGGGCATGTGTTTATGTCTGTCGCATGGGGATGGATGTAGGGACGATGCATTCTATCAAGAGAATAACCATTGACAAAAAATCCTGCATGCCACATGGTAGTATTCTACGCAGCGTACGAGTACATTTTTTCGTATACTAGCGTACAATACCTCATTGTACGCATATTCTTCGTACTTTTTTACTAAATCCATTCCAAACCCCCCCAAATTCTAATATTCACTCAGTTTTCCATCGTCTCTTTTTCGAGGAAAATACAAACCCTCTGCACCAAAAAAAATTGAATATCCATGGTGACTTCATTCGAATGCGAACATTGAAAAATACTGTCTTACACCATGTTTTTCAAAACTTATAAATGTGATATTAAACGTATTATGTCTATTGAATAAAACAATATCATGTGTAAGAAAGATTTGTATGCCAGGGTTGTGTCACGTCTATTGAATACAATAGTGGTGTTTTCCCTAGAGGGGGATATTTCAAAAATTTATGGGTTTTTTTTGGCCAAATGGTAGCCCAGAGTTGTATTTTGTGCATTGAATAAAGTAGTAGTTTTTGCCATAATTAGGGAAATATTTTATGGGATATTTTTGCCAATGCGGTGAATTTTCACTCTTTTCTGGTTTAATTTCTTTATCTTGTTTGGTTTTGACTTGTGTTATCATTTAAAACACATTAGGAGAAAATGACATTAGGATACTAACTACTCATAAAGGTCACCTTCAGATGTTCAAAACCCGCAAGATAAAATTCGACAAAAGTTAATAATCTAGTTCTAAACTATTTATTATTTTTGTGTTTTTTTTATTTAAACTCACTCATAGTCACTTTTCTGTTTATAATGATCTTTTCAACCCTAGTACTGTTCTATTTGAATTAAAAAAACTGTCCACGGGTAACCATATGAGATTAATGAGACTGCAACAAAATTACGTTTTAAATAAAAGCTTGCAAGAGGAAATAATATATCTGGGGAAGTCCATGATACTGTTCTGTTTATGTTCCAATGCTTGGTATCCCTATGCTTCATGTCTAGGGTTTTAACACCTGGGTCAAATTCATGATCTGTGTGAGTTATAATTCATTATATGAATAATATATCTGGAGAAATCTTAACAATATGGCTCCTTTTTTGTAGTAGCAGAGTAACAACGAAAATGTTACGGGATAGAAAGGTTTTTGCAAGCATAAAATGGATGGATAATGAAAACGACAATCAAAACCATACATGAACTTACTGAGCTGACGAGAAACATAACTATAGTGCTCGTGAGAAAGTTCCATGCCCATGTCCCTTTCCTGCTCGTAGTTGCCCTTGTTCTATTTTGGTTTTGGTACAACATAAATAAATTCACGCCCAAATCGTAGCAGAATAACAATACAATTTGTCTGCCCCCCAAATGGTAGCTTGCCAACCCGATTCCAATGCGTCTATATGTTCGCTGTGCTGAGAGGGAGAATCATGAAATTTGGAGAGACATTATTTTCAAATGTGGCGCTCCTTTCAATGATGGCATGCCAAGTCAATTGGCATTATTTTCAAACGAGGCACTCCTTTCAATGATGGTATGTCGGATCAATTGGCTACCTTCTCCAGTCTGTGTCACATCAACTCTCCGACGAAGACATGTGACATGTGTTTATGTTTGTTGGATGGGGATAGATGTAGGGATGGATGTTCGGACGGACCTTAGGGATTAAATTTGATGGCCGTTTAGATGTTTTTTGTGATTTAAGCCGTAAAATACTTGCAAATATTTGTAATAACCGTTACATGTGACTTGCATATTTAAAATTTGACCGTCATTTTTTATATATCTTTATAGGTAAATTACAAAAACATGTATAAATATATATTTAAAATAATAAAATATATATAAAACAATTATTATAAATAACATTGCTTTGTTATTTTGAAGGAAAGTATTAAAAGTTCACTCCAAAAATGTTTGACAGGCATAGGCGACCCTCAAATGAACCGCCGAACGGTACATTCTCAATGAAATGAAAGATTTTAATGACTTCCACAAGACTCAAGAGAAAAACCATTGGCGACAAAACCCGCAAGCCACGTGGCAGTATTCTACGCAGCGTACGGGCACATTTCTTCGTATACTAGCGAACAGTATCTCATCGTACGCATATTCTCCGTACCTTGTACTGAATCTATTTTCAAACCCCACAAATTCCAATATTTACCGAGTTTTCCATTGTCTTTTTCCCGAGGACAATACAAACCCTTAACACAAAAAAAACTGAATATCCATGGCGACTTCATTCGACTGCGAACGTCCAAGGCATTTCGATATCGGTTATAAACTTTCACACCATTATGGTTCGAGTCACAGGCAAAAGTGCGGAAGGGACTTGAGATCTCTGGAAATTCCTGATGATTCTTTGGAGAGGCGAGCACCACGTCGCGAGTTCAGATCCCGGCGCCCCAGGCCAACAGTGTCTAGAAGCCACGAACCCTCGAACGTGCGCCGCGAGAACGGCCATGGCTGTATTGCAAATCAGCTGGAGCGGCTTCACATATCAGTAAGTTTTCAGAGTGTTTTGAAATTTGCTAAGACGCACCGGCCAAGGGTATCTCTTTGTCGATATTCACCTGTGGGGTATGCCATACCCAGTGAGATGAAGTTAGATGCGATATTTTGCTCAATTTTATAGCTTTGTCTATTTATGTACGCCCTACACAGTAAGTTGAATGCAGTATTTTACTCAGGTTTATAGCCTCTTATGTTTGGTCATACTACGGTCATTGAGTTGGATGGGGATTTTTTGGATTCGGCATTTAACTTAACTATATAGCATACCCGGGATATTTTACTCAATTTTATAGGTTCCTACATTTGTGTATGTCACAAGAGTAAGTTGGATGCTGTTTTTTTCACATTTTTTAAGACTTATACATTTAGTTATGTCACACCCAGTGAGTTGGATGCTGTTACTTACTCTATTTTTAAGACTTGTACATTTAGTTATGTCACACCCAGTGAGTTGGATGCTGTATTTTATTCAATTTTACAGAATAAACATTTGGTTGTGCTGCACCCAATGAGTTAGATGCTGTATTTTTCTTAATTTAACAGGCTCATACGTTTGAACTTTGAGTATGCCACAGCGTGTTGGATACCTTATTTTACTCAATTTTTGTGAGTTAGATGTGGTGTTTTACATATTTTTATAGCCTTTTATGCATGTGTTTGCTACACCCAATGTGTTGGATGTTTAATTTTACTCAATTTTATAGTCTTGTCAGTGGCATCATTTTACACCTGTCCCGTTTTGTCATCCCCAGGTTAACCATTTTACCGGTCTCAGCTCAACTCTAAAGGCTATATATAGCTGGCTCAGCTCACCCCTAAAGGCTATATATAGTTAGGGCCGAGTGCATAAATGTGATTCATGTTTCCATGTGTGTGAATGTAATTTATCCGTAAAAGGTGTAGGCGTAGGTGTAGATGTAGTTCTCAACCTCGGCGGCGATGAATTTGGGTATGCCGTACCCAGCAAGTTGGATGTATCATTTTACTTAACTTCAACATTTTATCTTGTCGACTAGGGACAGCATTTATATCTGGTCTATTAGATGTGGTATCTTACTCAATTGCAACACTTCATCATGTTTCCTAGGGACGAGACTTGCACCCTGACTCTTCTGTTTGGGTATGCCACATGTAGGCAATTGGATGCAGTGAGACGGGATTTTCACCCACCCTTGTCTATTTGGGTAGGCTCCACCTGTCTGTTTGAATTTGGAATTTTAACACAGTTTCATCACTTTATCATGTCTCTTAGATTGCGTTATCTTACTCATTTTTCACTTTATTATGCCTTTTAGGGAGGAGACTTGCACCCCACCTTGTCTATTTGGATGCACCACACCCAGTCAGGTGGATGTGGTATCTTATCTCACTCAATTTCAATGCTTTATCGTGTCTCCTGGACGCGGTATCCTACTAAATTTTAACACATTATCATGTCTCTTAGGGATAGGACTTGCACCCAGCCTTGTCTGTTTGGGTACGCTGCACCAAGCCTTATCTGTTTGAGTATGCTGCACCCAGCCAGTTCGATGTGGTATTTTACTTCGTTTCAACACTTTATCATGTGACCTGGATGCAATATCTTACTCAATTTAAAAACTTTATTATGTCTCTTAGAGATGAGACTTACCCAGCCAGTTCGATGTGGTATTTTACTTCGTTTCAACACTTTATCATGTGACCTGGATGCAATATCTTACTCAATTTAAAAACTTTATTATGTCTCTTAGAGATGAGACTTACCCAGCCAGTTGGATACAGTACTGTGTTCAATTTCAACTATTTATTATGACTCTATTTTAACATTTTATCATGTCTCATAGTGACATGACTTGCATTCATCCTTAGCTGTTTGGGCCGGCAGTCCCTAGTGAGTTGGATGCGATATTTTAATTTTTAGTTAATTTCAATACATTATCATGTTTCTTGGGAAATTGATACTGAGGAATTCGAACGCGAGCTCATCCCAGTGGACAAAAACAACCATACGCCAACTTTTTCCCTAATTGTTTTGGTTTGACATGGGGGTCTGATGTAAAATTTTCAACACTAGAAAATTTCAAAACCCTATGCACTAGTGTTTTAGCCTTTTAATTTAGGGATCTAATCCCATTTGAGAAAAACACTACCCACCAACTTTTCTCCTAATTGTTTTGGTTTGACATGGGGGTCTGTAAATCTCCAACATGGGAAAATCTCAAAACGCTCAGCACTAGTGTTTTATCTGGGAACTTTTTAACAGCAGCAACAACTTTCCTTATTGGTCTTTCTTTCACCAATTTGATCTGACTATTTTACCATTGATATAAAATTTGATGTATTATGCGGAATAGATGTTTTTTTTTAACTATATGCATTCTTCGAAATTTTGATAGCATAGGAAATATTTTGTTTTTGAATTTTTCCTGCTAAGCAAGCTTCAATTCAAGCCTTATTTGGAACTGCATTTAATTTCAGTTCAGGGGCATTATTACTAGTTTGGCAAGGTTTGTTTTTGATGCAGCTGGAGGCCATGAGGAACTTCATATTTTATTCTTTGTGGATCCCCCACCTTTGGCCTCTTGGAATACGCTTCCATGTCGACAACACACCCATTCAAATTTTCAACACTTGAATAGAAAGAAAAATTCAATTTATATTGAGAGCATTGTGCTTAATTAGCTTTCCAGTCTAACCTGCTCGAACTCAACATTCTTTTTCTTTTGTGACTTAGTTTCATGAGCCTTTAACCATCTAAACAAGTCCTCACCCAAAATCATCAAGTTTTCTCCATTCTTTACTCCTTGGCACTTGCAATAAGTTTTTCACTCTCTGCCTACCAAATTACATGTCATCTTGCTTTATATCACAAAATTATCACCACCCGATAGAGCAGGATTTGCTGATGCTTCATTTCGTTGACTAGCATATCGAGGATCTGATTAGTCTTTGAAAATACAAAAATCTAGAAAAATACATGCCATCTCTGCAGTCTATTTTTAAATATCAAGAAAAGGATGTTAAATTGTGTTGTCCCCAATGGGGGAAGAAACCTATAATGGAGAGGTTAACACCAGGGGCAGGGCAGTTATCCCAACAGAAAATCAGAGATAAGCAGGCTCCACTATTTAGCAGAATGACTCAGTCTGAGATATCTATTCTAGCTAGGCTACAACAGGATATCAAATGGTTCCAGCATATGCATACACAAAACCCTACTTTGTGGGGATGGATGGAGCATTCAAGCTATGTGGAGCACATACTTATTTATACCCACAAATGATATAGCTCCCCGTGCAATACTGCCTTATCTCAATCAGATGTAGCTCTCTCAAAGGTAGATGTAAAACCAATTTATGTCAATACCAAACAATATTGGGGAATAATAATACATTGGCAAGCTCAGGCTATGAGGAAGCATAAACGGAGACCGAAAACAAAAGAGAATTGCATAAACAAAGTCAAGCATACAGGAAACCCTAATTTGGACCCTAAGCCACATTTAGGTCAAGGAAAGGAGGAACAGAAAGTACAGGACAGAATGGTAGCAGCAAAGAACAAAAGAACAGATTCATGCAGTAATAAAAAAATTCAGAGAAGGAAGTGGTGAGACACATATACCTAACAGTAGGGGTATACTAGGGGAGATTCAAGATGGAGAGAAAACACACACTCCCCACACCAACTCTGCTCATATGGTCGCTAAAGCGACATGTGCGAGCTAATGAGCCTTAAAGAGAGGCTAGAAAAGATGGAAGCAAGGGAAAAGGTGAAAGATCTCAAATTGGAAGATGTAGTAAAAACCAAACAAAAATTGAAGGTAGAAAAGTGCTCAAAGTAGAACAAAACTACAAAAACTCATGGATGTTGGACAATGTGAATGGCACGCCCTCAAACAAACCAATCACTCTCCAACAAGTTTCAAGGAAGGGCATAAAGGAATGAGCGCAACACAAATAAAAGAATTGTGTAAGGCACTTCAAAACATGGAAGCAAAAGAGAATGATCGAAGAAATCGGCTAGAAGAAGCTCAGACATAGGCACATGTAGTAGAAGAACCATAGGCTAAACAAAAAGAATTGATATAAAAGCAAGTCAAGAGTCGAATGATAAAGGAAAGAGAACAAAATGATAGATTAACAAACATTAATCATCAAAGGATAGAATTATTATGGAGAAGTTGTGGGGGGCAGGGGGGGACACAAGCAACTTAACAAGGGATTTTCTCAAAGACTGGCTATAATGGAAAGGTCAAATTCGACAAGCGAATAGAATGGGAAAAAAATGGGAAGATGGGCATCTCCATCTTACAATGGAAAAACTTGAGGATAAGACATGGGTGCTAATAAATAAAGCCTTGTTGAGAGATTCGACATTTTACTTGCATGAAGATCTAACATTTTTGCAACTAGAAGAGAGAAGGAATAGGAAAAAATGAAGGCAGCAAGGAATGAAGGAAAATGGGCATACCTAACAATTAGAAAACCTATCTCGCCAATTGAGAGCATCTTGCACTGGTAATCTAGAATGGTAGAGGCTGCCCTTGGACAAGAGCACCTGGGTAGGGCCCATACGTAGACATAGAGAAATAATTATAATTATAGAAACATGGGCAAGATGGCTGCAAGACTCCAGATTTTGAAGGATGCAAGAAAGCAACGGTACGGAATAAGGCAACAAAACATGGTAAAGAGCCAGGGAGAATAATGGTTTAGGTAACAGAAACTTGGAGCAGAATAATCAAAATAGAGAAACAAGATGTAAATAAATAGTATATATTGATTAGAATCATAGAAAACAACATAACAGTTGGCATAGTTGCATGCTACTTTGCCCCCAAAATTCCAACTCTTGTAAGAAGCGTCATTTAGACTGCAAAGGCCCATATTCATCCATAAAGAGGGACATTTCAGTTTATAGTAAGCTAGAAAAATATAATGCTAGCGGGAGATTTACATGCAAAGAAAATGAATAAAATATATCAACATTTAAAGAAACAATGAGGACCTAGATACAATCCTTCATGGTTACAATGGACTAGACTCTGATAAGAAGAGCATGGGACCATCACGCATTTCGGGAAGAGTTACTAAGCTTGTTTAGAATATACAATTTGATCATCTGCTACAGTGTGACTAAATGCCATAAATCAAGGAATCACATATGCAAACCTTGCAACAAATAGTGCAATTGACTATGCTATATTTTCACAAAAATGTATATCTAGAATAGTATAGATGGAGGTAGAGAATTTTCTCATGGAGCTTAAATCAGATCACAACCCAATGTAATTAAGTTTCAACTACAATGAATTAAGTAGCAAGCTCAGCACATTTGTGCCAATCGAGATAAACCACCAACAAAAGGGAACATGCTCTTGACATAGAGGAAAATCGACATGCCTTTAGTGTTGCATTGAGAAATGAATTGCAAGAGGTAGACAATATGAGAGCATTTGGCATATGCATATATTCTACCAAACGTGAGAGGATTATGCACATAATTCAAGAAGATCGAAGCACATGCCAAATATCTAATCCTAAGAAAGGGAGAAACAGCTTTCCAAAAATCCCTTGGTGTGTTGAGAATGCAAAAACGTTAAAGGAACCAACAGGTAAGACGAAGGGAAATAGAAAAATACATGAACAAATGGTGAGAACAAGAAGGAATGAGCTGATATGCTTCGGGAAATATGATCCAAAAAGATTTTGGAGGGAGCTACATAAGGGGAAAAACTCAAACAGGAAACAACATTACAAGTCAGTGGATGGAGTATTCAAAACAATTGTATGAACATGAAAAATAAAAGAAAACTCCTACAATCAATGTCAGCGAAGAACTTTTCACAACTAAAGACATCAACCAAGGGATTAGGAAGCTAGCAATAGGTAAGCGTCGGGGTATAGACAACCTACAAGCGGAATATCTAAAATGGAGAGCACAAATCCTGGCACCTCACATCAGAGGAATATTCAACAATCTCACATTCATGATGGTTTCTCAACATAGTGGACAACTAACCTAACTATACCTTTGTTTAAGAGTGGAGATGTTAATAATACTTCAAACTACCAAACCATGACAGTCAATACCCTTGTTGCAAAGCTTTTTGGGAGCATAATAGAATGTAGGATTAGCAGTTGGGGTGAAGAAGGAAAAAGAGCAAAGGAGCAAGCAAGTTTTAGATCAAAACATTCAACAATAGATCATTGTGTCAAGC
This sequence comes from Taxus chinensis, assembly GCA_019776745.2. Taxonomy (NCBI): domain Eukaryota; kingdom Viridiplantae; phylum Streptophyta; class Pinopsida; order Cupressales; family Taxaceae; genus Taxus; species Taxus chinensis. The sequence continues at coordinate 13,095,934 of CM034156.1, forward strand.
TTAGACTCCTAGTTGAAAAGACTTGTGATAAGAAAGATGAAGTCTATTGCTGTTTTGTAGATTTCAAGAAGGCTTTTGTTATGACACCGAGGAACAAACTATGGAGCAGAATGGAGAAACTAAGAGTCTTAGCTCACTACAGGGAGTAGTTCACAAAGTATATGAGCAAGTCAATGCCAAAATTAAAACCCAGGCAGGGGCTTTCTGAGTGCTTCAAGAGTGACATAGGTGTCAAACAACGACGCCCTTTGTCCCCTACTTTGTTTGGGATTTATATCAACAAGCTATAAGAATGGATAGACAAATGTGGAGGTGGAGGGGTCCGCTTGGCCAAAAATGAGGTGGATCTCCTATCATATGCTAATGATCTAATTTTAATTGTAGAAACAACCCAAGACCCGAGATACAACTTATAGGTGCTAGAACTCTTTTATAAAGAGGTAGGAATGCAAGTTAACATTAGGAAAACCAAGATACTCATCTTCTACCTACAAAGAAAAAAGAAACATTTCAACTACCAATTTGAAGGAGAGCCTTTTGAAGTGGTATTGAGATAAAAGTATCTTGGTCTAGACTTTCACAACAATCTTAGTTGGGATACATGTAGAATGAAAAGAACGCAAGATGGATGGAGAGCTCTTTATGCACTATAAAATAGATGTGGGAATGCAGAGCCATGGGATTGGAGGACCATCAATGTCTTATTTGGGTTACTTGTCACCCTTGTGGTGTTGTATGGATGTGAACTATGGGCTAGTGGAAGTTCATGTTTGAAATAAAGGAAAATATAAAGGATCTAGAAGTGCTTAATCATAAACAATTTCAAAGTCAAGGCTTTAGTCCCATACAAAGTTCTCCTTGTTGAAACATGCACTTGTCCATTATAGGCAACTTTCATGACTAGGTTACTATGCTACTTGAAAAAAACAAAAAACATGAAGATTGTCAGGTGGCCTTAGGAGATAGATTACATGGATGAAACCGAACCACAAGTGGATGACTAGGTGGGATTTAGCTTAAATGAATTCCTGGACCTTAACAAAGAAATAAAATATTGTGCTAATGAAAGGTTTAGAATACTCATGTGGAGAAAAAAATAGGTAGGAAATGACAACACTATCTTTCAAAATTCAACCCAACCTATGAATATTGCGAAAAAGAATACCTAGAGGCTGAAATAAAATGGAGGGAGAAGATACTCATAGCTCAAATAAGGACTAGTTTCCAGAGGCTTAGATGTGTGATATGTAAATGGGTGAACCCTAATAAAGAATAAAAGGAGAGGATATGTTTTTTTGCACCACAAGTGTTGTAGAAACAAACAAGCATCTCATCCTTGAATGCCCAACCTCCAAGGATATTCAAGTATATGGAAACATTGAAAGTTGGCTCCATGATGGAGCTGTTACGATATTTTCCACCCCAAGAAGTTCAGTTTTATTTTTAGAAGTGCTAAAAATAGTGTTTGGCTAAAAATAGTTGGTGCTAAAAATGGAAGTGCTAAAAATAGAAGTTTCAGTTCTATTTTTAGGAGTTGAAGGGAGTGCATGGAGGAATTAAAAATAAAAGAAAGAGAGAGCTGTTGTTCCAAAAATAGAACGTGTGCTAAAAGTGGAAGACTTTCTATTGATTAGTCAACTGCTGGTTTTAGATGGTGGTGCCAAACATAGAAGGATAAAATTAATTAAAAACAACAGTCAGTTCCTATATGTGGCACCAAAGAGGAGAAGTTTTTATTAAAATCAAATGCATGCAGTAGACAAATATGTGGCTCCAAAGGGAGAAGATAGGAGGATTTTAATGTATTAAATCATGCATGCTGCTGCGGCACCAAAAGGGGTTGAAGAAAATAAGTAAAATAAATAAAAAATAGCCCAGACAAGCTATTTTAAAAAAGCAACAGTCTAATAAGACTGATTTTTTGTAAGAATCATATTAGACACTATGGGCTGTTTTGCTTTGGCAATCCTAGCCTTGTACTTGCACCTCTGAATAAAAGCTCCATTTGCCCTCTCATATCACTGTTTTTCTGAGTTTTCATTGTGTTTAATAGGGTATTGTATTGCCTTAGTGTGGAAATTACTCTCTCTACCATTGTTCTTTTCTCCTAAACTCTTGAATTAATTTTGCAAAATAGCTTAGAGTTGTGCAGGTGTGTGAATCTTTGATTTCCCTATGTGCAAAGTTACATGCCTATGTTAAATTGTTAAATTATTGGTGTATCACCCTAATTTCCCTTTTCCCGCATTCCTTCTCCCTTTTCCATGTCAAATTTTTAGTTTTTAGGTGATTCACAAGGGAACCAACCCTCTCTCGAGGTTCGCCTCAGGCATAGGTTACCCATAGCCTTGAGGTGTTCCAATTTTGTCAACATGAGAGAGAGTACACACACCATTCTCTATCAGGGTGCAACTTCTGGGTGACAATAGGAGCTATTTAAAGAGACTATGATAAAAGTGGTAGGAGAGTTGATAACCCAAGTTAGCGGGAGAAGGAACAACCTTCTTAAAGAAAAAACTTGACTTCCAATAACATCATCTTTTCGTTGTTAAGGATGTTGTAACAATCTAGGGTCCCATAGCCCATTAGGTCTCATAGCCAGAGTAAAAAATATTTAATTTCATATCATTTCATTTTATTACAATAGTCACTAGTGTCGAACAATTTGGGTTTAGCTTTGTGTTTTGCAATTGCTTACCTACATCTGATGTGTCCAAGAGTGGTGGAAAATGCAGGTGGAACGAAAACTATACGTTGAACACTAGATGCACCTTGAGTTAGGGTGACAAGTTGAGTTCAAATTCATTTTTTCTCATTTGTTTGAGGATCACGTATGGCTCATATCGTAAAAGTTTGAAAATGCAACCAATCTTTGTTACCCTCTTGGAATTGATGGGGACCATGCTCTTGATAATGACGTTACTTGTACTTTTCAACGGTCCTTCGCAGAATTTCATGAATGTGTTATTGAATGTGTACAATTTGTTTGAAAAACCTGGTTTCCTTATTTATTTCTTTTTGAGCTTTGCAATTTCGAACCTACATCTGATGTGTCCAAGAGCTGTGGAAAATACAGGCAGAACGACAACCGTACATTGAACACTAGATGCAACCTGAGTTAGGGTGACAAGTTGAGCTCAAATTCGTTTTTTCTCATTTGTTTGAGGATGGCGTATGACCCATATCACAAAAGTTTGAAATGCAGGCAAACTTTGTTACCCTCTTGGAATTGATGGGGACCACGCTGTTGATAATGACGTTGCTTGTACTTTTCAATGGTCCTTTGCAGAACTTCATTAACATGTTATTGAATATGTACAATTTGTTCTAAAAACCCAGTGAATATGTACAATTTGTTCTAAAAACCCAGTTTCCTTATTTAATTCTTTTTGAGCATGGAGTGATGCATCCTCTAGCATAATGGGAAATGCTACATCGATGGGGGCTAGTGGTTGTAACCCAATACGTACCTTAAATAGGCTATCGTGTGGAGACATGAAGGTCTCAATTGTAGTTGTGTTGGACATATTGCAGATTCTCGACTTGTGTGTGGATGTTTTGAATGGTATTTCCGAAGAAGATGCAGAGTCACGTGGTTGACCACTTCTATCTGTCCATCCATATGAGGATGTCTCATGTCCTCAAGAATCAAGAATTGTTGTTAGTGATGTAATTGGAAGGTTGACTCAAATAGTGAATTGGTTGGAATCTTTTTTCTGATGTTGGATGGTGAGGTGGATTTGTTGCAGTTAGGTGGACCACTTTTGATGACGGTCATTCTACGACTTGCCTTGGGTTAGCATAAATTGCATATGATTGTGTTATGCGTGTACGATGTTCTTTTTGCCTGGAATATAGTCTTTACATTCATTGCACCCTTGAACAATGTTTTAAAGCTCTTTGTCATATGTCGGACACCTGCACACTGCTTCAGATAAAGTCTCATTGTATGGAGTTCTCATGTTGGGGAAGGACTACACCAAGTGCATACTCCGAGGTAACTCTCTCGATCCTAAAATACTGTTGAAAATCTTGTAGACAAGGACACATTGCTGATTTTTGGTTGACCACGTCACTATTTTGGTAGGGCCTCTTGTTGGAGTCATATCTCCTTGAAAGTTGCTTGGAATCTGAAACAGTAATATGGGTTGGAAAGCTCATGTAGCAAATTAGTTTAGATGCCCCTAAAGGAAATTCCTAGGACAGTGTTTTAGGTGCATGCTCCTAGGAATCTCTCTCAATCTCAAAATATTGTTGAAAATTTGGCAAGACAAGGACAAATTGCTGGATTTTGGCTGACCGCATCACTGCTTTGGTAGCGCCTCTTGTTGGCGTCATATCTCCTTGACAGTCGCCCGGAATCTGAAATCGTAATACATGATGGAAAGCTCATGAAACAAACTAGTTTAGATGCCCCGAAAGAAATTCCTTGTAAAATGTTTTAGGAACATCTGACCAAAGTTATGAGGCTAATTCTGCTCCAAAGGGTCCCAAAAATGCAAATTATTAAAGATGCATACACCAAAAACTAGATATTTCGGAAATTTTCAGGATTCTGCTCAGAGTGGCTTTCTGGATCGCATCCTCTTATATAGAGGATTTAATGTGCTTTCTAAGAAATCTACTTTCTTAGGAACAAATCTTTAAACCTTCACTTGAAAGATTTTTTAAACTTTGAGAAGTCAATAAAAAATAGTAATATCTTGACCATACGGTAGAGGTTTGGGCCATTTTTTCCCCAGATTTTTTTTTTGTTACCAGCTAGTGGGAAATATGAAGAGACTAATGAAATTATTAATCAATGTGGTATGCATAAAATCCAATATAAGAGCCTTGAAATAGATATATTTCCGCATTTTTCAAATATATATATTTAAGATATTTGTACTACCAGTAATAACAACCCAATCAAGTTCTATTTGGTGTCACTGTGAAATGTTCAATGAAGCTCTTGATAGCTGCGAGGATGGGCATTCTTTGCTTTAGTTAGATCTGTACCGTTAGCCTCAAAGAAAAACATAGCCTAGACAGTGGAACTGTATCACATTGAAGGTGAATTGGTTCGCAGTTTTATGTGATATCATTGCCAAATGACATCATCTAAGTACTTGTTTGGCTTATGTATGTCTTGACTCTATCTCAACAATCCCCTTTTCCCTGGAGAAGCCTCTGCACATGGTCAGTCATGTCTTTTTGTGTGCTTGTTGACTGCCAAAGGTCTTGAATTTGGTCCTCTAGTATGTAGTAGCATTTAGCAGTGTGCAACTTCTTAAAGGGTCTATCCTGTGCCTATTGATTTGGGTCCTCCTCTTTCCCTGAATTCCATTTCGAGTTAGACTTGGGCTCTAGGCCTATTATTTGTATTGACTAAGTTTTTAAGTTCCCTTAATTGACCCTTCTTGGTTTGGATTTCCGGTTGGAGAGTGGATGACCTCACATCATGTGGGAGCGAACATGCTGCACTGCATGTTGGGTACCATTTTCCTCTACCCATCTTGCATTGGATTTTACTCTCTCATAAACTAATTTTTTATTCACCTGGAGTTGTGTTTTGCATGACTTGATGTGTGGTCAATATTGGTGGGTATATAGAGGCTCAATCCCAAATGCACTGCCCTTTTCTTTTGTCTTTTCCGGTTTACCAGCAAATGATGCTGATATTTTGCTCAACTGGCATGGTTTTCTTCATAAAATGATGCCAGTATTCTGGGACTGGCATCATTTTCAATATAATATAATACCTGTCAGAGTCTTTTCCAGAAAAGTTGTCATATGTTTCTTGTCCAATTTCAAACCTTTTGGGAAATCTCTTGGGTGAACTTTGCTAGCTTTATTCAACATCATTTGACCTACTGAGCATACTATTTTCTGATTGCTATTTTCACTAGAGTGTACAGTCAGCCTACTTATCATTTCTCATGTAGACTAGATTCAACCTCCATTTGCTGCATCTCTGTGTTAGGGTTCGGATGGCACCAAATTTTTGCAGATTAGGTTTAGCTTTAGGTTTAGCTGTGTACAGTCTGCAATGTTTTGGACTTGAACGATCAGAAGACTTTTAGATTCTCAGGTATAACAGATTAGGGGATCTTTCTCAGGATTTTAGCCCTTCTAACTGATTCCCACCCTTGATTTATGTCTCCTGATTCTTTTCATATCTTTACTGCTTCGGTCATTGCTCATTTGCTTCTTGGAGTCACTGTTAACTTCTAGGGATGCCATTTTCAAAGGTGTGAGTTCTTTTTACGATATATTTAGCGAGATAACAAATGTATTTTGATTTTCATGACTGCTCTATTTCTTCCTCAACCTCCTGGGATCATGCAGGTGACTATATGTCTCTTGCAGGGCTTCACAGGAGGCCCTTTGTATTATTGCTTGCACAGTTGCACTGTAGAAGACATGACTGGCTGATTCCTATCTCCCACAAAAAAAGTATTCAAATTCTGATGAGCTAGCCTCGTGGAGTTTTGATTCCTATCTCCTGCATAAAATTTATAATCTGATGTGCCAAGCTCTTAAAAGGTAAAGAACGTTTTATGTGTAAATTGGTCAAATCTCGTTACACTTTGAAGAAGCCTCCATGAGCCTGGTATATCAAAATTGCTCTCCATCTTTTTAGATCTAGATTGAGAAGAAGCCCTTCTGATCAAAATTTATATGGCAAGAATTCAGATGATGATATAGTTATTATCATCTATATTATCATTGCCTATGTGGATGCTTAGTCATCACAGGCAATAAGACCAGCTCAATTCAACTTTTAAAATCAGTTTTGTGCTCTACTTTTGACATTGACAGATTTAGGAATATTGCGTTGATGCTTACCAATAGGGTTCTGGAAGAATAATAATGGATTTTTCGTTTCTAAATGTAGTATGCCAAAAATTAGTTGGAGAAATTTTGTATGGATGATTGTAAGCCCGCATCTATTTCCTGAATTATCAGCCAATAGTGACTGAAAAGGCCACATTTTTTGGAAGTTGATTGACAACTTGATTTTATTTCTCTTAACAGCCACAAGGCCCAATCTTAGTTTTGCCATGAACTATATTTCCAAGTTCACGAGTGAACCAAAGATGGATAATTGGAGGGCAGAGAGCTGAATTCTGAGATATATACCGAGGTACAACAGTGTTTGGTATTTGATATGGTCGGAATGATTATCTCAGGCTTGTTGGTTCCACTGATGCTGATTGGGCAGGTTCACCAGATGGTAGGAATTCTGCAAAAGGATATGCTTCTGGTCTAGGAATAGGAACTGGTTTTTGGGCTAGCAAGAAACAAAAGACAGTAGCTCTTTCTTTGTCCGAATCAGGGTATAAAGCTGCTGTTTTTGCAGGCCATGAATCAGTTTAGTTGAGAAGGTTAATCAGAGTATGAAGCTGCTGTTTTCATAGGCTGTGAAGCAGTTTATTTGAGAAGGTTACTTGCTGATTTCCGAGTTATTGAAATGGGAGCGACAATGATTCATTGTGAGAGAGTGCAATTAAAATGCCCAATAATTTAGTCTTTCATGCATACACAAACCATATTGAGGTTCATTTTCATAATATCAAATTGCTTGTCGATGGCGGACAGATAGAGTTGCACTATTGAGCATACAGCTAATATATTCACAATGCCACTTGGACCGGACGCGTTTGCTAATTTTAGAGATCAGCTTCATGCTGTACCATGTATGACAATTAAAGGAGGTATTATAATACGGTTTAGCTGGTTGTCAAAAGTTGGTAGTTATCAGTTAGCTAATGGTTAGGAGGTTGTTGATGGTGCCAATTCAGTTGACAAACTTTACATGTACTTCCGTTGTGAACTCTAATGCAAAAAGCGTCACTCCCTCTTCTCTCTGTATAGATGCTGTCAATGATAGGGGATCAAACTAATGACAACCTTGGCCTTGCTGCAACCAACTCCATCACAAATCATGCTAGAATTTGATCTCGCGGACAAACTGAGATTGCTTTATTGCTCAAAACGAAACCACATACATCTGAACATGAGCTGACTCTACTCTGCGATGCTCTCCAAACATCAATGACTCAATAATGCTCAAACAGTAATGGCTATCAATTTTATTTACAATTTTTTATCACACTTGGCTTCACTTTGAAGACTTGAAAATTTGCTCCAGGGTTAACAATGTCTCTAAAACCTTATCATTCCACGATCAGGGTTAAAATCCGTCACAAATTTGATCTCAGGCCTTCTCAGATCTCGTAACCTTCATATGCTCTGTTTTCTCTTTATTTGCAGGGATTCTATATCTGCACTGATACAGTCTTCTGCTTCGAATGGTGATCCATCTCTGCGTTTGGAAATCTCTCCTGTCATCTACCACACTGATAACTGTCCCAGAACTCTTTTTTGGTTCAATCTGAGAAATTGAATAATTCCTCCTCAAAAACTGCCTCCCCTCAATCTCCTGAAAGCCAATTAAAGATAGGTTTTCTTTTTTCCTTTTTCCTTCAGAGTAATCACACATGGTGACACAGGGACAACCTTTCACATGACTAGTAACTGTCGTCCATTTCTATACTTTGGGATTTCTTGATTTCCTTCGATTGCTAGCATTTGGATCCGTTTCATTTGGTTTTCACAGAGTTTCGTGTCCATTTGGAAATGAAAATGCGAACATAATCAACCACAGAAAAACCCACTAGATGAGTCCATGTGTTAGCATCTCATTGCAGTGGGCCAAGTGAAAAGTGAAACCAAAGGAAGCAAAATACATCCTAGCCTTCCATGAGACAGGTTTATGAGGGGTCGATACTTGTTGATACCTTACTACATGGAGCGCAACTGAGTTTCCAACCTGGATATAAATGCCTTTAAATAGGGACTCAGAGAGTGACACTTGTCATGTTCTTGTTGCATGGATTACCTAGATAAAACCAAGAACACCATCTTCTGCGACCTGATTGTACAAAATGATGACCTTTGTCGTTTCACGGAACCTGTTGCAGCCTCAGAACCTGAAGCAAAGTCAACAATCGGGAGGCCACAAGGAAGTGACACCTGGTGAGATGCTGTTTCACAGAGTATAATGGAAACCAGAGGTGAAAATAACGAAAATCCCTAGCAAACTTCACAAGATAATGATAAGTGGCAAAAGTTTGATGACAGAGCATGTTTGATCCTTAGAGTTCAATTAAAAGGCCAAGAACTAAGGTTTATGAGAGGGCAAAACTTTGCAGCATCTCATTTCATGACGCAAAGAGGAAAACACAGGGAAAAAGAGCAGACAAATAGAGAAAGACCTATGAATGAAGTAGACACCCAAGTGGCAAGGATTCCAAGAAGAACTTAGAGAAATGCAAGGAAGCTTCAAATATTGAAGCAACAGAGGAAACCAGAGATGACAAGCAAACTAATGAAATCAGAGACTCGAAGAAGCAAAGAACTCAGATTTTGAACTTCATATAAGACTGAAACCTGAGATTCTCAAAACAACTGCATCTGGAAACTTGGATTATTAAAACCGTGGATCTTTTCTTTCTATTGTTGATGCGGGATAGCTTTTTCATGCCAGGGATGCTCCTGCATCATATATATTTTCTTGTGTTCTATTGTATTCTTCCTTTATGTACTATTTTGGTTCTTACTAATGGCAGGGTTATGTTATCAGGAATCATTGTTTGTCTTACAAAGTTGCATCGGCAGAGGAGCGTAATTTGATGGAATATTCTCACATCAAATAGTAATACATACGCACATGTTTATCTGAAATGCGAATGAACAGCATTACCCTCCAACCTTATCATTCCTAGATGCATGCCACCTTTATATTTTCTCTCTACCATGAGTTTGGCCAAAACTTAATGTGGGACCTCTTGACTGATCTCAGCAAACTTACCTCAAAATTTATTCAGGCTTGTTACATGAAAAGAATTTGAATTCAGTTGGATCTTTGGGAACCTAGAATACTCTATTTGATGACATGGTCCTTTAATTGCTACGATGCTCTCTACTGCCAAAGTTGAAGAAATGATATCCCAGCTTCTGTGGCGTTTGTGAAGCAAATTTCCAGTTATGTTCTATAATGTGTTATGCTTATATTGATGAATGCAAGGTATGCTTATATTGATGAATGCAAGGTTTGTTTCTTTATTCTCCTATCTTTGTATTTAGGAGCAAATAGGGGGGGTTTGGTCTCCCTCAGTTCTATCTCGATAAAGGGCCTCAACCCCCCTATAGATATATAGCTATATGCAGTCGCCGACCCTTCAACCCCAATCCCCTTGACCCCCCTAGGTATAGGTTGTCGGCCCATATATCTAGGGGTGGTAGCTATGTCTCTTTAGAGTTGTGAGTTTTTACAGGACATCTATGAATGAGTTTGAAATGTAGTGATGAGTTTGATAGATTGCATTGACATTCATATATTGTGCAGGATCACCAAGCACCACTTTTTGATCAAAGTCCAAGACTTGGTAGTAAGTCCAACATCGATATTTCCAGCCATAGGACTGGTGTTCAACACAGAAATCTGAATACATTTTCAGAGCAAACTATTAAAAATAATAGTTTGCATGGAGCAGCAATGCTTGCGAGAGATAGGCTTCACGAGAAATTTAAAGCTGCATCACTTTTGAGTAACAGGTTAGCTATCTGTTTGTAGCTGCAATGATTCTATAATTCAGGTTTCTTGTCTGTTTCTGGCATTAGAATTGGATACATTCTGGATTTTTTATAATCTTCTGTTAACCTTATCAATTGCATAGGATGCAAAGAACTTCCTCGAGTGCACTTACAGCTGAGAACTATGCTCCGTCAGAGGAAAATGCCAGTTTAAGTGGTATAGACTTAGAAAATGAAGTCAGAACTTGGCTTGCTTCCAGGAGTGGTGAGTTCGAAGAAATTATACGAAGGGAATTTTCAGCTAGAAACGAATCGGAAGATGAAAACCTGGAATTAGAGCACGAAGACTGTCCTATTTGCTTGGATCTGTTCTTTCCCCGGGAACAAATGATAAAACTTCCATGCAGTCATAGATTTCACATTGCCTGCTTGACTCCTTGGCTCATAATCCATAGAGATTGCCCATATTGCCGGGCAAATTTGTTCGGGAATCACTGAGATCCTATAGAAGAGCTTCCACAGCTTCAAAATCAGCTTGTAAATTCTAACAATTGAAAACCAAGCATGTCAGCTTTTGTTATTGCAGCCGGTGAATATTGTATATAGGAATAAAATACCTTTCAGGAAGACGGTTTGACAACAAATTTACATGAAATAACTATCCTAATGAAAGTTGATGCTGGTGCGATTTTGTTTATAAAATTATATCTGTACATTCTTGTATCTAATTCCAAATGACCATTTAAATTCTCATCAATGTTATTTCTTCTGTTTTCCTTTTGTTATATGTTTTGACCCTTCCTGGTTGGTCCTGCTTTATGTCAAATGTACACAGATACATTGACCCATTTTTGTTCATCTCTGGACGTTAGTATAGTTTTCAATTTCAATTTTCATAGTGCTTGATTGAATTGCTTTTAGAAGTAAACTTTATATTATCTCTCTCCACTGGAGACGTTTCTGCAGCTATAAAGTTTACTGTCTGTGTATATCCTGTTTCTTGATGGATCCAAATGAGTGAAACTATAGTTGTGTTTCCAAATAAACATAAACATTTTCCTAGACTGCAGAATTTGTGTTAGAATGGTAAAACTGAATTTACTATCCTTAGATCTGATCTAGAATGGTAAAACTGAATTTATGTCTGTAGTTAATACATACACCATACTTGTTCAGCTGTGTAGCGGCTTGACACCATTTTGAGACGTATAAAATTCAGAGCTTGTGTTAATTATGCCTTCCAATCATATGAAAAAATGAAGATTTAATTGGTTTTGTAATCCATTAAGAGTTCTGAATAATCTGTCGTAGATATATAAGGGGGTGTAGACACTTAATTTCCTCCGTGCAATTTTAATACTAAAATTGCCCTAATTTTCCCACTTCCCTGTCATTTCGTCATAATTATTGATTTCATGCTAATTAGCTAATTAGCTAATATACCCCATCTTCTCGGTCTGAAATATCCTTATTGGGATATACCAAAAATCCACTATATATATATATATATATTTGTAGCAAAAGAGAAATCTGATTTTTCTTATTTGTAACTCTACTAGGACAGCGAACTGAAAATTAATTATATAATGAAACTACTTATCCAAATTTCACTAAAATTTATAGAGACTTCGCTACAATGATAACTAAGACCAGAAAATTGTTTTTGGATTTTTTTGAATAGTGTCCGACTGCCAATAATTTTTATAATGCCATAAACTGCTGGAAATCTTCAAAAACTCACTGATTTTTCTTATTTGTAACTCTACTAGGACAGCGAACTGAAAATTAATTATATAATGAAACTACTTATCCAAATTTCACTAAAATTTATAGAGACTTCGCTACAATGATAACTAAGACCAGAAAATTGTTTTTGGATTTTTTTGAATAGTGTCCGACTGCCAATAATTTTTATAATGCCATAAACTGCTGGAAATCTTCAAAAACTCGTAACATTGCAAATACAATAGATATACATATGATTTTATGGAAATAATAACTGCAAATGATATAAAAAAAGACCCAACCTCCAAATCTGAATTTGGACACTTGGAAGACCCCAAAAAAACTGCGGCAAAACCCAAATGCCGACGTCACCCTCTAGAAGTGGCTGTAAATTCACCAAAATACCCTTAACAACTGTGCCAAATTTTGTCGTGAACGCTAAATGCTGCAAATAATCTGATTTGTAACTTTGATATGGAAAATCAACCTTTGAAAGCCTCTACAACCCTTCTTGTAATTTCTAAAAAATCTGTCTGAATACCTATTCTGAATCAGCCCCAGAATAACAAATTAGGGTGGGTTTTTTACAGCCGAAGAGTGCCCTAACTAAACTAGGGTGGATTTTTTACCGTCGAAGAGTGTCCTATTACTCTCACTATTGAAGCTAGGGTTCCTGTGGGATTTTACTCTACAAGCAACAAGAATACAAACAACAGTTGTTCAATGTCAAAATGTGTGTGGTAAGAATGAGCTCTATTACTCTCCCATACCTCTTTTTATAACTTCTCCAAGCAACAAGAGGCCCGAAAATATGCCCCTTCTAGGGAGAACCACAAAAACATAAAGTAACTAAAGTTACTTTTCCCCTCCTAGTCACCAAAGGGACTTAAGTGACCCCCAACAGAAGAATCTAACATTAAAGTACCACGAGTACCCCCTTAACGTCAAAACATAACATTTGTTCCCACCAAGTTGTTTAATACTTCAATGGAAAAATATAACAAATAAGCAAGGTGGTAACAGTCGTCCATACCCAATAGCCTCCAACGTCATTAGTCCCTTGGATATGACCAAGGCTAAGACTAAAACTGGCTCTTAGGCCCTTACCAAAGGAAATGAGACATTACAATCCTCCCTTCTCGAAATTTGCTTGTCCCAAAGCAAATGCAAACTAGGATGTTGGAAAATCTTCTCTCCCTCCCAAGTAGCATCATCAAGTGGCAAACCTCTTTACCGCACCAAGTACTCTGTGATCACCTTGTTCTTGAGCTTCAGTCTCACCTTAATAATAGATTATGGTTCCAAGACCAACTTCTCCTCCTCGTCCAATGGTGGCAACTCCATAGAAGGTACAATGTGCTGCCCAAGTGCCCTTTTAAGGCACGAAATGAAAGACATTGTGTATCTTGTTGTGCTCTGGAAGCTCTAACTCATATACAACTGCTCCAACTCGTCATGCTACTCTGTATGGATCATAGAACTGTGGTTTCAGCTTCTCGGCACCACTCCGCTTAAGTGAGGATTGCTTGTAGGGCTGCAATCATGGGAAGACTAAATCTCCCACCTCAAAAGACCTCTTTACCCTATGCCTATTTGAATACATCGTCTACTGATTTTGTGCTTTCTAAAGGTTCTCTTTGAGGGCTTTCAGAATATTCTGGTTCTCTTGTAATCAATCACGAGCTTTGGGAGCTCGGCTATCTGATAATACTAAATCTGCAAATGACATAACATCGTACTCATACAATGCTAGGAAAGGAGTCATGCCAATGCTCATCTAATAGGTGGTATTGTAGCAATATTCACCCATGTGTAGCCATCTAATCCATGCACGCTGATATTCTATCACATAACTATGCAAATAACTGTCTATCTACTTATTAACTATCTCCGTATGCCTGTCAGTTTGTGGATGGTAGCTAGTGCCACGAGTCAACTCTGTACCTGCAAGTTTGATTATCTCCTGCCAAAAGGTGCTCATGAAGATCTTGCCCCTGTCACTGACATTATTTTTAGGCAAACCATGAAACCTAAAAATACCTGTATAGAATAACTGAGCCACCTATGGTGCCTTATGCCCCTTGGGCATAGAAAAGAAATGGGCATACTTGGTCAACCAGTCAATCGATCAACTACCACATATATGCAATCATGCCCATGTACTGAGGGGAGTCATGTGATAAAATCCATGGATATGCTCTCCCACTTCTGCTCTGAAATAGGAAGAGGCTGAAGTAACCCCGCTGGAAAAGAATGCTCGGTTTTGGTTCGTTGGCAAACCACACACTTTTTGATATGATTAAGGACATCATCCTTCAACCCTTTCCAAGCAAATCTCTCCCTGATATACTTGTATGTCTTAAACTATCCAAGATGTCTAGCTAGAGGTGTATCATGCACTGCCTGAAGGATATTCTTTTTCATCTTGGATTCTGGTACAAGGAAAATCCTATCCTTGTAGTATACGAGGTCATCCAAGACTCTGTACCTATCATCCTGTATAATAACATCCATAATCTCACATGCAAACTAATTTTTGGAATACTCAACGAGTATGTGAGCCTTCCAATCTGTTGAAATTTTGGACATAGAACTAAGCATAGAGGTAAGGTGAGGCCTCCTAGATAATGCTTCAACAACAACATTATTCTTACCTTTAGTGTACTCTATGTCGAAGTCATATGTTTGTACCTTGTTCACCCATCTCTGCTAGATGTTGTTGAAATCTTTCTGCCCCAGGAAGAACCTCAAACTGTTGTGATTCATACTAACCATGGATTTGCAGCGAACAATGTACTAACTAAATTTGGCCAAATCATGCATAATGGCCAACATCTCCTTGTCAATCGAGAGAAGTTATTCACAAATATCTTGTAGTATGTGCACAGTCCCAACAACCCTCTTAACTGTGTCAATGTCTTGGGTGGTGGCCAATCCAATATCGCCTTAATCGTTTCCTTGTGAACCTTGACTCCACCTCCTCCAATCTTATATCCCAAATACAATAGCTCTGTCATACCAAACTCACACTTAGAAGCTTTTGCGTATAGTGAATTAGCTTCCAATATGCCAAATACCTCATCAAGGTGTCTAATGTGATCCTCCCAATCCTGCTGTAGACCAATATGTCGTCGAAGAAGACCAATACAAACTTCCGCAAATGGCAGTTAAACACATGGTTCATATAAGACTGAAAAGTGGTTAGTGCATTAGACAAACCAAATTGCATCACTAGAAACTCAAAGTGATCATAATGGCATCTGAAAGTTGTCTTATGCACATCCTCCTCTCTGACCTTGATATGGCGATATCCAGATCAAAAATTTATTTTAGAAAAATAGATTGCCCCTTGTAGCTCATCTAGTAACTCATCAATGCATGGCACTGGATATTTATTTTTTATGGTTTTTTTGTTTAGTGCACGGTACTCTATGCACATCTGCATAGTTCCATCTTTCATCTTCACCAACACTACTGAAGAAGAAAAAGGACTGGAACTAGGTCTAATATGTTCCATCTCTATGAGCTCATGTATAGTCCTCTTGATCTCATCCTTAAACTGTTTGGGATGATGGGAAGGAGTAGTAACCAAAGGCTTGCTATCCTCAAGCTCAATCACGTGCTCAAATCCCCTATTTAGAGGCACACTTGAAGGTATGTCGCCTAAAATTGCACTATGCTTGTCCAGTAGGCCCTGAACATCCACGTGATACTCTGGCTGTCCATCCTCTGACTTCTTGATCGAAACCAAGCACTGTATTGCCCAATCAACCCCATCGTGCCTGTGAATCTTCTCAATCCTCTTGGTTGTGACCACATTGGGTGCATATGTAGATAAACCTCTAAAAATCACATTCCTCCCCTCGAACTTAAATTTCAGCTCCATCGTCTGAAAGTTAGTCCGAAACTCTCTAAGGGAATGAATTCATTGCACTCCAAGCACAATGTTGGTCTCTCCAATACCAACAATATAAAAATTATCAGTGACTGTATAATTATCCATCGTAATGCTCAGCTGTGGGACTCGCTGCGTGCCCCTCATAGACTCTCCTTTGGCTACAACTACATTGAAGCCCTCAAAATCCTGTCTACAAACCTCATCGCTCAACCAGAGATGTATCAATAAAATTGTGGGTAGCCCCACTATCAATGAGTACCACTACTCGTTGGCCCTATAAAACTCCATTGACCCTGAATGCCTTATACCTCGGGGTATTAGACAGTGGCAATCATCTCATGAGGAAAGGTCTCGTCCTCCTGCTCAATACCTGCAACGTCCAATGCCTCTCCATCTCCATTCTCTAACTCCCAAGTATCCAACTCTTCATCACCATTACTCTCCTTGAAGACCTCTATAAATTGGGTCTTTCCTCTCCCTCTGTAGTCGTGTCTTGGAACCCGAAGTGTATGGCAATCGAAACATAGTTTCTTTCGCCTCAACTCATGTCTTTCCTCCCTAGATATGAATGGTTTCTTCAGCGCATCCTACCTAGGTGGAGGAACCTTCTGCTAAAAACCATTGGGTCTAGATGGAGGTGCCTTCGACTATGCTCAAGGTGGAAACCTAGACTTTAGACTAGATAACTCCAAATCTCGTGCTCTCCTAATAGCCTCATGCAATGAAGAAGGCTCAAATGCCTTCACAAATCCTGCTAGAGTATCTGTCAATCCTACTATGAAAAGTGAGGTCATCCTTATCTCTGAAACATCAGGAACCATGATTGATAATATCTAAAAATCTGCAATGTGTATAAAGAACTTGTCTGTCTCAAATGAGTGAACTCTCTGAAATGCTTGTCAGGGTCTCTCCTGTCAAATCCACTCATCAGCCTTAGAGTGAACTCCGCATATGTACAAATATGCATGTGTCCCTGTGTAATAAGGCCATGATGCCACCAGTCATGTGCATCTCCCTCAAGGTGTAGGATTGCAAACTTAATTGCATATTCCTTGCGCATGGGATTCAAGTCAAAGTATGTCTTCAACTTTTGAATCCAGGATCGTGCGGTACACTTCTTAGAACCATCGAAGCGTGGAATGAAGATTTGTCCCAGTCTCCTCTATAACTCAGGTCCCTGCATCTGATGATCTCTCTTGGGCCTACTACTAATCTTCATTTTGCAATTCTCCTGGAATGACATGTTATATCGGAAACCCTCACTCAAAGATTGGTACCTTTCCTAACAAGACTCCTCATCCAAAACATCTACTGGCTGCCTTGTGAAACTTCTGGATCCTTTAAGAAGGATGGTTCTTAAAGTCCCAAAGACTGGGTAAAAGTGTGGGGAGACCGCTGCCCTGAATTTCCACTTTCACCTCTATGGACCGGCTGTCCCATATTGCTACTTTCCCCATATCTATATGAGTCTTAATCCTACCCTGTGCTAATCTCTCAGTGAGCTGGATCAAATAGATATTAGTAGTTTCCTGTTGCTTCACCATGTTGGTGAATAATTGTTTAATCAAATCCACACCCATATCTTCGATGTCACCCATCTTCACAACACCACAAGCTAGAGGAACAACTTCTCTGATACCACTGAAATATCCCTTGTGGGATATACCAAAAATCCATTATATATATATATATATATATATAGCAAAAGAGAAATATGATTTTTCCTATTTTTAACTCTAGTAGGGCAGTGAATTGAAAATTATTTATATAATGCAAACTACTTATCAAATTTTCACGAAAATTTATAGAGAGCTTGCTACAATGATAACCAAGGCTAGAAAATTGTTTTTGGATTTTTATGAATAGTATCTGACTGCCAATAATTTTTATAATGCCCTAAACTGCTGGAAATCTTCAAAAATTCATAACTTTGCAAATACAATAGATATAAATATGATTTTCTGGAAATAATAACTACAAATGATATAAAAAAAGACCTAACCTCTAGATCTGAATTTGGACACTTGGAAGACCCCAAAAAAATTGCTGCAAAAACCTAATGTTGACTTCACCCTCTAGAAGTGGCTGTAAATTCACCAAAATGCCCTTAACAGCTGTGCAAAATTCTGTCATGAACGCTGTAAATAATCTGATATGTAAACCCTTTGAATCTCTCTCTGGTACATAAAAATGACCTCTGAAACCCTCTATAACCCTTCATGTAATCTTTGAAAAACATGTCTGAATACCTGTTTTGAATCAACTCTAGAATAACAAACTAGGGTGGATCTTTCACCATAGAAGAGTGCCCTAGTAGCTAGGAGTGGATTTCTCACCACCAAAGCTAGGCTTCCTGTGGGTTTTTACTCCACAAGCAATAAGAATGCAAACAACAATTGCCCAATGTCAAAATATGTGTGTGTGTAAGAATGAGCTCTATTACTCTCCCATACCTCCTTTTATAACTTCTCCAAGCCACAAGAGGCCCAAAAAGACCCCATTCGACCCCTTCTAGGGAGAACCACTAAAACATGAAGTAACTAAAGTTACTTTTCCCCTTCTAGTTACCAAACGGACTTAAGTGGCCCCTAATGGAAGAATATAACATTAAAGTACCATGAGTCCCCCCTTAACATCAAAACATAACATTTATTCCCACTAAGTTGCTTGATACTCATGTCAACCAAAAACTATAACAAATAAGCAAGGTGGTAACAATCGTCCATACCCAATAGCCTCAAACGTCGTTAGCCCCTTCGGTATGACCAAGGATAAAACTAAAAATAACCCTTAGGCCCTTGACAAGGGAAAGGGGACATTACACGATCAATCAACGATATTTTGTTAATTAATTGGTCTTCTCTCGTCCTAGATGCCAATTAACGTCAATTCGTTAGTTAAAATTCTCTTTTAATTAATTAATTACCCTTTCATAATTTTGTATTTGATTGATAAACCCTCTTATTAATTAAATCTCCCGCTCAAACCCCTATAATTTCACTCATTTCTTTCCAAATCATTTCCAAATGGCTTCTACAAGCTAAACACAATCTATTAATTACTCCTAATTGATTAATTAAAACTTCCCTAACGTCCATCGATCATTAATTCTAATTAATCTATTCTAATCATGTTTATCCACTCCTAATTCTACATCTCCTTTATCACACATTCACTATGATGTATGCTTCTCCCAAATTTGAAAGCTATAAGAGAAATCTAGTACCTTTATACCAATCTTTGCCATGTCATTGTAAGACATTTTACACCTTTACAATCATATACACTTTTACACACCTTTACACCTTTTCAATCTTACTCAAGAGATCATTTCTATTATAGGAAAGCTTGCCAAATTAAGAAACCCCCTTACTTGCTAAAGTTAGTAAGAGAAGATTCAAAACATGGCCTTTAGGCCATTTTGATGAGATCTCTTCCCTTTAGTAGCATCCTTGATTGTATGTGGTTTGCGTTTGGCTTAGAAGGAATATCTACATATCAAAAGCACATCCAATTTCGAAATGAGGTTTTGCATTTTTTGTTTTTGATGTTTTATACAAGTTTTTAGTTTCTTTTCATACTTTATCTTGATGTATTTGATTAAAGAATTAAGCTAAGAATTACTTGGTGTTAAATCATTTATTAGATTATCTTAGGTTCTTTAGCATGCATACATATGGCATGCTCGATGGGGCATACATCAAGGCCAATGACCTACGAGTCTATGCTGGTTTTTGGATAGCTGTACTAACTAGGGGTGGGGAGGCATGCATATTCCCTCGATAAATAAATACCTTGAACACATCCACCTAGCCATGGCCCCCTTCACCCCACTATAATATTAATTTAATTATTTAAATTAAATTAATTCATTATCCTCACCATATTTATTATTTAAATATCCTAATTGGGATAATGCCCACATATCCACCTCACCTAGACACCTCATCTAGCCACCTCATCCTAAGACCTATTCTTAGTAAGTTGCCATAACTAACTAAGACCTACCCAAACCCTAAAAATCAATGCCTACATTCCCTCTAACCACATTCCCACATGTTAGAAGGAAGTTTCCATGCTAATCCATGGGGTAAATGAACGAGATCCCAGAAAATCAAGGGGATCTGCCTAGTTTAGTAAACCTAGGAAATCCCACCCTAACCGACGCCGGTTACCCTTAACCGCCGCCGGTTAAGCCGAAACCGCCATCGGTTACCATTTAACTCCCAAAACAACCTTATTTCGAGGTTGGCACATTTCAGAGAGAGAGAGAGAGAGAGAGAGAGAGAGAGAGAGAGAGAGAGAGAGAGACATCTTCTGAGAACAAGTGATGAAACCAGAGCTGCATGCAAGCAGAACCAACATCCGTACAAGCATCAGAACACCCATAGCCAGTACCTGAAGCAATCACACAGCCACCTGCCTTCACGGGAGCATCCGGGGAAGTGCCAACACTACACCAAGTTCATTTGATCACCCACCATTACCAACCAGGCATCAAGCTCGTACAAATAGTAAGTTTGTTAACCTGCATTGGTTCCTTGTCATTTGAGCAGATCCTTTTACATTTGTTATTAGTTTCTGCTTTCATTTCCATTCCCCACCATTTTACCTCCATGCAAACTTGACCATCCTTTTACCCACACCATTGAACTGTCCATATCTAGACTTTCATCATTCCTGTGCATATCCAGGATCCATACGAATCTCGCCATTTCCCTTCCACCTTCATCTAATCTCAGATCTATCACCCAGCCAAGTTTTATTGAGTTTCCTGTACCCCGACCATACCGACGCCGGTCACCCATAACCATCGCCGGTTAACCTAAACCGATGTCGGTCTCTGTGTCTTATATCAGAAACCCAGATCAGAGCCTAAAACCACCACCAAATACCCTAAACTGTCCAGAAAACCTACCAATAATAACAATATCCTGACAGTGACCTTGACCTTCAGATTCAATCATAGCCTAGCCTGTTGTGAATGAATTTTCTTATTGTAGATGAATGAGATACCTAAATCATTTTAACTACAGTAGGATTTACTTTATTACCAGCATTAAGTTGTTTTAAACAGTGGATTGACAGCCATCTAGGAAGTATCACACTTCCCGGATCTAGCACATGCTAGGCAGTCCACTGCATATATTGTTTAACTTTTATTTGGTGGTCTTGTGTTCCATTTCAGGTAGTTCCTCCAAGAAAAAAGGAAGCTCTCACGATCAGCTGTGGATTCAGAAGTCATACGCGCGCAACAACCTATCAACCAACATTTCAACAGGTATTCCTCCTAGCCCATTACCCTTATTTGTTTCGTCATTTTCTAAGAAACGCTCCAGAATCAGGTGAAACATTTTGGCATGCCCGGTGGGACCCATTCGGGGTTCCTTGCATTCATTCATTTCTAGGTGAAAAGTTGCATGTTTGTTTCCTTTCCAAAAGGTTCTTACATTTAAATTTCTCCCCTGGAATCATCTCTTCTTCTATTGTCTAAAAGTAATCGTACTTTGGTGCTTTAAAATGAACACTTCTTCCCTTTCATTAGTATCACATTAGTGAAAGAGCATCCCTTCTCCTGTTCATCTATTCGTGGCATCGAATTCTACATTTCGATTTTGGTTTAAAAATCATTGCATTTCATTCTTCTTTTCTGCATTAGCTCACATTAATTGAGGGCAACCTATACGCTGGAAGTCATGCCCAGCTGATGGTTGACAAATGAATCATAGAAAAGCACTTCCTTTCTCTTTCTCTCTCTCTGAGTCTTATCCAAACATCACAAATTTAAAATACACACATTCTTAAACAACATCTTTCCTGGAAGAAGCTGTAGGTGATCACACGATCACGGTATAGTGGGCACCCAGCTCGCTGCTCTGTCGAGTCATACTTCAGAGCAAAGCCCGCCCCCACCATAACATACCTGAAACCTCTCCTTGTAGATCTCCTTCTTCGTAGGAAGCCATCCTCACCAAAAAACTCTATTTTACAGTTCATGAGTCAGTCCTTAAAATAACATAAGCTAAACAAACATAATAGAAAAGCACTCTTAGGATCATATTTTCTTAGTGTTTCTTCTTGGCTTGCGTTTTGAGGTGAGAGGTTTTGCTCTTCATTTTCTTATTTCCCTTGCACGCTTCTCATCACAGTTGGTGTATTCCAGCTTCATCTGAGTGTGCCTGGACCATATTCTCATCATTCCCAGAATTCTGGGTTTGATTCCACATTAAATTTTAACTCACAACCACATTTTCTTCATCACTGTTTCAATTCCACAGTAACCGGTGTCGGTCCAGCGACCATCGTCGGTTACCCTCTGACCGTCATCGGTTATACCCAACTGGCATCGGTTCACTGTTCTTTTGGTTAACCTACCCAAAAGGACACATATTCACCTTCTTTAGCTGTTAGAGTTTCTGTCACTCTTATCATATCCATTGACCTGGTAAATCTCATCAGTATTTGGCATACCTAGAAAATTTGGCCTTATACCTTGTTTTTGACCAACTGTCCACTTTCCACAGTAACCGACAGTGGTTACCTGTGACCGGCGTCAGTTTAACCTAACCGGCATCGGTCAGTCTGTGTCATTTTCTAGCTGACATTTGATTCCTAATCCACCTACTACCACCTGTCTCTCCTATTTTCTGTTGTATTTCTGTGTCATTTACAGAAAATAGTCCAACCTGATCAGTACCTGTTCACATGGTGCTGACCCAAAGCCAAGCGAACGCCCTCATATTCCATGCCAGTTGTCAACCACTCCCACCTAGTCCTTCACCACCTTCTATTTTATCACCCATGGATCCTACCCAACCTATCACTATCGCTACCGGAGATGAGGAGTTCACACGACTCCTTGACCAAAATCCTACCTCCTTACAGTTTTACCTTTCCCACTCGTCCACTCGAGATGCCTCGGGTCAGTTGATATACGACATGCCTGTATCTATCCCCCCGACTCTCATCCCCACTCCTGCGTCAGCCCCATCTGGCTCTGTGCTGCCTGCATCTACCTTACCCCCAGTCGTTTCACAGCTAGGCCCTATACCCGCTATGACTGCCACATCTGCTACATCTGTTGTACCCGCCACATCCACTATACCTTCGCCAACCACCCAGAATACAACCTCATCTATGCCTATTGTCTCTCATATACCCGTAGCTACACTACCACCTCCAGTGTCGGTGACCCCTACCCCTTTTCAAAACGTCATCCTTTCTATTCCGCAATCTTTAGCCCCCATTGCCACTAGGGTCACCACGACCCTTCCACCTCCATATACGTACTATCAGCAGCCTCCTGTTTCATCTATTATTCACTCTGGGTACGTACCCCCTATTTCACTACCTTCTTCTCAATCTACCTACACGGCAGCACCATATACTGGAATGCCACCCTTGTTACATGCCCAACACCAACCCTCTTACACTACAGGAGGCACCCATCCATCACAACCTACCAACGACCTAATCAAGTTAATGATGGACAAGATGCAGACATTGGAAGCATCGGTTTCTGGCTCACGCAACTCTCTCACCTATGATGAGATTTGTAATGAGCCTATCCACCCATCCATTCCTATTCATCCATACCCCATGCATTGGGAAATGCCTAAATTCAACCATTTCAATAGCAAGGAAGACCCGCAACAACATTTGTGGTCTTTCAAACATGGGTGCTACCTAATCACCCACGATGATGCTTTGCTCTTGAGGACCTTTCCCATGTCTCTGACTGGACCCTGCGTTAGATTGGTATAGTGGGTTACCTAGACACTCTATATTTTCATTTAATCAGGTAGCCCAAGCCTTCTTGGATCACTTCTCCATTAACATTGTTAAGAAGGTTACCATGACTGACCTATACTCCACGCGTCAGTATGATGACGAATCTATCACAGATTTTGTTGCTCACTGGCGTAGCCTGATCAATCAACTCACATTCCAACTACCACAAACCAAACTCATCGAGCTCTTCACGTGGGCTTGTGCTAGACATATCTCACCAACCCTGCAGGTCCAAACTTTCTGAACCTTTGACGAAGCATTCACCATGGCACGAAAGCTAGAGATTTGGGCCATCGAAGAGAAGAAAATCCAATTACGTAATAAGAATTTGGCATTCAAGTCAAATGACGCCTCTTCTTCTTCGAAACCACAGAACAATTATTCAAAGGCCAAGGGGACCGCTAATGCAGTGGTACTCAAAGCTGGCCCAGCTCATCCATCAAATCAGGCTAGCCCCTCATCTAATCTCTCACCCATTCAGACTTTTCAATTCAGATGGGAACAACAGAAATATACCCCAATTGGGGAACCTTATTCTTCTGTCTTAGAAAAGCTCATCAAAGCTGGGGCCATCACCCTTCCTCCTATAAAACCACACACTGGTTTTGACCCTGCTCACCCCACACCCGCATGGTATAAAGAACATGACTTCTGTAACTATCATCGAGTAAAGGGTCATAGTGATGGAAATTGCATCACTTTCAAAAACATTGTCCAAGAAATGCTCGAGAAAGGTGAGTTAACTGTGGATAATCCTAACGCACCTGCCAATCAAAACCTACACATCTTCAAGAAACCCTTTCCTAATCATGCCCCTTCGTCTGATCAAACCGGTGAGACCTCAACTCATGATAGCCATACCCGCGAGGTCCACGCTATTTTCAGCGATGCACCCGTTGCTTCCCAATTACCTCATATTCCTTCCATAGAGGAAATTCTAGCCCGAAGTCCTCCTTCTCCATTGGAACCCACCTCACCTATTCCTCCACCCACAGAGGAACACCTTTCACCTCCTTCCTCACCCGTGGAGGAGCCTTCCACTAATATCGAGGCTATTTCACCTTTGGCTTCTCCACCTAGAGAGCCGTCACCCACAATACTTCTTCAGTCCATGGAGGATACTTGTTTATCTCCTCCACCCACAAAGGAGCACCCATCATCTCCTCCACCTACAGAGGAGCACCCATTTTCTCCTCCACCTATCAAGGATCTAGTAGAGATACCTTTGCCTCTAGGTGATCATTCTCCATCAGCTACCCAAGATCCTACAGACCTACTTTCGGCTCTCTTACCCATGGAAGCCGAAGCTAGCAAATTCCCCGTCTCTAAGACACATTTTACGGGAATTTCCATTAGGTCCTCATCAACCTCACCTACAGATGTGTCATTCTCATGCTTAGCTGATCACTTAGATTATGTGGATAGAGCCTTACTTTGGGGGCGTCTTCTGCTTCCTGTCTCAACACAAATGCAGATGTCACTTGCTGACACTTCCACTATCTACCCAAAGATATTTCGACCAATCGAACCAAGCACAACCACCTCTATCACAACTTCTTCCATGACACCCATCATAGCTCAACACACACCCTTACCCATAACCCAACATACATCTAAATATAAACCTACACCTACACCATCTTCCTCGACTAAACCTATTACTACCTTAGGGGTCACCCCAACCACCAGCCTTACTCATCCACCTATCAAACTAGATTTAGCTACATCCTCCACAGTCAAGACCAAACCTACTCCGGCACCCAAACAGAAGAACCAAACCCATAGAACTCACACCCCAGCTGCGCCAATCATACCTTCATCACCTACACCCTTTCCATCCATCTTAGGACCTCAACCTCCCAACATGGTCAAGAAACCTCCACTCATTAATAAACCAAAAACACAACAACCCATTCCTTCCTCACAAACCTCTAACATACCCAAGCACCCGACATGACTTACACCCGCACCTGCAACATCTTTACCACCCATACCTCCAATACCCTCAGCAACTTCTTCACTACCCCCTACACTTCAGTCTCTGTCCCTCACACCCCCTGCATGACCCGCGTCATCTACCTTCACAGCACCTCGTTATCCCCCTGGGTAACTCGCCCTCTTCCCCCATCCACTTTTCCCTCTAGATCTCATACACCCATATCACCTTTACCCAAGAAAGTGCAACCCAAAGACAAAAATCTGCTACCCTCCAATAAGGTAGTCAAAACAACCATACACCCTCCTGCCAGTTTGTCTACCATACCCCTACCCAAGAAAACATGACCAACACCCAAGACCACTCCAGCACCCAAAACCATAGCTCGACCCACTCCCCCTCCTGCAAAGACCGTTCCTCAACAATCAGCCTGCACCTACGCCCAAACCCACTTTCACTTCCCATTGTGACCCACTAGTAGGGTCCTATGCCAAAATCTTAACCAACCTCCTTGAGACTTCTGTCATCACATTACCACCACTCAGACCTTATGACCCCCTCAAACCCAAGCCAAAAGGGTTTGATGACACTAAAATTTACACCTACCATCGTGTGCCAGGGCACGATGTGGAGAACTGCAAGGCTTTGAAAACCATCCTTATCCAGTTGTGTCCTCCTGAAGCAAACTTTGACGATGATGACCTTCTTGATGAGGACCTCATTTCACCTACACCCATTTCCACAGTCCTTCCCTCACTGCCTACTCAACAACCATGACCTCCACCCCCTCAACTCTTAGAGCCACCCCCAAGATTCAAAATTAACATGGTTTGCATCAGAGAACTTGCCACACCATCACCTAAATGTCGTTGCACCCAGCTCACTTCACAAGGATTTTCTCCCCCAGTAGGTTTTTTCCCATCATGTCATTATACCACTCATCCTACACCTTCTCCATTTACCAACTCCCCTCAAATCAACATGATCCACGTTGCTACCCATGCTCAGAAGGACAAAGGCAAGGAAAAGGAAACTGACTCACCAACCAATCCTATACCCAACATACCATCTGCACCCACACCTAAAATCACTATCCTATGGCCCCACATATCCTATTTCTAATGGGGTCACACATCGCACAATGCTCAAACAACTACACCAATCCCCCCTCAAAATGTCCTTATATGACCTCATCCAAACCTCAGAATCCCATCGTCAAGCTCTCATGGAGGTCCTGCAATCTATTGAGGTTTTACCCAATGACCCTACACCCGTAGCCTCCATTATCACACCCCATCATGTAGCCTCTCTCACCAAATTTCCACCTTTATCCACACCTCACCCTACTCACCAAGTAGCCTCCCTTAGCTTCTCAGAGGAAGAGATCGCACCGCACCAAACTGATGACCCAGACCCAACTCTCTTCATCTCTGTCCACATCGATGATATACGTGTACGATGTGTAATGATCGATGGGGGTGCTAGCATTAACATCATTTCATCCCATGCATTCACTCAAATGCACATACCTGAAAATTACATGCATAAACATCCTATCATGTTGCATTCATTCAATGATGCTATCACCTCTACACTAGGCACCATCATCCTCCACATTTGTGGGCCCCCGCACTGTTCCAGAGTTATTTTACGTCTTGGAGGGGGAATTTCAATATAACCTGTTACTTGGCAGACCCTGGATTCATGTCATGGGTTGTGTTCCTTCCACTTTGCATCACTGTGTAAAGTTTGAGCATGAAGGACACACCTATACTATTCCAGCTGATCCATCACCTTTTAAAACATGCAACATGCTTTACCGACCCAATGATGTGCTTATACCCATTAAGGCGTCTACCTCCATGACCACTACCACTTCACCTACACCTCCACTTACCAGTACAGTCGCTACCTCAACCGCACATGCCTCCTCCATTCCTACCACTGCCACAACCTCCACGGCCGACCCATCAGCCTCCCAATCCATTAGCTCCACCTCCGCATCGACCTCTGACACATCATCTATTCTAGCTACCCACATACCAACCACCGATCCCTTGGAAGGCATTTTTCAATGCCTCACTCTGGGGGAGTATCACCTATATAGTGTCAACACATTCCTTACTCCACAAGAGTATGGAAGTCTTCACCAACATCCTCGCTATGATCACCGCATAGGAGAATGCCTCCTTTATGGTCCTCCTCACCTTCGTACCAGTCTCACCTATGGGGGACTTGATACTACCACTTACACACCCGAACCACCATCACAAACCCACCCATTTTCTGCTGACTTCCAGTCACTCACTAATCACCATTTCACCCACACCTTCCTGCACCGATGTGTGTGGAAGGGTTTTGGTTTTGGATTTTATGAGCAAGGCCACCATACTGTTATTCCATGTACTACCCACAAACATAATGACCATAGTGGTATCGGCTTTGCTGAACCACCTACTAAGCAGGCCCACATTGAACTCATCGAGGACATAAGCCCTTCTCCACCCTCTTCACCCTCTCTGCCTTCATCACCGCCTTCACCGACGGAGTCGATGGATCCAGAATCCATCCCTCCTAACTTTTTTTTTTCATAAACACCATTTCCTTGGGGCCTCTGACTTATCAACGTGAGGGTGAGGCTCCTTCCTCTCTTCCCTTCCTGTATCCTGAAATGATCGATGATGATACACCTTCAATTAACGTCGTTCAATGTCAGGATGATGAATCTATACTCACCTACCTTGGTGCAGAAGACTCATATATTCATCAGTCGTTACCCTCTGAGATGCAAACCATGTTGAATGAATCGACTATCGAGATCAACATTCATACTCAGGACGACCCACACATCCTAAAGATCGGTCAATCTTTAGATGCTGCTGAACAGGAAGCCATCACTTCTTTTCTCAAAGATCATAACCATGCGTTTGCTTGGTCTTACGCAGACATGCCCGGTATTGACCCCACCATAGTGGTCCACAATATCGTAACCATTCCCGATGCCAAACCCGTCAAACAAAAATTGAGGAAAATGCACCCTCGCATTGCCCTTCTTGTCAAAGAAGAACTTCAGCACCTTCTTTTGTTTCCTTCATATTACCCATTGATTATCCTCATTGGATTTCTAACATTGTCCTTGTCACTAAGGTGACAGGGGGACTCCACATTTGCACAGATTTCCATGACCTCAACCTAGCCTGCCCAAAAGATGACTTCCCTCTACCTGGTATTGACCAACTGGTTGACCTTACCACTGGTCACGAGATGCTATCACTCATGGATGGCTTCTCAGGTTATAACCAAATCTTGCTTGCCCAGAGGATCAACACAAAACCACATTCATCACCCCTTGGGGGACCTTCTACTATCGAGTCATGCCATTTGGCCTTAAAAATGTTGGTGCCACATATCAGCGGGCTATGACTTATATCTTCCATGACATCATGCATCGTATATTGGAAGATTATGTGGATGATCTCCTGGCCAAATCTAAATGCCACTCTGAGCACCTCACCATCCTAAAAACCATCTTTGACCATCTCATTAAATATTGTGTTCGCCTTCAGCCTAAGAAGTGTGTCTTCACGGTTCTCTCAGGAAAGCTCCTGGGATTTATCATTTCCCTACGTGGTATAGAAGTTGACCCTACTAAAGTCAAGGCCATTCTTGAAATGCCTCCGCCCACTAACCTTAGACAACTCCGTAGCCTGCAAGGTAAGTTGCAGTCTATTCACCATTTCATTTCACAATTATCTGATCGGTGTCAACCATTTCATCATCTGCTCAAGAAGGATGTCTCTTTTAAATGGGATGATGACTGCCACAAAGCTTTTGAGGCCTTAAAACAATACCTTCTCCAACCACCCATACTCATTCCACCTAAAGATGATCAACCCTTCTACCTATACATCTCAGCTACTGATCACTCCTTGGGAGCCATGCTCACTCATCATGATGAACAACACAGGGAGCAGGCAGTTTATTACATAAGCCATACTCTTTTGGACTACAAAACCTGATACACCCATCCCAAAAAACTTTTCTTAGCCTTAGTTTTCATTGCCACAAAACTCTGCCATTACCTACTCAACCACAAAACCTATGTTGTGACCAACACAGACCCCTTACACTTCATGTATGCCAAACCTTACCAAAATCAATGTGCCGCACATGCTGGCTTATGCTTTTAGCCGACCTTGACCTCGAATTCATTCATCAAAAATCCATCAAGGGCCAAGCTATCGCTGACCAATTGGCTGATGCACCTATTTCCGGGGATCAACCCTCTAATTTTGACTTTCCAGATGAGTCAATTGCTACCCTTTCCCTGGATGAACCCGCTTACCAAATGACACTCTTCTTCGATGGTTCCAAGTGTCAGCGTGGGGGTGGGGCTGGTGTTATCCTCATTCCACTTGATGGTGAACCCATGCCTTTGTCTTTCAAACTAGATTTTGATTGTACAAACAATATTTCCGAATACGAAGCACTCGTATTAGGTCTCCAAGCCACCTACGCCCTAGATGTCAAATCAATCAACATCTTTGGTGATTCTCAATTGGTCATAAACCAAGTCAATGGTATATACCAATGTCGTAATGAGATACTTCAAAAGTATAAACATCATGTAGACATACTTTTGACCACGTTTGACATTACGCCCTTCAAACCTGTCCCCCATTCAACCAACAAATTTGTAGATACCATGGCCTACTTGGCTTCTCAAATACCCACTTCGCCTACCAATTCTAAAATATTTGTCACCATACAATGACTCCAATCACCCTCTTATTTACCTCATGATGTTTACTCCATCGGAACCGTCACCCCAGACCCGAGTGACCTTTGGTATAAACAATACTCTGACTATCTTTCTCTCTCCATCTTACCTCCTGATCTCACCCGTAATGGACAACACACCTTCCTTAAAAAGGTCTCTCGTTACGTCATCATGGGGGGCCTCCTCTATAAGCGCACTTTGATGGTATTCTCTTACGATGCCTCATGAGTTCTGAAATTCCTTATACCATTAAGGAAGTTCATGATGGCATATGTGGAGGTCACTTCAGTGGCCTTGCTGTTGCTAAGTGTATTCTTTGCCTAGGCTATTACTGGCTGACCCTCAACCATGATTGTTGTGACTATGTCAAATGTTGTGTAAAATTCCAACAACATGCCAACCTTCATCATACACCCAGTCATGCCTTACAGGTCGCCCGTGACCTTTGGCCCTTCTCTCAATGGGGTTTGGATCTTGTTGGAGAGATCAACCCCCATTCTTCCCAACGACATCAATGGATCATCACCGCTACCGAATACTACACAAAATGGGTTGAAGCCATACCACTCATCTCCATGAAAGCTGAGAAAATATGTGAGTTCATCAATCATCACATCATTTGTCACTTTGGTGTTCCTCATCGCCTCATCACTGATAATGGAAAACAATTCAAAAA
The DNA here is from genome assembly GCA_019776745.2 of Taxus chinensis. NCBI lineage: Eukaryota > Viridiplantae > Streptophyta > Pinopsida > Cupressales > Taxaceae > Taxus > Taxus chinensis. Next base: position 13,127,321 of record CM034156.1, read on the forward strand.
CAAAACATTGTGAAAACTTTGCGATGCCTTCGGCATTCAGCTAAGTTTCTCGTCACCTTATTACCCACAGACCAACGGCCAAGCTGAATCCACTAACAAAACCTTAAACAAAATTCTCATGAAAGTGGTTAACGATACTGGGAAGGACTGGCATACGCACATTCCTTTTTCCCTGTGGGCATACCGCACTAGTATTCACACTTCCACTGCCGCTACACCTTTTTCTCTAGTCTATGGTACAGAGGTTGTTCTACCTCTCGAAGTCCAGATCCCCTCACTCTGCATTTCTCTTCATGACATGCTCAATGATGATGAATTTCGTCAGGACCATTTAGCACAACTTGAGTTATTAGATGAACGTCATCTTAACGCTCTTGATCACCTTCAAGTTTACCAAAAATGTATCAAACGTGCCTATGACAAACATGTCCATGAATGAACCTTTCACGTTGGTGATCTTGTCCTGAAAGAAAATCAACATGTAACCAAAGCAGAAAAAAGTAAACGGGGAAAATTTTCTCCTAATTGGCTTGGACCATACATCGTGACCCATACTTACGGATCAGGTGCTTATCGTTTATCTTCACTCGATGGTAAACCCGAACCTGAGCCCCTTAATGCCTTGCATCTTCGACTGTTCTACTACTGACTTTTAGTCCTACATCACTTTTTTCCTCTTTCCATGCTCGTCCCTTGAGTGCTATCCACTTCTTATACCTCACCAATGATTAAACAAGAATCATGTGCGTACCCATCACTTGTTATCTTCTCTTGAATATGTGTACCACGGCGCTGCACATAGCATGATTCTCATGGATACTTTTTGTCTACCTTTAGATGAGATCCCATGGTCATTTCACCCTACTTTCTGAACAAGAATCCTATTCTTCACCTTGGTCTTGTCCATGACTTCAAAAGCCCTCACATGGGATCCAACTCCTTGAGTCAAACTTCTAATAAAAAGATGACTCCCTCAAAAGGACATCTTCCTCTTGGAAATCACTGCTATAAATAGACTACTCCCTTAAAGGTCGGCTATGTAAAGCTCTTTAAAAAAAAAAAGCGAGAGAATCTGAAGCTTCCCACATCGATTAGCTTCACGAAGACCTCAAGGAGTTAATTTCCTCATCCCATATAGACTTCCCACATCGATCAGTCTATCTCCAATATCAAGTCAACATAGAAAGACTTTTAGTCATGGACTGGCCTATTGTGACCTTGGATCTCTTGCCCAAAGAGCATGCTACCTCATGCCATATAAAAATTAACCACCTTTCACCCCTCTCACCATTCGCACTCCCATTTCCTACCACCTCAAGGGACCTCTTGGAAACCATGACATTTGGTGATCATGTGACTACTTTTCACCCTTAGAACAATCAATCATGCAATGTCTTTAGGGTCTCATGTTCATCACCTCCTCCAAGGTATGACCTACTCGGTATGATCCTAACCAATCAGGTGGCTTTCTTGCCCCCTCTTATCTTTTAACCTTCTTTATTACGTATTGATTACCTTATACAGGACTTGGTCCTCGACGCTTACCTTTGGGGTAATCTTCTTCTTCTACCACAATCAAAATCACCTATACCAAGTTGCCCACAACTCACCCACACCTAACAGACCTAAACCCAAATCATGCCTAAAACCTACCAACTCATTTTCATACCTCCTCATATTCTTCCCTAGCTTATGGGAGAACTACATCGGCCTGAGGTCCCTTTTCGTCGGGACTATGTAGGTAGCACTCTGAGGGCATGGGGCCCTTGGAGGTTAGCTTGGCCACTCTCTACCCTAACCAATTCATCTTTCATCTTCCTAAATTACATTCTACCCCACTTAGTTTCCTTTTTATGTCAAAAATTGGAAATTAAACCAAACAAACAACAAGTTGCTTAACCTTTTTTATCATCATCACAACATACATTTATTATGACTACCATTTCTCTACCATCATCATGCATGTATTATAAAGCATCTTAAACATGACCCATATCATCATTCATTGCACAAATTAATGAATCACAACTTCAACCAATTTAAATTCAACCCTACCTTTGACCTAACTCAACCATGCCTATGACCTAACTCAACCATGCCTATTACCTAATTCAACCATGCCTAGACCACAAACCTAACTCAACCATGCCTATTACCTGACTTGATCCATGCCTATGACCTGACTCAATCCATGCCTAAACCAACCTGACTCGATCCATGCCTAAACCAACCTGACTCCATCATGCCTCACTCACCTAGTTTCCATCCATATCATGACAAAAATTAAAATTCTCATAAAACACCAACAAATCATCAGAATCTCATCCATCTCATCATATAAACAAATATGTGTGTCTCTATACAATATACATGGATATCCAATCATGTACATCTCTCAAAATCATCGGCACGTAGGCCGATACTCAATACAAAATATCATCGGCACGCAGGCCGGTATCATATACAATAAAACAATAAAACAATACAAAATCTCTTCACATAGGCCGGTATATGCTCAATAATACAAAAATATCATACATCCTCACTCTCGTCGGCACACAGGCCGGTATGTGATAAAAAATATAACTCTCAGCATGCAGGCTAGTATATATCAAAAATCAAAACTATGTCAAAATCGGGAGCCATATATCAGGCATCATCTCGGCGGATATCCTCCATATCTGTATCACCTGTCCCCTTTGCCTCCTCGGCCCCTATCTGGTGACCTGCTAACATCTCCCCACCCATCATAGGTGGTGGTTGGGTCCCTGCTGGTGCATCAACTAGAACTGGCCTCTGGGAACTGGTGGCCTCACCCTGACCATGTCTTGGGGCTCGATGGCCCCCTGTGCTCTCCACGCTATGGGTGTGTGATCTGGTCCTCTCGCTAGAGGCCTGTTATGCCCTGTACTCAGCATATGATAAAAAATCTATCCCTGCCACCGTCAGTTGGTCCTGATAGTACCTGACCTCCTCTCTCGCCTCCCACAACCTGGATATGGGCACTGTATGTGGTGGCCCCATTGGCTTCTGACCCTGTACCTGTCCTGTGGGACCCTGTCCCACCCCTGCCTGTGAACTGGGACCCTATCCCGGTGCCTGTATCTAGGCCTGTAAAGCCCCAATCTGTGCCTGTGTCGTGGCCAACTGGCCCTGCAACCCTGTCACCTGTGCCTGTAGGGCAGCCACCCGACCATCATCCCCATCTCCATCTCCATCCCCACCCTGGGCCATCTGTGCCTGAAGACTGGCCACCTGTACATGTAACTCAGCCACCTCCACCTCTGAGCTGGCAAGATGTCCTTGTACCATACCCAACTGGGTAATTAGGGATGCCACCTGCCCCTGTAGGGTGTCCCTCTACACTGTGATGGTGGCTAAATCTAGCATGCCCCAGCATGGGTGGTACTACCCCTCATAAATGAGCCACCCACCACTGTCTGTATCTATCTGTAACCCCGACATCATCAATCCACCGGTCTACTACCTACTCCTCCTGCCCTGTGGGTAGTGTCAGCTGTGGTAGAGACAATGGCCTCTCTACGCCATCTCGCCAATACTGCGGGAAGGGTGGATGTGTGTCCTGTGGAAGTGCAAACTGTCGTCTAACCCTATCCACTAGGATCATCTCTTGCTCCCCAACATGACGCCCCTCTATCCATATCAACAACTGAAGCCCATCTAACTCATCATGAATATGCTAGAATGAGGGATAACCCACATACGGTCTCCATATGATGTCCACTCCGGAAAACCCTTGCAATAAACACCTGTAATAGGCTACATCATGTGTAGCCCTGTCCGATCGCCGCTCTCCAATCACAGGTACCCATCGCCTATACCCCACCCACACTAATCTTGGTGGAAATGCATCTGCTCGGGGCATACCTACTGGCCGCACACAAACTATGTGCTCATAGACCCAACAGTGTAGTAAAAATGTGCAACACAGGTTAAACCTGCGTAAATGCCCATACGCCCACAACTCTCTGTATAGCTACACTAGGAATGCTAGTGCCCACATCACTGTAACAGTAGAGAAATCTCCCTCGCTCAGCATCCAATAGTGTGAAACAACACACTGCCTCCATCAATAAAACAATGAGCCTCATCTCCCTGGATGGGCTGTGTACATCCCTCCATAACTTAGACTGTGGAATGTATGTCTGCACCACTGTTAGAATCAACTCCTGCCTTGGAGGAGATCGAGTACACTTGCGTCCCCAGTATTGGTAGCAGATCCTAAACAGTCCTCCAGGGTGACTGTCATCTCACCCGTCGGTAGGTGGAACCATTGAATGTTATCGATGAGAGCAACCATCAGACTCGGCTGTCAGACCCCACTCAAGCCCACCTCCTCCATGTGCTGCCACTCCTCAGCTGTCGCCGTGCCTCGCACTCTCAAGAAATATCTCATCCCTAATGCATCCAATAAAAACATCAAATTAATCCACCTTCATCATACCCATACTCACCCACTATCATTTCCCCATACCCATTTTCCCCCGCCTACACTAGTTTTTTCACCAACGCACCCTATTCTACCCTTCCCTATCTCACCCACTCCACCTAGGGCCATTTCGGCCCCTTATTCTCCAAAACCTGACTGGTGCCGGTTATCTCTAACCGACCCTGGTCACCCCTAAACTGGCATCGGTCACCTGTTTCGTGACCGATACTAGTTTGACCCTACCGATGTCAGCTAACCTTGACCAACGCCGGTCACTGTCATGGTGAAAACCGCAACCCCAAACCCTACCTTCTCAAAAAACTCCCTCTCCTAACCCTTCTACCCACCCATTCTCACCTACACTTTCTCTTAACCCCATCCTACCCCCTATTCACCCACTTACCTCTCTCCCCACTCCTATTCTACCCAATTTACCCTCCCACATTTCAAATTTCATTTCCCCCCCCAAAAAAAACACCCAATTTTTCCCCACTCGACCTCTCACCTAATCTACCTCACAAAACACAACATGGGTTTGATCTTACCTCATCATGTTGTCCATCACCGTGGTGGTACGTCTGGCCACTGACACCGATGGCCCGCCCGATCCCTCTCCAACCTCTGTCATCACCAAATCGCTAACCGCACCTCCAACCAATCAAATCACACAATTTGATCCCATGGACCCACCTCTCAACTCCCAATCACCCACCATTTCGGATTGCCAACTCAACTCTTTGTTCCATCTAGACACTTTCCATTCTCTCTCTCTCTCTCTCTCTCTCTCTCTTTCTCTCTCTCTCTCTCTCGTGTCATTTTCCCAATTCGCAAGAAGACAAATGATTTGCAAAAAATGTGGATTTTTCATTTTTATAACATCCCTGACCTAACCGATGCCAGTTTTACCTTCACTGGCATCATTCATGTGCCCTACCTTACCGTGATCGGTTACCCTATACCGGCATCGGTTAGCCTTGACCGTCATCGGTCACTATCTCTTCCACATTGCCTAAAATTCACCCTATTAATCTGCCCTGTCACTCTTTTCTCCCTCACCCCATGCTTACCCTGACCATTCACCTCACCTTCTTGACCTCATCATTTACTACCTAACCTCATCCTCATTTGGGGACTCGTTATTTTACCCATATCTCGGCCCTACCCGTGTCGTGACCTAGATAATTTGGACCTGGAACATCGCTAGTGACCTTTGACCTCATGTGTTTGCTATACCTTGTGGCACTGTTACCTATGTTGATTGACCTAATGACCTTACCTTGCCTCTTGTCGTGACTGTTTATCCTGACCCAACCTTTGGTGTACCGAAACATACCGAAACGTTCCTGCACCTAACCTATGTCATGTTTCCTGACCATATCCCATACCTTGGATACCAGAATCACCTCAACCTTGTTTGGATAAACCTATCGACCTTAGACAATGTAGAGTTTTCCTACTCTTCAGCCTGGTACTGTGCTGCAGTTTATACATGTGCGTGCATTGGACTGTTACTACCTTTGACCCTGACCCATTACCTAGATTACCCGAGTAGACCTTTTCCCTTTTCTCCCATTACCCACCTTCTTCTTCATCCCATTCACCTTTTATCAAACCACTCACCGCTTCTGCCTTTTGCCTCGTCAGTTCCTGGTTTGAGGGGGATCACCTTCACCCACACATGGGGCAACCACATCTTATTTTTGTCAGCGTCGCTTACCAATACAAGCTACGCAACAAAAAGGGGCAAAATGTGGACACTAAAATTAGGTCACACTCCCCTTGGTCCCTCGATAAATAAATACCTTGAACACATCCACCTAGCCATGGCCCCCTTCACCCCACTATAATATTAATTTAATTATTTAAATTAAATTAATTCATTATCCTCACCATATTTATTATTTAAATATCCTAATTGGGATAATGCCCACATATCCACCTCATCTAGCCACCTCATCCTAAGGCCTATTCTTAGTAAGTTGCCATAACTAACTAAGACCTACCCAAACCCTAAAAATCAATGCCTACATTCCCTCTAACCACATTCCCGCATGTTAGAAGGAGGTTTCCATGCTAATCCGTGGGGTAAAATGAACGTGATCCCAGAAAATCAAGGGGATCTGCCCAGTTTAGTAAACCTAGGAAATCCCACCCTAACCGACGCCGGTTAAGCCAGAACCATCGTCAGTTACCATTTAACTCCCAAAAAAACCTTATTTCGAGGTTGACACATTTCTGAGAGAGAGAGAGAGAGAGAGAGAGAGAGAGAGAGAGAGAGAGAGAGAGAGAGATCTTCTGAGAATAAGTGACGAAACCAGAGCTGTATGCAAGCAGAACCAGCATCCGTACAAGCATCAGAACACCCATAGCCAGTATTCGAAGCAATCACATAGCCACCTGCCTTCACGGGAGCATCTGGGGAAGCGCCAACACTACGCCAAGTTCATTTGATCACCCACCATTACCAACCAGGCATCAAGCTCATACAAATAGTAAGTTTGTTAACCTGCATTGGTTCCTTATCATTTAAGCAGATCCTTTTACATTTGTTATTAGTTTCTACTTTCATTTCCATTCCCCACCATTTTACCTCCATGCAAACTTGACCATCCTTTTTCCCACACCATTGAACTGTCCATATCTAGACTTTCATCATTCCTGTGCATATCCAGGATCCATACGAATCTTGCCATTGCCCTTCCACCTTCATCTAATCCTGGATCTATCACCCAGCCAAGTTTTATTGAGTTTCCTGTACCCCAACCATACCGACGTCGGTCACCCATAACCATCTCTGGTTAACCTAAACCGACGTCGGTCTCTGTGTCTTATATCAGAAACCCAGATCAGAGCCTAAAACCACCACCAAATACCCTAAACTATCCAAAACTTGACCTTGACTAATAACAGTATCCTGACAGTGACCTTGACCTTCAGATTCAATCATAGCCTAGCTTGTTGTGAATGAATTTTCTTATTGTAGACGAATGAGATACCTAAATCATTTTAACTACAGTAGGATTTACTTTATTACCAGTATTAAGTTGTTTTAAACAGTGGATTGACAGCCGTCTAGGAAGTATCACACTTCCCGGATCTAGCACACGCTAGGCAGTCCACTGCATATATTGTTTAACTTTTATTTGGTGGTTTTGTGTTCCATTTCAGGTAGTTCCTCCAAGAAAAAAGGAAGCTCTCACGATCAGCTGTGGATTTAGAAGTCATACGCGCAACAACCTATCAACCAACATTTCAACAGGTATTCCTCCTAGCCCATTACCCTTATTTGTTTCATCATTTTCTAAGAAACGCTCCAGAATCAGGTAAAACAAGGAGAGTTTGGGTATGGGCACCATCGTCATATATAGAGAGGATAAGGGGCCCTCCAGGTTAGGCGTCTAGCATCAGCCCACATGCTCACAACCACTTATATGAGATAAGAAGGGGATGTGATAAGTGCATAAAATGAACTCAACATCTCTAATTCTCTGTTCCCAGTGTCAAAAAACTATACATATATTCCATTCCTCATGCAATATCTATAGAACTTGGAACTGCCATATCTATAGAACTTCTCCTGAGAGTAGATAGGGTGAGTAAAACTAGTTATTGTAGGGGGATGAGATTCATTCATACATTCATATATAGAGAGGGAGAGGAGCCGAGAAAGATTAGATCCATTCCCCAACTAGGCGAGATTAGATTCATTCCTTTATATATATAGATTTTGGTTGGGTCCTGATATGAGGAAGGAATAACCCAGGTCTATATCTATATCTAGGGAAGCCCCGTAGTTACGATCTGCTTTGTGGTCTCCCATATGTTGTCATGAGAGTCACAGATATTCACCCCCTCTCTAAATGGCATGGATTCCGCCTATATAGTTCTAGGCCCCCCCTCTTCTTCTATCAATAACAGATCAAAATAGAGAATGTAGGGAGCCATATCCATATATAGATAGGCTAGGTGGGTTGGTCAAAACTGCTAGTCGAGAATCCTTTCCCCTATCTATATATGGTTAGTCAAATATGCTAATCAAAATCCCATATATTATTAGGGCTAGTCATGGTAGTTGTAGTCGGAAGGAAAGGTAGCTGATGCCAAATATTTCCATATATAGAGAGGGGGGATTAGCTATTTAGATTTGCCCCATCAAATATATAGAGACCTGGGATCTGTGGCCACTATATATATATATATATATATATATCTGTTAACGACCAACCGACTAGTCCCGGTCCCTCCATTCATCTATATATAGGGAGGGGAGCTATGTTGAGTAACTCAGATCAGATAAGAGATCTAGGGGGTGGGGGGGCCTCCTCCAGCCATACCCAACTCTCTATAGGTTGAGATATAGGGATATATATAGGTTCTAGGGATCGAGAGATGCCCCCCCTAATCTATATAGGGGACAACCCATATAACAAATATAGAAAGGAAGGGATCTCTACTCTATATAGATATTCCCCCCAAATCTATATAGTACAGGGCCATGTGCTAATCAGTGTCTCATGTGGCTGGGACCTCCCCTTAATATAGATATGAGATGGATAATATATGAGAGATAGAGCCCCTTCAATTCTTAGGGGGACGATGTGCCATATCTCATCAATAAGCACCCGAGGGCATCCCCCACCCCCCTCCATATATATGGGATAGATAGGGTTGCCATATCTCTGATGCATGTTAGTTGGGCTATTGGCTAGGGGTCCTCGGTGCCTATCTATAGAATATATGGGGTTGGGCTATTGCTACATACAGTCACCCCGACCCCGAATCAAGTCATTATTATTATGTAGTTATATAGGTTTGGGGTTTTGAAGATTGTTGAGTTGTGGAGCTCAATTACTTTAGTTTAACATGCTATATTATACTTGCTGGAAAACATAGTAACCGACATCGGTTATGAAGGAACCAACATCAGTCACCTATGATTGGCATTGGTCAAATAAGAAGGAACCGACATCAGTTAGGGATAACCAATGTCGGTTACCTGTGCGTGGGTGTTTTATTTAACTCACGGGAATTAGATCTAATTTTAGCATTAAAGCAGATCTATTGATTGTAATTGCATGGCTAAGTGCCTTAAATTTGTATATGCCTATATAAGCATGAAAGCTAGGGTTTAGAAGTAAGGATTGTAGGTGTTAATGATTATTGTGAAAATAATTGTAAGAGAGAGAATTCTTGGAGAAGAAGGAGAAACTTGAGAGAAAGAAAGTACTATACATCTGATAGGTGTGGAATATTATAATTCTCCATTGTATATCTTCACAAAACTTTGGATAATAGATTGACTTGTTTCTTGGTGGATGTAGCCCACACTAGGTGAACCACGTTAAATCTGGTGTTGATTTATATATCTTGTTTTGTATATTCCCTCTGGTATAATATCAACTTTTATTGCATGTATGCTTAGATGTGATATATTATCTATACAACCTTGTGCTAACCCCAACAACTAGTATCCAATCATTGTTTGAAGGTTTTCTGTGTTGACATATTTACTCACAGAGCATTTTCTGATTGAGTGGGAGCTACATCAATGGCTGAAGAAAAGAAATACAAGTTAGAGAAGTTTGACAACCGAAATTATTAATTATGGAAAATGCAGATTGAAGATTATCTGTATCAAAGAGATTTGTACTTACCGTTGGATAAAAATTCTAGGCCTATGAAGATGACTGATAAAGAATGGAAGATTCTTGAAAGAAAGGCTTTGGGATCTCTAAGATTGAGCCTAGCAACATCTGTTGCTTCTAATATTACAGAAGTGGCATATACAGTAGAGTTACTGAAATCTCTTGCTAACTTATATGAAAAACCTAGTGCTTCAAATAAATTTTAGTTGATGAAGAAACTATTTAGTTCTAAGATGCATGAAGGTGGATCTGCATCTAGTCATTTGAATTATTTTTGATCTATTGTAAATAAGTTAAAATCGGTTGATATTCCATTTTATGATGAAGTAAAAGCACTTTTATTATTATGTTCTTTGACTGATAGTTGGGATAACTTGGTAATTACTATTAGTAATACAACATCTACTAATAATATTTTGAAGTTTGATGATGTGGTAAGTATAATCTTGAATAAAGAAATTCGTAGGAAAAGTACAGAGGAATCATCATCAGGGAATTCTTTGAATGTAGAAAATGGAGGCAAGCAGAAGGAGAGATCCAAGAGTAAGAATAATTGGAAATGAAAGTCAAGGAATGATAGATTTAAATCTAGAGGTAAGGGAATTACCTGTTGGAATTGTGGAAAGAAAGGACATGCAAAGAAATATTGTTGGTCAAAGGACAAAGAGAACCAATACCCAGACAAAGGTAAAGAGGAAAATATTTCAGCATAGGTAATACAAGATGCTCTTATTCTTTCTTTGGATAATAGAATAGAATCATGGGTTTTAGATTCATGAGCTTCTTTCCATGCAACCCCTAATAAGGGTTATTTTATAAATTATGTCAAGGGAAATTTTAGGCATGTTTATTTGGGAAATGAAGAACCGTGCAGTATTACTGGTAAAAGGGAAGTTCATCTGAAACTAAAAAATGGAAATACATGGGTATTGAAAGATGTGAGGCATGTGCCAAGCTTCAAGAGGTATCTTATTTCTACAGGGCAACTAGGTGAAGCTGGTTGCATGGTTACATTCACAACAAACTCTTGGAAATTCACCAAGGGTGCCTTTTTTTTGGCAAGAGATAAGAAGGTAGGAACGTTATATTTATCTACATGTGTTACTAATTCCTTTTCTTTATTATCTACTTCATATTTAGATACATGGATGTGGCATAATCGGTTGAGCCATATGAGTCAAAAATGAATGCAGATCTTAAAGGCTAAGGGTAAGTTATCATATTTGAAAGATTTATATCTTCATTTCTATGAGCATTGTGTCTTTGGAAAGCAAAAGAGAATGAAATTTCTCAAAGTTGGGACAACTAAAAAGAAGTAGAAATTAGAGCTTGTACACTCAAACGTGTGGGGACCAGCACAGGTAGCTTCTCATGGAGGATCCCAGTATTATGTTACTTTCATTGATGATGCTATAAGAAAGGTATGGGTTTATTGTATTAAACATAAAACTGATGTTTTTGAGACTTTTAAAAGATGGAAAACCCTTGTTGAGAATGAATCAAATTCAAAGTTAAAGTTCCTTAGATTTGACAATGGTGGTGAATACTGTAGCAAGGATTTCAATGATTATTGTTTAGTGAATGAAATACATAGAGAAAAGACGGCTCCAAGAATACAACAAGAGAATGGTGTTGTAGAAAGAATGAGTAGGACAATCATGAAATGTGCTAGAAGTATGAGGATACAATCTGGATTGCCTTTGCAGTTCTAGGCATACGCAATTGATACAATGGTTCATTTAATTAACTGTGGGCCTTCAAGTTCACTAGATGAAGAAATACCAGAGGAAGCTTGTACCGGAAAAGAGGTAGATCTTTCTTTTCTTAAAGTTTTTGGTTCAGAAGCTTTTGTGCATATTGATAAGGAAAATAGGAAAAATTTGGATGCAAAATAAGAGATGCACTTTCATTGGTTATGAATATGGTGATTTCAGATTCCATTTTTGGGATTTATATAATTCTAAAATTATTAGGAGTCATGACATTGAATGAAATGAAAAGAGAATGTACATGGATCAAATTTTGGTACCCAAGGACGGACTGATTGAGAAGTTTGTGAATGAAAATGATCTCTCATATTTAAAAGTCATACCTACAGGGTTACAAAGTAACCAATGTTGGTTAACCCCTGACCGATATCGGTAAGTTGAACCAGTAACGGTTACAGATGAGACAAAATGACATCGGTTAGTAGAATCGACGTCGCTTACAGGTGACCAACATCATTCACTGCCAAAATTGGAAATAAATGTCCAAGAGGTCCAGAATGAACCTCTAGTGCCCCAAACTTATGTGAGAATGTCACAAAGGGTGAGTAAACCTCCAGAAATATTTTAACCTTCTCTATTTTATTTATTATTAACTTATAATGGTGAACTAGAAATTTTTGAAGAAGCAATGCAGGATAAGACCCACGTGCAGTGGGAGCATGACATGGATGAAGAGATGGACTCCTTGGAACATAACCATACTTGGGATTTGGTTAATTTTTTAGCAAGTAAGAGGACATTGCAGAACACGTGGGTTTAAAGGATCGATGAAGAAGAGGGTGAACATAAAAGGTGCAAGACAAGGCTTATAGTAAAGATATTTGCATAAAAAAAAGGTATTGAATTTGGTGAAATATTTTCTCCTGTTGTTAAAATGACTTCCATATGTACTGTATTGAGTATAGTTACAGTAGATGATTTGCATTTAGAGAAACTAGATGTGAAGACAACTTTTCTTCATGGTGATTTGGATGAAGAGATTTATATGCAATAGCCGATTGAGTATGATGTCAAGGGTAAGGATAAATTAGTGTGCAGGTTGAATAAAAGTCTATATGGGCTCAAGCAAGCTCCAAGGAAATGGTACATGGGGTTTGATAGTTTCATGCATGAGCATGGTTACTTGAGACGTGAATCTGATCATTGTGTTTATTTTAAGAAGCTTGAAAATGGGAGATATATTATTTTGTTATTGTATGTGGATGATATGCTTATTGTAGGATCTAATATATAAGACATTGGTGATTGGTGATCCTTGCATCTCAACATGCCACAACAGACATGGAGAATTATTCAAGAAATTGTATTTTTAGGAGCATTATGTCAAGGGAAAGCTATTCTCACACATTTGCAATTTATTAAGGATCAGTGTCCTTTAGGAGTTCAGTTTATATCATGACACTGTAAAAATAATCCTTGACATGAATATACACAAAGATAAGAAGAATAAGATATTGTATTTGTTTCGAGAGGATTATATCAATAAGGTGTTGGAAAGGTTTAAATTAGCATTCGACAATCATGATAAAGATTCAAAACCTGTAAGTACACCTATGATAGGACACTTTAAATTGAGCAAAGATCAGATACTCTTTGTCCTTCAAAAATATAAGGCTCAAGTCACATGAGGAGGTCAAATATATGACACAAGTATCATATGATTTAGCAGTTCCCTTTCACTAAGGGACCCACTCACTCTTATGTATACCATGAGGGTTATGGTTTGTACCAAACCAAACATTATACAAAGAGTGGGAGTTGTGAGTAGATTTATGGCATATCTAGGTAAAGAACATTGTAAAATAGTCCAATGGATACTCAGGTATTTGAGAGGGACATCTAGCATGCAGTTATGCTATGGAGGTTTGGATATTTCTTTATGTGGCTATGTTGATTTAGATATGGATGGAGATCTAGATGGTAGAAGGAGCACTACTGGATATATTTTCATAGTAGGTGGGATGACAATTAACTGGATATCAAGATTGCTGAAGGTTATGATTTTGTCTACTAGAGAGACATACTATGTTGCAGCTACAGAGGCTAGCAAAGATGTGATATGGATGAAAAGGTTCATGGAAGAGTTAGGAAATGAGTAAGATGATTGCAAATTGTTTAGTGACAGTCAAATATGGATACTTAGGTATTTGAGAGGGACATATATCATGCAAACTATGGAGGTTCCTTTGGCAAAGAACTCATCATTTCATTCTAGAATGAAACACATTCAGTTGAGGTATCACTTCATACGACAGGTATTGGAGGATGGAAAAATGAAATTGGAGAAGATTCATACAAGTAAAAACTCAGCGGATATGATAACAAAGACATTAACAAAAGAGAAGTTGGAGCTATACTCCACTTCTATTGGTCTTCGAGTTTGAGACTTGAAGAGGAAGAAAAAAAGCTAAGGAAAGGATCCAAGAATGATGTTGTACAGGTATAGTGCAGTAATTTATCTCCAAGTGGGAGATTGTTGAGTTGTGGAGCTCAATTACTTCAGTTTAGCATGCTATATTAAACTTGTTGGAAAACATAGTAACCGACATCGGTTATAAAGGAACCAACATCGGTCACCTATGACCAACATCAGTCAAGCAAGGAGGAACCAACATTGGTTAGGGCTAACCGACGTCAGTTACCTGTGCGTGGGTGTTTTTTAACTCATAGGAATTAGATATAATTTTAGCATTAAAACATGTCTATTGATTGTAATTTTATGGATAAGTGCCCTAAGTTTGTATGTTCCTATATAAGAATGAAAGATAGGGTTTAGAAGTAAGGATTGTAGGTGTTAATGATTATTGTAAGAGAGAGAATTCTAGGAGAAGAAGGAGAAGCTTGAGAGAAAGAAAGTACTGTACATCTAAGAGGTGTGGAAGATTGTAAATATCTTCACAAAGCTTTGGACAATAGATTGATTTGTTTCTTGGTGGATGTATCCCACATTGGGTGAACCACGTTAAATCTGGTGTTGATTTATATCTCTTGTTTTGTATATTCCTTCTGGTAGAATATCCACTTTTATTGCATGTATGCTTAGATCTGATATATTATATGTACAACCTTGAGTTAAATAAAACACCCATGCATAGGTAACTGACACTGGTTAGCCCTAACCGATGTGGGTTCCTCCTCTCTTAACCGATTCCAGTCATAGGTGACTAATGTCTGTTCCTTCATAACCGATGTCAGTTACTATGTTTTCTAACAAGTTTAATATAACATGCTAAACTGAGTAATTGAGCTCTAAAACTCAACAAAGATTGGATTGGTAGACACCATAGTCTATAAGTTTAGTTTTCCTATGGCACATCTGATGGGACATATGTATCCATGATAAATAACCTAAGCTAATATAATAAATGATTTGACACCAAGTAAATCCTAACTTAGTTATTTAATCAAATACGTCAAGATAAAACATGTAAAGAAGCTAAAAAATTACACAAAACATTCCTTTCAAAATTAGATGCACATTCGATATGTAGATATTTACTTCTAAGCTGAACCTAAGCTACACATGATCAATGATGCTACTAAAGGGAAGAGATCTCTTCAAAATGGCCTAAAGGATATTGAATATTCTCCTACTAACTTTAGCAAGGGGGTTTCTCAATTTAGAAAGCCTTCTTCTAATAAAAATGTTCTCTTGAGTACGAGTACAAGATGTATATGATTGCAAAGGTGTAGATTGGTAGGAGGGTACTAGTTTTCTTATATAGTTTTCCAATTTGTGAGAAACATACATCCTAGTGAATGTGGGATAACGATGCCGAATTACAAGTGGATAAACATGTTTATAAGAGATTAATTAGGAATTAGTGACCCATGGGAGTTACGGAAGGTTTAATTAATTAATTGGGATTAATTAATAGGCCATGTTTAGCACGTAGAAGCTATTTGGGGGATGATTTAGAGGGAAATTAGGGGAATTAGAGGGGTTTGTGAGGGGGATTTAATTAATAAGAGGATTTATTAATCAAATACAAGATTGTGAAAGGGTAATTAATTAAGAATGGTTAATTAATTAATTAAAAGGGGATTTTAACTAACAAAGCAATGTTAATTGACATCTAGGATGGGGAAAAAACTAATTAACTGACGAGATACTGTTAATTAACCGAAAAGATGGTGAATATTAACTAATTAGCATAAAATCACTAGTTATAGCATGATGACAGGAAGAAGATAATTAGTGCAATTTTAGTATTGAAATTGCATGGTGGAAATTAGGTATCTAAAGTCCCTCCTCATAAAGCTCAGGTAATATTGATTAGGTTGACACCTTCTGTCTAATGACCTTATTCAATAAAGAGACATGGAAGACGATATATTTTGATTGAGTAAGAGATCTCTAATCTATATAATACACTACAAAGAATTTGTAAGACTTGATAAGGATCATAATATTTGGGTGAAATCTTGTTAAAATTCTTATTTTATTTCAAGGAGGGCTATTTATACATATGAACTCACATAAAAAACTCCAAATTGGAAGTGTCGTTCACTATGGCATTGACTAAATTGGTTCTTTAGGAATTTTTATGTAATTGTTAAATTATCTATAAGGCTAGAGATTACCTCTTGTTGGTGTTGAATGTTTCTTCAACCAATCTCACTTTAGGATTGAACCTCAAGGTGGAGGTTGGTTCCTGGTACCCATACAATGTCATGAATTAAGAAATTTTGGATGACGTATGAAATGAAGTGTTATACCACCATTTTGCAAGTAGCATCCATTGAACCCATCTCTCTTGTTTATCTAAAGAAAAGCATAAAAAATACCCCACCAAACATTTATTTACTACTTTAATTTCCCATTTAATTTGGGATGACATGATGGGCAATGAACCAATTGAGTACCTAAATATGCAAACAAATCAGTTCAAAAATTACTAGTAATATAGGGTCACGATCACTTACTATAATCTTGGGTATACCACGTAGCTTTTGAATTGTATCCATAAAAGAGATGGATAACTTATTTGTTGTTAAAGGACGTGTCAAATAAAAAAAAAAGCATATTTTTTTATTCTATCCACAACCACCATGATTACACTTTTCGCTTCATATTTCAGAAATTGTGTGATGAAATCCTTGGAAACTACCTCCCACCACTCACTTGGAATAGACAAAGATTGTAGGAGACCTAAGGCATTAATAGTTTCTCCTTTGTTACCTTGATACACAAATAATTCTGTAATAATTTTTCAGACATCCCATTTCGACGATAAGTCTTTATGAATATTGAATGACCACCCATTGGAGAAGCATGTAGCTAAGGAAAAACCTCAATTTTAAGGTTAGAGTTCTTGCATAAGTACAATCTATCCTTGTACCATAATGTTTCTAGCTTCTATATAAATACTAATGACATGCTCAAATCTTGTTGGAGGTTATAAATGAGAATGAGGGTCTCTATGTCATTTTTCCACTCTGATATTTCTTGATCAATGCAATATGGCCATGATATATAATAATGTGTATGTAGACTCATATCTCCCAAATAGATCATCAACCACCACATTTTCCTTTCCTTTTTAAGTAAATGATCTCAAATTAATTACCAAAATTTTTGTGACACATTTTATTTCTTATTCAGATGATATTCATTACTCCAAAAGCATTTGATACCATCATGATCTATCTTCACCTTGAAATGACAAACCATAAGATATGGTCTCCATTGTTTCACTGCATGAAGACTAACCATAATTTATTTCTCATAAGTTGATTTTTACATATTATTACTTGTGATTTGATGACCCTCAAATGCAATGTGACGATCATATTGTATGAGTACTACACCTATACTACACTGTGAATCATGACATTCAACAATGAAGGTTTTGGAAAAAATTAGGTAGTAATAACTAGAGTGGTACACATGGCCTTCTTCAATGCCTCAAATGTCCATGTTGCTTTCTCATTCCAATAGGATTATTTATTTAAATTTGTGAGTCGTGTTGTAATGATACCATAATCACAAATATGTGATGATAACCTGTAAGACCTAATAATCCTGTAAGATTTTTGAGGGTTTTAGATAACTTCTATGTTAGAAGCACAAGAATACTGAGAGGGGGAGGTGAATTAGTATCCATAATTTAAAATTTTCTCCAACTTAATAATTTTTTTTACACTTAATAAGATATTCAAATCTGAAAATAAATGAGAGCACACACATAAATCAAATGCACATAACACCAGATATACTGTGGTTCACCTAGTGTGGGCTACATCCACCAAAAGGAGACTGCTTGGATCTACTGTCCAAATCTAGCCGAAATAAAATAGTGTTTACAAAGTATGAGCACCCACTCACAGAAGACACCAATCTCCAAGCCGAACACCAATTCAGCTCTTGAATGCATACACCATTGACTTTGCAATCTCTGATTCGAAGCACTAACTTTTGGAGACACCAATCCCCAATCCAAAGCACCCACTTCAGAAAATATCCAATACAAATCAATAATCTTTCTCCTTCTTTATTTTCTCTCTCACATACTCATACTCACTTAAGAGATTCACAATAATAACTTCAAATACATATCACTCTAAAAAATGCTCTTTCTTTTTCACTCAGAAAATGTGCACACAACACTTGTTTATATAGGAAGGAGTGGAAAAACCGCTTGTGGTTTTCCTAAAACCATGTGCCCATACCATGGGAAAATTTACTTTAAAAGATGTGCCATATTTGGAATGAGGAAGCCACATCACTTGGTAGTTATAAAAATAGCTAATATTTGCTCTAAATAGCAATATTCTTTTTCATGGTCAAGTGTAACTCATATTTTTCAATAAATACGCATGACCAACTTCCCTTACACGTCCTTAATGTTCCATAAATGAAAAAATCTTCCCCATAAGGATATATTCTATTTTTGACTTCAATTTTGTAACTCCTCCATGATTTTAGAATCAATTTGTAAATCTTCCATGTCATAACTCATCACTAATGCAAATGTAACTCCCATTTTTAATTCAAACATTTATCATGCATTAAGTAACCTTCATTTTAAATCTGCCTCATTAAAAAATTATCTATTACACATCCCACCATGTGTCATAGGATTCCTTTGTGATGTTGAATATTAAAATATTCAAATTTTGACATCACACTAATTTTGACATGGATAAATATTTTACGAACACTAATGTTGTAAAATTGAATATTAAGATAATATTCAAACCTCAATATTTATATCAACACTAATGTTGTACCTTTGACATCAATGACAAAATACTCAACATTATAGTCTACCATGGCCTTGATTTTATACTTTCACAGGAAATGATATGACCTACATGTTCAAACTTTTAAACTCTAAAATAAATTTAGAGGGCTTGGCATAAATGTCTTGTTGTTTAAGAGTTTGCAAAACCTTATTTACATGATGAAGGTATTCCTCCCATGTCTTGTTGTAGATTACGATATCATAAAAGAAGACTAGGAAAAACTTTTGTAGAAATGACTGAAATGTAGAAATCATCAAACTCTGAAATGTAGATGTTACATTGGTAAGGCCAAAAGGCATCACTATAAATTCATATTGGCCTTCATTTTTCCTAAATGACGTTTTATGAATTTCTTCATTTCTTCATTTTGATTTGATGATATCTTGATCAAAGATCTAATTTTGTAATATAAAAATACCATGTAACTAATCTAGAAATTCATCAATGACATGAATATGAAACTTATATTTTATTGTGTATTTTTTGAGCTATTTGTAATCTAGACACGTGCACCAACCTTCGTCCTTCTTTCATACCATAAAAATTAGATATGGGTACTGATAAGTTTGAATATTGGGTGGTTGGATTACTAGTAAAAATTGAATAACATGATAATGACCTCTTTTGGGGGGAACCGTTTAAGAATATCCTAAAAATAATCGAGTGCTCATTAATATTTTCTTGTAGATCTGATGGTATAGAACCTTTTTATGCTTGAGCTTTCAGTGAAAATAGTTACAACACAAATCCATATACCTAATTATTAAGCATCTCATGAATTTGATGAGAACTCACAAACTATACAAATTTTGACTTCATCAGGTGTAACTCAAAATTACTCCCTTATAAATGGAAACACATGAACAATTCCTCGAAGTTCATCTCAACAATTCCCAAGGTATTAAGCCATTGGACCCCTAACACAATGTTTGTGCCCCCCATGAAATGGAATATATGGGGCTATCTAGTAGGTAATCTCATTTGGATATCTTAATATTATGTCACTTACCTAAATAACTAAATTTATCTCCATCTGCAAACATAACTTGAAACTTTGGGCCTGGATAAATAGAGCAATTAAAGTGTGAGAAAAATTTACGATTGATGAAGTTGTGAGTATTGTAGACACCTATAGTTTGATCAAAGAAATATTATTGTTAATATTGCACTAACTATTCTACTCCTTTTGAATTGACAACACCTCGTCAATTAGGCCTATCTAACTCTCCTTTTACGACATCCTTTTGGTTGTATCCCTCTTATAACTAACTAATCGGGCTAATATAGGCTCTTATTCATTGAACCCTCTTCTAAACTCCTTCTAGACCACTTCTACTAGCTTTCTAGATTATCAGTGGATTGAGTAGTCCTCTCACAGCTCTTCCAGACTCCTAATTCCTCACTAATCAAGTTTAACTAGCCTAAAGCATGTTTATCCACTCCTAATCATAAAGTGATTTTTTGATCACCTTTTGTACCACATGCACTAGAATTCCATTCTCTTCCAAATCAAGATCTATAAATAGAAGGGTCACCCCTCCCTTTTATCCTTACACCTTGTTTACATAAAAAAAATATCTCAAGCACTTTGGAAAAGCATTAGACATCATTTGTGATAGCTTTAAGTTATAGAACACTTGGATCTTGGCCATACTCCATTGTTAAGAGCCCCTCCATCTTGCATCCATCCACTCTAAATATAGCTAGCAAGCAAAGATTCAAGCTTGGCCTTGTAGCCAACTTGGAGAGATCTCTTCACTATTTTTGGGAGCAAACAACACACAATTTGATTGCTTAAAATCTAACTAGGTTTACTTTCATTAAGTTTTCTAAAGAGTAGAATAAACTTAGCATGTTTACTTATAATGCATGCTTTTGAAGTTAATTTTATTATCTATTATCATGATGGTCCATTGACTTGTTGTTAAAAGCTTTGGGGCTTCTTAAGTGTTCTTGCCTCATTTCATAGCTTTTACATCTTTTCCTGGTTAACATTTGACATGCTCGGTGGGAGCTACTCTATAGTCATTTATAAGTCATTTTAAAGCTTTTCATTTCCATTTCTAACTTTTTTCATGCTTTTTAGGGTTAAATAGCTTATTTTCTAACAAAATTCTAACTTTAAGTGGGTTAAATATCCCCTTTGCATGAATATTTAATGGGTTCAAGCGGGAAATTAATTTTAATGGTGAAAAACTAACCTATTGGCATTTTTGAATTTTCCATTGTTGTGGTTTTTCCAGTGGCACAAACATGCATCTTGAACCAGCATGCACTTGTCATCCTAGGCATGCACCCACCTATTTGGCTGCACACTTGGTTTCTTGTAGTTTGACTGCTATCCCATTTTACAAAGGGGCACACAAACGTTCTAATCCACACACACACCTAAACTTGCACACGCACCTGTCTCTCAGGATGTGCAAGTGTTAATTGAACACTGTGTCGACCTCATATTTTACGTTGCATGCACACCTTCCTTTTAGGGCATGCACCCGCTAAAACCCGCGTGCACATGTTATTATGCCCATGCAGGTGTAAAATCACACTGTATTTTTTAATAACCACGCGCATCCGTCATTTAGGGCACACATTCGATATTAGGCATGCACACACTTCATTTTAGGCGTGCAAGTGTCACTGTCAAAAGTTACAATTTTGTTGCAGGTTGTAGAATCAAATTTCTAGATTTTAATAATAGTTTGCAGGTTCTTTTGATATTATTTTTAGCTTGACTTAGATAAGTGTTTACATTTTTCATTTGTAGATATCTTTTAAAGCATGTATTCTCTTCCCTCACACCTTCTAGGTGATCTTGGGAATCAAGAACATTTCAAAAACATTCTCTTTACTTTCCAAACACTTTAATTTAAGTTTTATAAAGGATTAACTTTCAACTTCGGTTATAAGGTATTTTCCATTTCTTGTCACGTTTGAGTGGGATAGATTTTTATGTATGCTCTTTCCTTGCATCTTAGGACGATTTGGGAAATCAAAAGCAACATCTTATCATCATTATATGATGTTATTGGACAATTACTAATATTGGTGTAGGACCAAAATTGATTGTCAAAGGATCAGAGGCTAAAACAATACTAATGTGTTGCCAAAAGGTGTGTTACAAAAAACCACACTAAGTCTAAAAAGATAAAAAAACACACCATATTCAAACCACTTGATTTACAGGTTCAGATAAGGGTACGACCCGTCTGATTTAAAATAGGATAAATGTTCTCTGGCATAAGCCTTAAGCTACAACAAAAGAGACGATCCTAGAAACCCCTAAGTAGTCCAGTACTGAGTAACATCGTGGATGAAATGGGAAGTGCTCCGCTTACCCACTTGACTAGCGAAACCCTTGTGAGAAAGCTTCATGTTACCCGTATGGGGCCCTATTTGTTGATTAGAGAATACTTGTTAGAGATCACACAAGAAGTCCGCGTGGGAGAGAAGGCCAGGATCAAGGGCATGGAGGGATAGGAAGAACCCATGCGCGGAGGGCAAGTTCAACTTTCGGGACTTAGCTGATTTTGAGTATGAAGACCTATTTTTAGAAGATGGCGTGCGAAACACAAAAACAATGTAGAGATGTGCGCGCCACACATTGTATATATTTGGAGGATCGGACCAAAGAATTTTGCATGGAGATGAGCTAAGAATAAGATTGTCACTTCAGTTAACTGGAAGAGGTCTATAGATATCACACTTGCATGTGTGGCTATGCTAGTAAATGGCGCATGGCTATTAATAGCATGCGACCTATTTTTGGAATAGATAAGTGGTGAAGGGAAAGTCCCCACCCTATATATATATGATATGAATCACATAGTAGTAATGTGTGTGTGGTGGAGAGATGGATGTATGGAGGTATAGAGATATATGCATATGACTGAATTACTATATCAGATCCATGCGCACATTAGTATAGATTGACATTATTGTAAGGAGCTTCTGTGTTTATTAATAGATGGAAGATATTGGTTGAATCTAAGTGTCATTCTTGTGTGTAATTGAGTAGTGCATGTTATTGATTCAATCATGATTATTGTTTAAGCTTGTTCTTTCATAGATCTGAATGTAGCATGCATTGTAGAATGGTGGATTAGTTATGGATATATATGTTTCTTCCTTCATCATGCTAACATCCTGCTACAACAACCCTAAAGAGGTACCTAGTACCTTTGTGCGCTTCAGGTGAGCACTCAGTCTAAGCCGAGTGATGTACCAATGCGTATAGGGTGTTATCTGGTAAATCCTAGGCTGCATCATTGGTTCCATTGTCGGGACCTCTTTTTCAATTGTTTTCAGGATGGTTCACGATGAAGATCTACTGGTTAACTCTAGCAAGTATTGAGGAGTGGATACATGATCTGGAGGAAGAATATACATGTTGGTTCAACAGTGGATCTAAGTTTAACGCACACACTTGGGTAGAACAAAATATGTATGACAACCTATATGAGATATTTTTCGCTATCTTTCCAGTAGAATTATACGAGTGGCTTACTACTTATGCATCTCAGTGGAATTGGAGGTATCACGCACTTATTTAGACACATGAATAATTTCAAGCCCTTTATGATGCTGATCTGATCTGGACTCGCGTTGTGGATACGTGGTTTCGTGGTGTTCTAAACAGTTATATTCTAGAATATTCAATTTTGACGTACTATTTCCTAGAGGTAGCTGAATTCTAGTTTTTGTGGTATCCAAGAGGAGCATATTTGCAAGGTATTCCACTGGAGATCAAGATATTGATGGTAACTTTGAACTTAGAGAGTAAACCAATGGCTAACTAAACTTCACCACGCACGAGGGTAGGAATAGGTTTGGTGAAAGATGGTGGACCTAGTGGCAGAAAGGCAGAGAGAGGAAAGGTGACTTAAGTATAATGAGGTGCGTGAGAGGGAGATAGAGAAGCAACGTTCCATTGTAGAAAGTATGGCATTGAGGAGAGAGATGGCTCGTGAAGGATTTATAGCTCACGTAGAAGACATGGAGCCAGAGCATCAGGAACTCCCCCATCTTGGAAAACATGATAGAGATCCCCCCTTGGCATCACATAGAAGTGTGCCAGCAGAGACTACCTGGGCCGTGGGTGCACATCTTAATCCACCTGGTGACCTAGCCCTTGCACTTGGTTTTCTAGTATCTAGTACGACAAGTAACTAGCAAGCTAACTTGGGAAGTAGGAGAGCAGGAGTAAGTCAGGGAGCAAGTACATCAATGGTAGGACAAACAGATTCAATGATATTTGGAGGAAAATTCTTAGGTGCATCATCCGCACAGAACGTGAACGCGTAGAATGTTGGATTCACCTCTAGAAGTGGAACTACCTCACAGACTGTAGGGGTTCAATATAGTACTACTATCGGAGCACAAGGGAGTACATCTATAGGTCCTAACCCAGCTACAAGTGGAGGACTAGAAGGTATAGGTGGTTCTAGTTCCAGTGGATCTGGTGGTTCTGGAGGTGGAGGTTCTGGGTGGTCAAGGCCCACAACAACCACAAAATATTTATATGGAGATATCTCTTCATCTTCCGGAGTATAGAGGCATAGAGGATGCTGCCGAACATGTGCATATGTGTGAAATATTGTGGTGTGCTAAAGGGATCACGAATGCTAAGTGTAAGGCAAGTCAATTTTCTACTACATTACAGGGACATGCACACAATTGGTATAGGAAGTTCGACCCTAATCAAACTTGTGTTGATTATGCAGCATTAAAGGATGCTTTCTTGAAAGAGTTCCATATCCCCAAGTTTGAGCAGAATATTATAGGTGTGCTCAAGGATATCAAGCAAGGCACTACTGAGAGTGTACATGAGTATGATGCCTATTTTAAGACACTTCTATCTAAGCTATCTTATGATATTCACACAAACCAACATGCAAAATGGTTCGTTAGTGGATTGATTACACCATTTAGAAGGGAACTGTCACATAAGACATACACTGATCCGTGTGAAGCACTGGAAGAAGCTTTGCGTGTTGAGGTAGTTGGGATTATTGACACTGGCGTTAGTCCATTCTTAGAGGCATAGATTGTAGCTATGGAAAATTAGTTAGAGAAGCTATCAACAAATTCAGCCCATGAAACACGCTCAGGAATTTGGTGTACAGATTGTGAAGTGGAAGGTCACACCAAGGATAGTTGCCCTCGCAGATCTATATGCTCATTACTATTGGATTGTGAGATTTTTCATTTGAATCATGATGCTAGTCACTATCCTTTGTTACAGTGCGTGATAAGGAAGAATGTATCTTGCTTTTGCAAGATTTACAGGTCCACAACCCATGATACTGAGGATTGTTGGTTGATTGGTTAGATCCAGGATGCTATAGACATTGGGGTATGACAGACAAGTGTAACAGATAATTCTAAGGGTAAGAATGAGCACCAGGATCGGGATCATAATCAAATGTGCTATGATAGGAATGAGGGGTGTTTTGAAGGAGGTCGTGGAAGGGGACGTGGATATCGTGGTGGATATGGAGGATGAGGCCGTGGTGGAGGAAGAGGTGAGTTCCCTCGTGGAACATGTTATACGTGTGGATCTCCTGACCACTATAGGCGTGAATGTCCTCAGAATATTACATGTTCTTTCTGTGGAAAGAACCATAGCTATGAAGAGTGCCCAGACTTATATGAGCATTTGAGTAAGCAACATAATCAAGAAAATAAAGGCACTGGGTTGGTTAGAATACAACGTGTGGTAGAAGATCAGTGGATTCCCAAGATAGCACTAGGACTTGAGACATTAACTGTGAAGATTACTACACGAGCTAAAGTGGCGTGCAAAAGAGAGGCGTTGCACTAGAAGCCTACGATCACCAAGGAGGAGGTTTCACATGCAAGGTACCCAGATCCTATTCATTAGAAGGAAGTTTACCAAGATACCATGGAAGTGCTAAGGAATCTTCAGGGTGAGATATAGTATCTCAAGGAGCAGAAGAAAGCATCAGTGATAATCCAAACTGATATCGATGATCTGAGAGAAGTGTGTAAAATGTTGTGCCAGGAGAACATTATTCCACTATTAGGAAGTTGGTTAAAAGGGAACACTCCGTGCACAAGTATTGAGACCAGATAAAAGATCCTGCATGTAAATATTCCCTCTGATAGCATTGAATATGACAAGGAAATTACTCTAAATGCTATTGTGGATGGATGGCTGTTGAGCAACATATTGATTGATACAGGTGCGGAAGTAAATGTGCTTACATTAGATGCATGGGTACAAATGGGGAGGCCTCCATTGCAGCCATCATCTAATGTGTTGTTTATGGAAAACCAGACTAAGGCCACACCCATAGGAGTTTTGAAGGATGCATCTATAACCATACAAGGGGCCAAGTTCACTGGGGATTTTGAGGTATTAGCACTTGCAGAAGTAGAAAATTTTCCAGCCCTGCTTGGATGCCCTTGGTGTTATGCGAATAATGCTGACTTGAGATTCAATAAGGGGTATATCAGCTTTGAGAACAAGGAGGAAAGAGTTGTGATACCTCTAAACGATGGGAAGTCTACACCATATGTTGAGCCTCTAAGTGAGGATGACTTAAACAGAATTTATGTACGCGCTATTCAGGACCTAGAGGTCAATGAGCCATCAAAAGAAGGCATCCTACAGTGGGAGGATTCTCATTCTATTAGTGATACTACGAGTATTGCTTGTGACAATTGGGCTCATGGTACATATGAACTAGTAGGGCACGAGGTAAAAAGCTTGGTTGCATGCAAGAATGGACTTTGTTCTGTTTGATGGATAGGTAGGGTAGTACCTTGGTATACAGGGGCAGAAGATCTTCCTATATTTTTGAAAGCCATGGAAACATAGTGGACATATCAAATTAAGAGAAGAGATATGTTAGTATATACCTTGCATGGGACAACAATGCGCTGGTGGGTAGTCCACAAAGATAATATTATAGAATGGGAAGAGATTGGAGTTGCCTTATCTATTAGGTTTGTAAGGAATAATGCACCTACGCAGATATGCACTTATCATGGTGATCAACCTGTTCAGAATCACATTCAGTAGTGTGAGAGACTCTGGACAAAAGGACATGAAGCATTACCACCTTCACTCTGGGTGCATAGATTGTACTCTACACTACAAGGATGCACACATGCCTGGTATGTATACCCAGAACTACATTGAGAGACTGGGAACTGGAAAAATTTGACTGCCAAAATGATCTGAACCTTTGACTACTTTTCTTCCCAACCTCCAATAGAAGAGGCATTAAAATTGGTCAAGCGCTTAACTATGGGAGATAGTGCAAAAGCAGAAGAGCATATTTAAGAATTATTTGGTGAGACAGAGTCCGGAGCGCATTTTGAAAGGGAAGAAGAAATGGACTCCATACTACTTGAACGTGCTTGCCTTGAGAAAGAGAAAGGAAATATGGTTTACATCGTGGATGATGAGGAAGTTGAGAACATGGATATTGAACATTCATAAGGGGTGTGCAAGGTCTTGGATACTGCAGACAAGGATGTGTGTGCCTATCATGAACCCATGAAGACAAAGAAGGTGAATATAGGTTCAGAGGCTGAGCCTAAGGAGGCCATAATTGGAGACTACTGGTCAGACTCGGAGGTGGAAAAGATCATTGAGTTACTCAGGGATTATCAGGACTTATTCCCTCGAGGGTATCATGAACTTAAAGGCGTGCATGAATCACTTGGGGAAATGAAGATAAAACTTAAGGAAGGTGCACATGCCTAGTGAGAAAGAGACCTTACAGAATGAATCCTAATTTGTGTGAAAAGGTAAAAGAAGAAATTGATAAAATGTTGAAATATGGAATTATCAAGCCCCTTGATGAGTCAGAATGGGTTAGTCCAATGGTGATCAGTATCAAGAAGGATGGATGAATTAGAATATGTGTGGACTACAAGGAGTTGAATGTTGCATGCATCACAGATCCATTCCCTATGCCATTTACTGAGGAAATACTGGAAGGCGTGGTAGGGTTTGAAATATATTCTTTCACAGATGGGTTTTTTGGGTATCATCAGGTTAGGATTGCTCAGGAGGATCAAGAAAAGAAAATTTTTACTACTGAATGGGGAAGTTTTTCCTATACTGTGATGCCTTTTGGATTGAAAAATGCACATGCTGTATTCTCGCGCATAGTTGTTCAGGCATTCAAATATTTTATTCACAACTTCTTACAGGTCTACCTAGATGATTGGACAATATATGGGCTTGTGAAAGATCATTGTGACAATCTGCGCTTAATGTTTGAACGGTGCAGATAATTGAGTATCTCTTTGAACATCAAGAAGTGCATATTTGCTACACCATTTGGAATATTGTTAGGACATATAATCTACAAGGAAGGTTTGCTGGTTGATCTAGCTAAGGTTGCAGTCATTCTAGGCCTGGAAGCGCCTACCAGTCAAAGTGAGGTGCACAGATTTTTAGGTCATACAGGATATTATAGAAAATTCATCAAAGGGTATGCCAAAGTGTTTGCACTCTTGGAAGAGTTACTGAAGGGGAAAGGTACATTTTATTGAGGAGAACCACAGTACGCGCATTTGAGATATTAAAGGAGAAACTTACTACTGTGCCCATTATGTGCTTTCCCTCATGGGATAAACCATTTCATGTGCATGTGGACACCTCTGGCATGACCATTGGCGTGGTGTTAGATCAACCTAGAGAAGGTATTATAGATCATCCATTTGTTTTGCTAGTAGGAAGTTGATTCCTGCTGAACAGAATTATACAACTACAGAGCGTGAAGCTTTGTCAATGATCTATGCATTGCACAAGTTTTGATAGTACTTGTTAGCAACACCATTTGTGTTTTATACAGATCACATGGCATTGAAGTACTTGGTAAACAAGCCCATCTTACAGGGGCACATATGCAGATGGGTACTCCTATTTCAAGAGTTTGATTTCACAGTTGTGGTGAAGCCAGGGAAAAGTAATTCTGGACCAGACCACTTGTCTAGAATTCACTCAGGAGAAGAAGCACAGAAAATTGAAGAAACCATGCCAGATGCACAGTTATATAGGTTACAACGTGTGCCATCAGAATTAGAAGACATTATTGTCTTTCTATGGACTGGTGTGGCACCAGAAGGAATGAAGGCATTAGAAAAGAAACATCTTTCTATACGCGCGACACCATTTATGTTAATCAGTGGTGACCTCTACAAGTTAGGAAGAGATGAAGTATTACGATGTTGTGTATTAGAGCATGAGCACAAGGATATTATGGAAGAAGCCCATGGTGGTATTGTAGGAGGCCATTATGCAGGTGATGCGACTACCTGGAAGATCCTACTTGCTGGATTATGGTGGGAGACATTGTATAAAGACTGTAAAGAATATTGTAAGGCGTGTGATCATTATCAGTGCCTAGGAAAACCAGGGCAAAGAGATGAGATGCCTTTGAGACCAATTACTAGTGCTGAACCATTTGAGAAATGGGCCATTGACTTTGTAGGACCTATTTCACCAGCCGCACGTAGGACTGGATCACACTATATCATTACTTGCATAGATTATCTCACATGGTGGGCAGAAGCAACACCTACAAAGGACTGTACAACAACTACAACAGCTAGGTTTCTATGGGAGAATGTTCTTACAAGATATGGATGTCCTTTAAGCTTGAAAAGTGATAGGGGTACACACTTTTTGAATGAGACAATCAAGATCCTATTAGATGAGTTTATGGTTGCACACCATAAAACTACACCCTACCATCCTCAGGAAAATGGAACTACTGAGGCTTTCAACAAGATTTTGAGCCAGACTTTGACAAAAAATTGTGATGTTGGAAGAAAGGATTGGGATGACAAAGTGTCAGCTGTTCTTTGGGCATATAGAACAACTTACAAGAGATTGAACAAAGCCACACCATTTCAGTTGGTGTTTGGCATGTAAAATCCATTCTCCCTATAGAATTTATGTTACCTTCTTTGTGCATTGTGCACGTGCTAGAGGTCTAACTGATGAGTAGGATTTAGAAGAGCGTATCGAGAAGATGATTCAAGTGGATGAGTGACGAGCCATAACACGATGGAGTTAGAAGCAGGAAAAGGCCAGGTAGAAAGCATGACATGATAGAAACATAAGGGATAAGAAGTTTGAGATTGGACAAATGGTACTTCTTTATGACTCTAAGTTCTTGCGCCATCTAGGCAAGCTCAAAGTACATTGGTTGGGGCCATATGTCATCACTTACATACTTGAATTAGGTGCTTGCCAGTTAGAATCACTTGATGGAACATGGCTACCCGGTTACTTTAATGGGAGTAGGCTGAAGCCCTACTATAAATAAGTCTTCTTGGTGTTTGTAATAAGGTAGTATTACCATTTAGATTAGGTTTCCATTCTATATTTCCTTAATGTATTTCCTTCATTTGTCTCTATGCTTTGTCAATTTAGTTGTTGTTCTTGTGTAATAAGTGTGCTTGTGCGCATGAAGCTACTTACTATATAAAGCATGTTTATGCGTAGAGGACTACACATACTTTTAGTGTGGGGTGGTTGTTGATATCTAGGTACAAGACTGTGGGAATTGAAAGGTGAAAGGAATAAGCTGCTACAGGTGTGCTTTAAGTCAAAAGAAGATTGCTTCTCAAAAGTGACCAAGGATGGAGATGAATGAAAGGACAATATAACGCGAGGTAAGCAGAGGCCATGATAACTACCAAGAGAAGGTATAGTGATGAGGTACTCTGGGTGCAAGGGCATGTGTTGAAGAGAAGTCTGTGACCAGAGGGTAGGAAGGTGTGCTAGAAGTTTATAGCTGAGGTGTGAAGATGTACCACATGGAATGAAAAATTTGGTCAATGAATGAGAGGATATTTGGTAGGTGAAGGAGCAATAAATGCATCAAAATTTGAAAAATTATATAAGGATGGGATGCGGATTCATTTTTACCATTGCGACTAAGAGAATTTGAGGAAAGAGCTAAGTGCAAAGAGCCGAGTGATCAGGTTAAGGTGTGAAGGGTGTGAAACCAAGTGTGACAAATAGATTTGTGTGAAAAGAATCTTGCATCCCCAGAGGTGAAGGGTTTGAGTGAAGCAAGGAGACAAAGAGGAGTTAGGGCACAAAGTTTCCACCTAGGGCATGATTGAATTGAGCTAGGGTTTGATTTGAAAGTTGCAGAGTTAAAGAGGAGATGATTGCAAGGTAAAAATGGCACCCAAGAAGGCAACTACAGCAGGAGAAAAAGGAAAGAAGAAGGTGGTCATCGAGGAGGAAGAGATGGCACCCGAAAGTGATTTTTCAGAAATGCAATATCTAGAAGGAGTCATCGTCAGCTAGGAATGGGATTCACCCATCAGAAAGAGCAAAGTAAGAGAATACAATCATAGGACCTCAGAGAACAAGAAAGAGCTTGACTCCTTACTCACTTCTAGGACGAACAAGCGTACGACAGATGACATGCCAGTGTATGATGATGTAGGTGAGAAGCTTTTGAAGAGAATTTGGTAAGTATGACCCCTTGTATCAGTGGCTAATGAGTAGAGTGCACGAGGACTTCTTCTAATTTGCAGGACATAGAGTTAGAATCTCATCTTCACTTATCTTATCAGTTACATGCTTGAAGGCCACATGATAGGATATAAAGAATGATCTCATAGATAAAGCCACGATCTTAATGACCATATAGGAGTTAGGGTACTTGAAGGGTCCCCGTGGTATGGATATAGAAAAATTGAAGAACAGTATGGTTGTGCAAGCAGTAGCACACCTTATTACAAAGTTGAATGATCAGGAGCAGTGGTCACAGGTAAATACTATGTGGTTACACGTTGCACGTAAGATGTTAGAAGGAGAAATCTACAATATTGCATGTTACATTGCAGAACAAATAGTCAAGGAAGCACGCACAGGAGGGAAGATCAGCTTTGGGTCTGTTCTACTATCACTAGTATTCATGGAAATTGGAGTACCATACGGGCTAAAGGAAAAGGTGTGGGAATACCCCATGAAGAATAAGTCACCAGCTGAAAGGTTCAGCAAGTACTTATGTAAAGGGGCCATGACAGATGACGTCAAGTAAAGGGTGGAGAAATGGTATGACAGGATCCACATGGCATTTGGAGAAGAGTGGTGAATCCCAAAGGACCTATCATCAGTAGTAGGGAAACAAATTGAGTTTGTTATATATCAACATTTCTGCATCGCGTGTTTCCCAATGAGAGATGGATTCTGGAGCCCTTGGTGTAAATTGCCTTACGACATCACTACAAGGTATTTCCAAGCATTTTTTCACAAATTTACAGACACGCGCCGAGTGGTATTCAATGCAGATAAGGTAGACTGCGACTACCATACATTGAGGAAGAAGTTCCTACACCGAGAGGAGCATTTCGGAGGTGTTGAATATTAAGCCAATAATTCTGGCTATAGCAGATGTAGGGGCAGCATTTGTTTGGTGTAAATTGCCTTACGACATCACTACAAGGTATTTCCAAGCATTTTTTCACAAATTTACAGACACGCGCTGACTGGTATTCAATGCAGATAAGGTAGACTGCGACTACCATACGTTGAGGAAGAAGTTCCTATATTGAGAGGTTCATTTTGGAGGTATTGAATATTAAGCCAATAAGTCTAGCTTTAGCAGATGTAGGGACATCATTAGTGTATCTTTAGCTGAATCCCAAGATGGAGAATAATAAGTATGTAGAGAATGAATTTGTTCTCCCAGGGTTGCCAAAGGGTAAGCACACAACAGAAAACATACCGGCACAAAGGCCCATTGAAACTGATGAAATAGAGGATGAAGAGGAGGAGCGTGAAGTTAGTGGAGGCTTGAAGCACTAAATAAAGAAACCATATGATAGAGTAGAGTCACAATGCACGGCCACTCCACCTTAAGGACAAGATGAAGAGGAATATACAAAGGTTGAGCAGGGGGAGCATATGTTTAAGAAAGTGTTCAGATGCACAAGGACTCAAAGTGGAACCCCACAAACGGTACAAAAATCATCTTGTCTCTCTCCACACAAGGAGACCGCTGAACCAAAGAAGAGAAGAAATTTTAAGTTGGATAAATAAGGGGAGGAATCATAAGAGAGAGAGAGTGTGCATCTCCTACCCCACTTGAGCAAGAAGACGAGCCATAGAATGAGGAAGAACAAAAAGATGAAGAGACGAAGGACGAAGAAGAAAAGAAAAAGAAACCTCCAGATCCGCACATGCGACTACTCAAGCTATAACGGGACAGGATCCTAACCTTAAAGCTATAATTCCCAAGGGTCCTAGATCAAAGAAGATGAGTGGAGAGAACATTCCACTAGCCATGGGTGTAGACACTAAAATTAGGTCATACTCCCCTTTGGTCTCTCGGAAAATAAATACCTTCATCACGTTCACCTAGCCATGGCCCCCTTCACACCACTAATATTAATTTAATTAAATTAATTCGTTAGCCTCACAATATTTATTACTTAAATCTCCTAATTTAAATAATTCCCACACTTACACCTCACCTAGACACCTCACCAAGCCAAATCACCCTAAGACCTATTCTTAGTAGTTTCCATAACTAACTAAGACTTACCCAAACCCTAAAAATCAATGCCTACATTCCCTCTAACCACATTCCCGCATGCTTACAAGAAGCTTCCAGTCTAATCTGCGGGTGAATGACACGAGATCCCAAAAAATCAAGGGGATCTGCCTAGTTTAGTAAACCTAGGAAATCCCTCCTTGACCAATGCTGGTTACCCCTAACCATCGCCGGTTAAGCCAGAACCACCGTCGGTCACCTTTTAATCCCCAAAAAACCTTATTTTAGAGGTTGGAAAACATTGGGAATATTCCTGAGAGATATCACATCTTCTGAGAATGAATTTCAGCGAGAAAACGCGTGCAAGGAAGGAGATCAAGCATTTTCTCTTGCATAGCCATCCAGTACTCACCCCAACAAGGATTTTCTCCAACTAGGCAAAAAGGAATGCACATGCAACCCATGTAGAAGCTTTCTTATGATTGGTGATCATCTGCAGCCTTCAACCTCTTACCAACACCTTCATTCCTCACTCGTAGGCATCCAGAACCAGGTTCCAAGTAAGTAGAACGTTGTACTCCTTTGGTTTATTGGTTTCATCATTATATTGTCATCACTTGTTTCCTTAGCCACCCATTGACTTCCATTCATACTCACCCATCCACATACCCATTAAAACTTCACCAAATCCCACCCAATCCACCTAATACCTTGTTCCGGCCAATCAAGTCCTTTGTGCAATCACAAGGGAGACCCAAAACTCATTCTGTGGCATTCCCAGTTTTCCACAGTAACTAGCACCAGTTACAACAAACTTGTGTCAGTCACCCTTAACCGGCATTGGTCTCTATATTCACCAATACAGCCTAGAATAGTGACCTATCCACCTATTCCCACATCACCCTCATTCACCTATGATCTTCCTGAGACCTCTATCAGACCTGCAGAGACCTAGAACTAGTTACTTGACCTTCAGATCTTATTTTAACTTAGCCTGTTAGATTAGATCTTTCTTATTGTATTTTGGATGAGATACCCAAATCATTTTAATTACAATAGGGTTTACTTTATTATCCACATTAAATTGTTTTAAACAGTGGACTGACAGACCATTTAGGAAGTATCACACTTCCCGGATCTAGCACACACTAGGCAGTTCACTGCACATATTGTTTAACTTTTATTTGGTGGTCTTGAGTTCCATTTCAGGTAATTCCTCCTAGCTAAAAGTAATCTCTCACGATCAACTGTGGATTCAGAAGTCATACTCGCAAAAAAACTAACCAACCAAAATTTAAACAGGTATTCCTCCTACGCTCATTACCATATCTATTTCGTCAATATTTCAAAGAAACGTCTAAGAATTAGGTGAAACATTTTGGCACACCTGGTGGGACCCATCCAGGTTTCCTTACATTTTATTCATTCCTAGGAAAATTTGTGTGTTTGTTTCCCTTCTAAAAAGCATACACATTAATTTTCTTCCTTGGTAACCCTCTTTTTCTTTCTATTTTCTCTAAAAGAAACCTTTCTTTTGGTGTACTTAAAAAGAATCATTTCTTCTTGTTTTCTACATTTTAGTGAAAAATTATCCCTCTTCCTATTCATCCATTTGTGTCATCAAACTTCATATTTTGATTTGGGCTTAAAATAAGTGCATTGCATTCTAATTTATCGCATTAGCTCACATTAATTGAGGGAAACCTATACGCTGGAAGTCATTCCCAGCTGATGGTTGACAAACGAATCGTAGAAAGCACATCTCTCTCTCTCTCTCTCTCTTTGAGTCTTGTCACATTGCACAAATTCAAAAGAAATACATATTCTTAAACAACATCTTTCCTAGGAACACCTGTCAATGATCGCACTGATTTTAGGATTGGCAGGTACTCCCCAGCTCACTGCTCTATCAAGTCATACTTCAGAGTGAAGCCCACCCCCACCATAACAAACCTGAAACCTCACCTTGTAGATCTCCTTTATCATAGGAATCCATCCTCACCAAAAAACTCTATTTTACATTTCATGTGTCAGTCCTTAAATAGCTTAAGCTAAAAAAACATAATAGAAAAGGAACTCTTAGGATTGCATTTTTCTTAGTGTTTCTGCTTGGCTTGCATCTGGAGGTGAGAGGTCACGTTCTTCATATATTTTTGTTTTTCCTCGCACGCTCCTCATCATATTTGGTGTATTTCGGCTTCATCTGAGTGTGCCAGGACCATATTCTCATCATTATCAGAATTCTAGGTTTGATTCCCCATCAGATTTTAATTCACAACCACTTTTCTTTCATCACTATTTCAATTTCATAGTGACCGGTGTCGGTCCAACAACCATCCTCGGTTACCCTCCCACTGTCATCGGTTACCCTCCCACCGTCGTCGGTTATACCCAATCGGCGTTGGTTCTAGGTCCTTTTGTTAACCTACCCAAAAGGACATTTTATTCATCTTCTTCAGCTTTTCAGAGTCCCTATCACTACTATCAATCCCATTGACCTTTTAAAACTCATCAGGTTTGGAATACTTGTCATATTTGACCTTATATCTTATTTTTGATCCATTGTTCACTCTCCACAGTGACCTGTCGCTGGTTACCTGCGACTGGCATGTCGGTTTACCCTAACCAGAATCGGTTAGCCTATGTCATTTTACAGCCAACATTTGGTACCTAATCTACTTTGTACCACCTATTTCATGTCCCTACTATTTTTTTGTGTCATCTACAGAGAAGCGGTCCAACCTGATCAGTACTAGTTCACATGGTGCTGACCTGAAGACAAGCAAGCGTACTCGTATTCCACACCAGTTATAAACCACTCCCACCTAATCCTTCACCACCTTCCATTTTATCACTAGCCATGGATCCCATCTAACCTATCACTATAACTATCGAAGATGAGGAGTTCGCATGACTGCTTGACCAAAATCCATGCTACCTTACAGTTTTATCTTTCCCACATCATCCATAAGAGATGTATTTGGTCAGTTGATATATGGAATGCTTGTATCTATCCCCCCAACTCTCGGTTCCACTCCTGCATCATCCCCATCTGGCTCCGTGTTACCTGCATCTACCTTACCCCTAGTCATTTTGTAACTAGGTCCTATACCCACTATGACTGCCGCATCTACTACCTCCATTGCACTCTGCCACATCCACCATACCTTCGAAAACCACCCAAAATGCAACCTCATCCACCCATAATGTCTTGCATATACCCGTAGTTACATTACCACATCCGATGTCGGTTAGCCCTGACCCCTTTTCATAACGTGGTCCTTTCCATTCCACAATCATTAGCCCCCATTTCCACTAGGGTTACCACAATCCTTCCACCCCTGTATACGTACTATCAGCAGCCTCCCATTTCATCTATTATTCACTCTAGGTACGTACCCCCTTATTTCACTTCCTTCTTCTCAATCAACCTACATGACAGTGCCATATATTGGAGTGCCACCCTTATTATATGCCCAAAACCAACCCTCTCACACTATAGGTGAAACCTAATCACCGCAACCTACCAATGAACTCATCAAATTGATGTTGGACATGATGAAGACATTAGAGGCATCGGTGTCTGGCTCCTGTAATACTCTCACCTATGATGAGATTTGTAATGAGCCCATCCACCCATCCATTCCTACTCGTCCATACCCTGTACATTGGGAGATGCCTAAATTCAACAACTTCAATAGTAAGGAAGACCCATAACAACATTTGCGGTCATTCAAACATGGGTGCTACCTAATCGTGCATGATGATGCTTTGTTCTTAAGGACCTTTCCCATGTCTCTAATTAGACATGCATTAGATTGGTATAGTGGGTTACCTAGACACTCTATATTTTCATTTAATCAGGTAGCCCAAGCCTTCTTGGATCATTTCTCCATCAATATCGTCAAGAAGGTCACCATGACTGACCTATACTCCATGCGTCAGTATGAGGATGAATCTATCATAGATTTTTTCGCTCGCTAGCGTAGCCTGATCAATCAACTCACCTTCTAACTGTCACAAATGGAACTCATCGAGCTCTTCAAACAGGCTTGTGCCAGACATATCTCACCGAACCTCTCAAGTTCATAATTTCCAAACATTTGATAAATCATTCACCATGGCACGAAATTTAGAGATTCAGGCCATCGAAGAGAAGAAAATCCAATTACGCAATAAAAATTTGGCATTCAAGTCGAATGATACCTCTTCTTATTCCAAACCGTAGAACAATTATTCAAAGTCCAAGGGCACCAATAATGTAGTGGTACTCAAGGCCAGCCCAACTCATCCATCAAATCAAGCTAGCCCCTCATCTAATCTCTCACCCATTCAAACTTTTCAATTCAGACAAGAACAACGGAAATACACCCCAATTGGGGAGCCTTACTCTTTTGTCTTAGAAAAGATTATCAAAGTTGGGGCCATCACCCTTCTGCCTATAAAATTGCACACTGGTTTTGACCCTGCTTTCCCCTTGCCCGCACGGTATCAAGAACATGACTTTTGCAACTATCATCAAGTAAAAGGTCATAGTGACGATAATTGCATCACTTTCAAAAACATTGTCCAAGAAATGCTCGAGAAAGGCGAGTTAACCGTGGATAATCCTAATGCACCTGCCAACCAAAACCTACACATCTTCAAGAAACCATTTCCCAATCATGCCCCTTCGTCTGATCAAACCGGTGAGACCTCAACTCATGATACCCATACCCATGAGGTCCATGCTATTTTCAATGACGCACCTGTTGCTTCCCAATTACCCCATATTCCTTCCATAGAAGAGATTCTAGCCTGAAATCCTCCTTCCACATTGGAACCTACCTCACCTATTCCTCCACCCATAGAGGAACACCTTTCACCTCCTTCCTCACCCGTGGAGGATCCCTTCACTAACATTGACACCATTTCACCTTTGGCTTATCCACTTAGAGAACTGATACCCACAATACTTCTTCAGTTCATGAAGGATACTTGTTTGCATCCTCCACCCTCAAAGTAGCTCCTGTCATCTCCTCTACCTATAGAGGAGCACCTATCATCTCCTCCACCTATCATAGACCTAGTTGAGATACCTTTTCCTCTTGGTGAGCATTCTCCATCAGCTACCCAAGATCCTACAGACCTACTTTCAGCTCTCTTACCCACATAAAGTTGAAGCTAGCCAATTCCTTGTCTCTAAGACACATTTTACGGGAATAGCCATTAGGTCCTCATCAACTCTACCTATAGACGTGTCATTGTCATGTTTTGCTAAGCGTTTAGATTATGTGGATTGGACCTTACTTTGGGGGCACATTTTTCTTCCTGTCTCCACGCAGATGCAGATGTCACTTGCTGATACCTCCACTATCTACCCAAAAATATTTCGACTAATCCAACCAAACACAACCACCTCTATCACAACTTCTTCCATAACACGCATCATAAGTCAACACGTACCCTTACCCATAACCCAACCTACATCTAAATCCAAACCTGCACATACATCATCTTCCTCGAGTAAACCTATCAATACCTTAGGGGTTACCCCAAACATCGACCTTGCTCATCCACCTATCAAATTGGATTTAGTTACATCTTCGAAAATCAACACCACACCTACTCCATCACCCAAATAAAAGAACCAAATCCATAGAACTCATACTCCGGCTACGCAAATCACACTTGCACCTGTCCCATCCGTCTTAGGACCTCAGCTTCCCAAAATGGTTAAGAAACCTCCACTTGTCAATAAACCAAAAACACAACACAGCCCACTCCTTCCTCGCAAACCTCTAACCTACCCAAGCACCTGAAACGACTTACACCTACACCTGCAAGCATCTTTACCACCCATACCCCCTAATACTCTCTGTAACTACTTCACTACCCACTACACTTTAGTCTTTTTCTCTCACACCCCCTGCACAACCCACATCATTTACCTTCACATCACCCCCTTTATCCCCCTAGGTAACTCGTCCTCTTCCCCCATCTCCTTTACCTTCTAGATCCTGTGCACCCATATCACCTTTACCTAAGAAGGTGCATCCGAATGACAAAACTCTGCTACCTCCCAATAAGGTAGTCAAAATAATCACACACCCTCCTGCCTGTTCATCTACTTGTTATGTTTGTGGAGCCTATTTTCATGTTAGAGTGTGGTACACCTTCTATGTGTTACACTCGAGTATTTTTACGATGGTCCCGCTCACCGGTGAGCGGGTCAGGGGGGTTCGGGGGCGAAGCCCTCGAAGCACACCCCTACCTAGACAAACACCCGCGGTTTTTCCCCATGGTTTTGAAACCAGTTTTGTATCAAACCCAAGACCACAAGAAAATGTATTGCCAGTATACCGGATCTGGGTATTGTATTGAAAACCATGAGCAAGTGATTCTTGGTGGACGTAGCCCAAATTGGGTGACCTATTCTTGTC
Organism: Taxus chinensis; assembly: GCA_019776745.2. Classification (NCBI taxonomy): domain Eukaryota; kingdom Viridiplantae; phylum Streptophyta; class Pinopsida; order Cupressales; family Taxaceae; genus Taxus; species Taxus chinensis. Next base: position 13,167,362 of record CM034156.1, read on the forward strand.
TCCCTCTTTTATTTGAGATCTGTAAGGACCGTTCCTCAACAATAACCGACACCCAAGACCACGCCATACCTATATTCCCCCTCAAACCCATACCTTTCACTTTCACCCATTGCGACCCACTAGTAGGGTCCTATACCAAAATCTTAGCCAACCTCCTTGAGACTTCTGTCATTACATTACCACCACTCAGACCTTATGAACCCCTCAAACCCAAGCCAAAAGGGTTTGATGATGCTAAAATTTGTGCCTACCATCTTGTTCCAGGGAACAATGTGGAGAACTACAAGGCATTGAAAACCGTCCTTATCCAGTTGTGTCCTTTGGAAGACAACTTTGACGATGACGACCTTCTCGATGAGGACACTGCTTCACTAATACCCATTCCCATATTCCTTCCTTCACTGCCCACTCAGCAACCATGACCTCCACCCCCACAGCTCCTAGAACCACCTCCAAGATTTTAAATTAACATGGTTCACATCAGAGAACTTGCCACACCATCACCCAAATGTCATTGCGCCCAGCTCACCTCACAGGGTTTTTTCTCCTCGGGTAGGTTTTTTCCCATCACGTCATTATACCACTCACCCTACACCTTATCCATTTGCCAACTCCCCTTAGATCAACATGATCCATGTTAATACCCATGCTCAGAAGGATAAAGGTAAGGAAAAGGCAAGTGACCCACCAACCAATCCTATACCCAACATACCATCTACACCCACACCTAAGATTACTATCCGCGGACCCACATACCCTATTTATAATGGGGTCACACATTACACCATGCTTAAACAATTACACCAATCTCCCCTCAAAATGTCCTTATATGACCTCATCTAAACCTCAGAACCCCATCATCAAGCTCTCATGGATGTTCTTCATCTATTGAGGTTTTACCTAATGATCCTACACCCTTAGCCTCCATTATCACACCCCATCATGTAGCCTCTCTTACCAAATTACCACCTTCATCCACACCCCATGATATTCACCAAGCAGCCTACCTTAGCTTCTTAGAGGAAGAGATCGCACCACACCAAAACGATGACCTGGACCCAGCCCTCTTCATCTCTTTCCACATCGATGAAATTCGGGTATGACGTGTGATGATTGATGGGGGCACTAGCATTAACATCATTTCATCCCATGCATTCACTCAAATTCACATACCTGACAATTACATGCATAAACATCCTAGCATGTTACTTTCATTCAACGATGCTATCACCTCTACACTAGGCACCGTCATCCTCCACGTTCGCGTGGGCCCCTGCACTGTTCCATAATTATTTTACCTTTTGGAGGGGGAATTTCAATATAACTTCTCTATGACATGCTTAATGATGATGACTTTCGTCAAGACCATTTAACACAGCTTGAGTTATTAGACGAATGTTGTATTAACTCTCTTGATCACCTTCCAGTTTACCAAAAATGTATCAAACGTGCCTATGAAAAACGTTTCCATGAACGAACCTTCCAAGTTGGTGACCTTGTCTTGAAAGAAAATCAACGCATAACCAAAGCAGAAAAAAGTAAACGGGGTGAATTTGCTCCTAATTGGCTTGGACCATACATCATGACTCATACTTATGGATCAGGTGCTTATCATTTATCTTCACTCAATGGTAAACCCGAACCTGAGCCCCTTAATGCCTTGCATCTTTGACCATTCTACTATTGAACTATAGTCCTACCTCACCTTTTTCCTCTTTCCATGCTTGTGCCTTGAGTGCTACCCAATTCCTAGATCCTCACCAACAATTAAACAAGAATCATGTGAGTACCTGTCACTTTTCATCTTCTCTTGAATATGTGTACCACGACACTGCACATAGCATGATTCTCATGGATATTTTTCATCCACCTTTAGATGAGATTCCATGGTTAATTCACCCTACTTTTTGAATGAGAGTGCTATTCTTCACCTTGGTATTGTCCATGACTTCAAAGCCCTCACATGGGACCAAACTCCTTGAGTCAAAGTTCTCTACAAAAAGATGACTCCATCAAAAGGACATCTTCCTGTCAACAATCATTGTTGTAAATAGACTGCTCCCTCGAAGGACAGCTATGTAAATCTAAAAAAGAAGAAGAAGAGAAAAGTGGAAGCTTCCCACATCGATCAGCTTCATGAAGACCTCAAGGAGTTCAATTCCTTATCCCATAGAGACTTCCTGCATCAATCAGTCTATCTCAAATACAAGTCAAAATAGAAGACTTTTCATCATGGACTTGCCCATTGTGACCTCAAATCTCTTGCTCAAAGAGCATACTACCACATATCATATAAAATTTAACCACCTTTCACTTTTCTCACCATTCCCACTCCCCTTTCCTACCGCCTCAAGGGACCTCTTGGAAACCAAGATATTTGGTGATCATGTGACTATGTTTCACCTTAGAACAATCAATCATGCAATGTCTTTAGGGTCTTATGTTCATCACCTTCTCCAAGGTATGATCTACTCGGTATGATCAGGTAACCAATCAGGTGGCTTTATTACCTCCTCTTATCTTTTAAACAACATTATTTATGTTTTGATTACCTTATATAGACTTTGGTCCTTGACACTTAACTTTGGGGTAATCTTCCTCATTTGCCACAATCAACATCACCTAAGAGACCTAAACCCACAACATGCCTAAAGCCTACCAACTCATTTTCATACCCCGTCATATTCTTCCCTAGCTTATGGGAGAACTACATTGGCCCGATGTCCCTTTTCGCTGGAACTATGTAGGCATCACTCCGAGGGCATGGGCCCCTTGGATGTTAGCTCAGCCACTAACTACCCTAACCAATCCATCTTTTCATCTTCCTAAAACCCAACATTTTACCCTATTACCCTGCCTATCCCTCATGTTTTTTCCACACCTCCCCATTACCTCACCCAACCTTTACTCTGACCATTTACCTCACCCAACCTTTACCTTGACTATTTACCTCACCCTCCTAACCTCATCCTTTATTATCTACCCTCATCCTCCTTTGGGGACTCATTATTTTACCCATACCTCAGCCTTACCCATGCCGTGACCTAGATATTTGGACCTAGACCATCGCTAGTGACCTTTGACCCCATGTGTTCGCTATACCTTGTGAAAATGTTACTTGTGTTGATTGACCTAATAACCTTACCTTGTCTCTTTCCAAGACCATTTATCTTGACCCTACCTTGGGTGTACCTAAACATACCTAAACATTCCTACACCTCACCTACGTTGTGCTTCTTGACTATATCCTATACGTTGGATACCATAATCACTTCAACCTTATTTGGATGAACCTATCGACCTTAGACAATGTAGAGTTTTCCTTGCTCTTAAACCCGATACCGTGCTGCAGTTTATACGTGTGCATGTGCATTTGATTGTTCATACCTTTGACCCTGACCCATTACCTAGATTACCCGTGTTGAACTTTTTCCTTTTTCCACCCGCTCCCCACCTTTTTCCCTTTCTCATATTTACCTTTTATCAAACCTCTCATCAATTATGCCTTCTACCTCGTCAGTTCTTGGTTTGAGGGGGATCACATTCACCCACACATGGGGCACCCACATCTTATTTTTGTTAGTGTCGCTTACTACTACAAGCTACGCAACAAAAAGGGGCCAAATGTAGACACTAAAATTAGGTCACACTCCCTTGTGGTCTCTCAACAAATAAATACCTTCATCACATTCACCTAGCCATGGCCCCCTTCACCCCACTAATATTAATTTAATTAAATTAATTCGTTAGCCTCACAATATTTATTATTTAAATCTCCTAATTTAAATAATTCCCACACTTACACCTCACCTAGACACCTCACCAAGCCAACTCACCCTAAGACCTATTCTTAGTAAGTTGTCCATAACTAAATAAGACTTACCCAAACCCTAAAAAATCAATTCCTACATTCGCTCTAACCACATTGCCACATGTTGACAAGAAGCTTCCAGTATGATCCACGAGTGAACGACACGAGATCGTAGAAAATCAAGGGGATCTACCTAGTTCTAGTAAACCTAGGAAATCCCGCCTTGACTGATGCTAGTTACCCTTAACCGTCGTTGGTTAAGCCAGAACCACCATCGGTCACCTTTTAATCCCCAAAACAACCTTATTTTTGAGGTTGGGAAACATTGGGAATATTCCTGAGAGATATCACATCTTCTGAGAACAAATTTTAGTGAGAACATGCATGCAAGGAAGGAGATCAAGCATTTTCTCTTGTACAACCATCCAGTACTCACCCTAGCAAGGATTTTCTCCAACCAAGAAAAAAGGAATGCACATGCAGCCCATGCAAAAGGTTTCCTATGATTGGTGATCCTCTGTATCCTTCAACCTCTTACCAACACCTTCATTCCTCACTCGCAGGCATCCAAAACCAGGTTCCAAGTAAATAGAACACTGTACTCCTTTGGTTCATTGGTTTCATCATTATATTGTCATCCTTTGTTTCCTTAGCCACCCATTGACCTCCATTCATACTCACCCCTCCACATACCCATTAAAACTTCACCAAATCCCACCCAATCCATCTAATACCTTGTTCCGGCTAATCAAGTCCTTTGTGTAATCACAAGGGAGACCCAAAACTCATTCTGTGGCATTCTATGATTATTTTAGTAATGCCAATTTTGGTTTGGTGGTAGTTTCCATAGTAACTGGAACCAGTTACACCCAACCGGCGTCGGTCACCCTTAACCGGCATCAGTCTTTGTATTCACCAATACAGTCCAGAACAATGACCTATCCACCTATTCCCACATCACCCTTATTCACCTGTGATCTGCCTGAGACCTCTGTCAGACTTGGAGAGACCCAGAACCAGTTATTTGACCTTCGGATCTTATTTTAACTTATCTTGTTAGATTAGATATTTGTTATTGTATTTTGGATGAGATACCCAAATCATTTTAATTACAATAGGGTTTACTTTATTATCCACATTAAATTGTTTTAAATAGTGGACTGACAACCGTCTAGGAAGTATCACACTTCCCGTATCTAGCACACGCTAGGCAGTTCAATACACATATTGTTTAACTTTTATTTGGTGGTCTTGTGTTCAATTTCAGGTAGTTCCTCCTAGCCCTAAGGAAAGCTGAAACTCTACCCAATTGACGCCGAGTTTATTTATTTCCTACTTGTTCTAATCCTTTTCTCTCTTGTTGATAATTTTGGATTAAAAAAAGATGAACATATCGTGTGCTATTAATTGATTGTTTCCACCACTTTTGCACTCGTTTACATTCGTCCTTGCTTGAGACTAGATGGTAAACGTTGAAAGTGTGTTGGTACATCTTCTTATCTTGATAGCCATTTGATCTTGATACCCATGTCAAGATCTTCGTCATAGATATGCTTTCGTCATCATTGATTCTACTTAGAAGTGTTGCGTTGTTCACATCATCTCGTCATAATCTTGGTACTTACGTTGTTTTTCTTGTAAACATCACCTAAGTATCCACATTGTAACATTACGCTGCCCACATCATAACAAGTCCTTAGTATACTTTGACTTAGTTTTATTACGAGCATTACCTTGATCTTGGAAAGTGTCATTACTTTATTTATGTTGTCAATATATCATTTTAGGTGCTAAATACCCGTCTTCTCACAAGATTTGGTTAAATTATCTAGGTGGTGTCGTCACGCGGCTCACATTCGTAACCTCAAACTTTTGGGATTTAGGCCTTGACTATTCTAAAGCTCATTATTTTATCTTTTGAGTGGAGGTCAAGTCAACCCCCTTGCTAATACATATGCCTTGTTCATTTCAAACTCAACTTAAGTATTGACATCGTGATTGATCATTTAACGTCAAAATTATCGTTAGCAAAAAATAGTATCATGGTTTGGCTCTTGATTGATTTATTGGTGTTATAAAAACTTGCATGATTGTTCCTTGCATGTTAACAAACTGATAGACTTATTCTAGGACATTTCATTAGGTTCTTTGTAACTTGTTGTCCAAACCTTGTTGGATTATCTAAATTGTGTCATTACGATGTTTATTTTCCTTAGACCTTCATTGGAAAATCACGTGAGAATCCCTTTGTTTACAAAATGTCTAGTTGGTTGTCGATATGCTTACCTAAATTGACATAGAAATTCCTTCCATCTGACATAGAAATTTTGGCTTCCCTAAAGGACGCCAATAATGGCTGACTATTGTGTGGTTCCTCACACTTACAAAAATAGGGAACCAAGGTTTAGGCCTTGAAATCGAAAGTTTCCCATTAAAACTAAACCTCATTTGGTTGTTTGTGCTAGAAAACTTGTTCAATTATCACTTTCCCCACCTTCATCTCATAGTCAATGGATAGATTTTCATGAGTCCAATCCGAACATTATTTCTAAATATTCTAATCCAAATTATGATTCCAATTCCTCTCCTTCTTCTGATGAATTAGATCCCAATTGATACTCTTATTCCTCTAAATAAACTCCTAAATCATGGTCCTCCCATTCTTTGTAGGACCTCCTTCATTAGTTGCGTCAACGACCCCTTCCTCCATCGAAGAGCTCTCTGACTCGAAGTTCCTTTAATCGATCATCTAAGTAAACTCCCATGTTGCATTCATCTAAATCGACACTTACATCACAATATCATGCTTGGATGGGTGACTCTCTTTATATACCCATAATAGGTCATCTTATAGGAAAACCTATTCCATCTCTTTCCGTCAAAATCTACTTCTTCTCTCAAGACATATTCTATTATCAATCAAAATCTGATTACTCTTTGGCCTCTATGTCATTTTGATCATGTCTAATTATATATTCATCCATGTTCTAAATATGAATGTTTGTGTCCACATAGAACAATTCATAAGAAATAATGGGATAAGATATCTTTTCGATGCACTATCAAATTCCTTTATGGACATGATAAGGTCAAGCCTTCCCCTCGTCTATATCATCCCACATATTCTAAAACTTCCATGCTTTCTGGACCCGTTTCTTCTAGTCAATCTCATATGGTTGAAGAACAACAAACTCTACTGATTGATTTCTCTCAGAATGAAGGGACCATCAGAATACACGAAGACATCCCTCTAGAGGATTACAAACAAGGATTATTTCTAGAACTCCATATGCTCACATACGGGGAGGAATAATTTGATTCCTTTTATTAGAACTTAGAGGAAGAGTCTAAGGTCATGGAACTTGATTCTTCTTCTATTATTCCATCTTCATCTTCCTCTGAGCATGATGAGATTATGAGGTATAACATTAATCCATAGCGTATCTTCTCGTTATCCAATAATCCTTTATCTATCATGATTACTCCTCCGCAATCTCATCTTGGGTCACCACCTAGTAGCCTATCACCATATTCCATGTGTGGGAAGCATCCTAGTAGCCCATCCTCATCTTCCCTTAGGCCACATCTTAGTAGCCCTCTGTCATCTATTAGTGGGTCTGCTCCATGTAGCCCTTTATCCTCCATTCTTGTGCCATTTCCTAGTAGCCTATTGTATTTTGCTATCCTAGGGTCGCCATCTGGTAGCACTCCATTTTCTACTTATAGGTCACCCCCTAGTAGTCCCTCATCATCTTCTTGTATTATGGGGCCACATCCTAGTATATCTCCATTATTTTCTATTTATGATTCACCTTGGGGTAGCTCATTACTTTCTATTCTTGGGCCATGTCCTAATAGCCCATCATTCTGACGCCTTGAATTTTTGTTCACTTGAGCCTATAGAGTTATTGCTTGCTTTTTATCATATCCCAGTTTTTAGGTCTTGAAGAAATCAAAGTGGATAAAAAAGGATAGGTGTAACTTGCTACAACACTGTTTTAGCAAAATTTCAACACAGTTGTGAATCAAAACTCTGATCTCCATGTGATTTTCAACAAATTCCAATTGCGATTGTCCTACGATTCTAGTCAGGTATATTTTTCATTTTCAAGAACTATTTTACATTTTACTCCAATGTATTTTAAATCCTTAAATGGTTAGGGATCTGACCAAGGTAGGTCCCTTAACCACAAAAAATAAATAATATTTTTCTAAATGTGCTTGTCCGAAGGTTAAAAATTCGGATCAAGAAGATTTTGCCTACTTTATTCAATCAAGAACCCATGATTGTCCCTCACTTTTTCAATGACAACATAAGCCCATTATTTTTAGTAGTATTGATTTGGTGATTTTTATATCAACTATTACATCTTTGCAGTGTCAGTGTAAGATTTATTTTCCTCACTTTATTTGTACTATCCTACTCACGATATTCCACATCACTTGTAGTTTCCCTATACTTATGGGATATGCTTGCTTAGGTGTACACTTAACTACATTATTCTAGGTGTTGGTTACCACTTGACTACACCATTATAGGTGTTGGTTACCACTATTCTAGGTGGATATTTCCATGATTCTAGGCTGAGGTTACACATTCATCTCCTATATGTACATCTCTTGCATTATTCTATTTGATCATATGGAGTTGGAGCTATTTCTGTGTTATTGCAATTATCTTTCTTATATTATTCATAATTTACAATCTTATATGCTTGATTTGTTTTATCTTAGAAAAATTCACGTCCCACATCATTCCCCCGTGCATTCTTCGAACTAGTAGATCCGTGGCACTTCTCTGATATGGTATTAGAGCCGAGATGGTATTGATCTTGTCTGGTTATTATTATGGAAATTTATTTTCATTTGAGATCATTATTTACAAGTATTTGGGTGTTATTTGGTGCTGATTTTGCCTAGTTTGTGGGTATATAGCCTATTTACAAGATTCTAATGCTTACAGGCCCGCATAGTTCATATACAATTTTGGAGATTGTTTTTTCTAGAACCTAAATCATTATTGCCGGATCCCTAGAAGCTTTATCCAGATCTAGGTGTTTTCAAACCTGTGAAGGGATTTTTCACCTATAGTAGTGCTTTGCATGCATGTTCAGAATTGTAAAGGGCATTTTTTTCTTATCAAGATGCATTTTCAGACCTTCAATAAAGTTTCCAACAGCCCATACATGCATTGAAGATCTAGCCCCCTGCAACCCCCTGGCATTTTTTAGCCTTCGATCGCACCCAACGCATGCAAATCAAAGGTGCTTATCTCGGGTTCATCAAAGCCATCCTCCTTATTTTTATAAAACTATATTTTAGTGAAAAAATGCATTTCAATTTAGTGCAAATTCATTTAAAATAGGGATTATTTACGAGAAATAATTATCGTAAAAAATTTGATTCGTAGCTCAATATCGAGTTCTATTTTTTTAACAAAATTTAAATAATATTCATTTCCCAAATAATTAGACCTATTTATTTTGTACAAAACACTAAGTTATAAAGTGCCAAAAATGTGGGGGGGGGCTTCTTGATATAGATTATGGGGGGTGTATAATGTGTTTCCTCTCTTGTTTGGAACTTCTTTCTTTTTACCCATTTATTTGTTGTCTGTAACAACTACCAAAACCTTTCTTTATGCACTAATGGTTCTATGTTTAATTAAACCACTCACACCTTTTAACTACCATGAATGGAAATAAAAATTTACCATTTCACTAAGGAGAACATGGTTGTACCATATAACAATGAGGTTAGAACCTGAAGCTAGTGAAGCTACAAACAAAGTTAAGTGGTTTAATAAGTGTGATGAAGCCTTTGGAATTTTATGTCTTTCAGTGTCTCATGAACTCCTCTTTCAAATAGAGTCAAGAAAATCTCCCAACGAGGTGTGGAAAACCTTAGAAACCTTATTTGTAAAAGTTGACACTGTGAGGGCTCATGAGCTAGAAATAGAACTTATCAGCTTAAGTCCTAACAACTTTGACACCTTGGAATATTTCTTTACCAAGCTCAAGTCCTTATGAATGTATTTACAATAATGTAGAACATAAAAGAAGGATGAGCAGTTATTTATTTCAATGCTTTCCAAAATAGGTCCTGACTATTTTATCTTTGTCTCTACCTTCTATGCTACCAAGAGGGCTCTTAGAGGCACATGGTCCATGCCATCTTTAGATGAATTTATTACTGATTTGACTAAGGAGTAGGAAAAGTTAATACAAATGGGTAGCTTTAAGTCCTCCAAATCTCAAGCTCTCATTGACATGAATGGAAAACAAAAAGCCTCATTAGACAAAGAGTATAAAAAAAGTAACAAGGATCAAGAAATCAAGAAGGATCAACATTCTTCCACCTCTACATCAAAATCTGAAACTTCATCTTCTAGTGATAAGTCCAAGAAAGAAAGGATAAAATGTGGGTATTACAAAAGAAGACATGAAAGAAAATGTTTCAAGAAATAGATTGACCACCTCAAAAGTCTTCTTGAGAAGAACAAGATAGGTGACCTTGATACTTCCAAACAATACTCATCAACCAATGGATCCTCCAATACAAATACCAATGGAAAAGGGAAAGAGAAAGAATCACGAAAGGAGAAAAAAGAGAGGTCCCTTGTTGCAGTTGTAACACCAACTCCTACATAGGTTATTGATTATAGTGATTCACATCATATGGATTCTTTACACATGGAGTTCACTTCATTAGATCCATGTGACATGTCTACTATGTGATTGGGTGATAGTAGTTTTGCATAGGTTTTTGGGAGAGGTCCTGTTGATGTGAATGGAGGAACATTCAATAATTTTCTTAGTATTCCCTCACTATCAACTAATCTCCTATAAGTCTACCAGATTACTTACCTTAGTGAGGGCATGTGGGTTGAGTTCACTCCAAATTCAGTTTATGTCAGAGAGCTACACAATGACACTATCATTGTAATGGGTGTAGTCGATCATCAAACTCGACTATATTCATTATCTCAATTTATCCCTTCTTCATATTATTCACCAGATTCACATGTACTTGATGAAACTTCTAATCTTGACAATATTTCTGATGAGAACTTATCTTATGGCACATATGACTACAGTAGTGATGGGGACCCACCTCCACTATCTCCTTATCACATTCCCATTTTAGAGGAGTTATTTCTTGATCCACATACTTATGGTCCACCTCATAATTTTTTACGGAGTAGACATCTTGATTCAGGACTCATCAGATGTCAGTTAGTATTTTATTCAGTTACATGACCATCCACATTCTTTCTTTGCTTCTACATAAGATACATCATTCCTTCATAGAACAGTTGACACTTCTATTGTGTATGAGGAGAAGAGTTCCTTGGATAGGAAACACACATTGGTTAAAGATCCATCATACACTTGGTTGATACCTTAACTTATCCATGGTGATCCACTCTTCATTGCATCTACTTCTGAGCCACAGTCACTTTAAGAGGTTTCTTTGTAGGATACCAGATGGCTACCGATAGTTGTATCTTTTAGTGGGGATTTCTAGTCCTACCTTATCTTCTTTGTCTAACTTTTAGGGGGGGGAGTTTTTTACCATTGTATTTTATCATTTTACTCTATATTTGTGAGAGATGCATTATACGTGGGTACCTCATCAAGCTTTGTTATCAGGACCCACTTTCATTTTTCACCGCCCACCTAATTTTTTCTTATGGTGGGGGGTGTTGGTGTAGGATCAATTTTCCTCGCTTTATTTGTATTATCCTACTCAAGATATTCCACCTCACTTGTATTTTCTCTACACTTATGGGATATGATTTCTTAGGTGTACACTTGAATACACTATTTTAGGTGTTGGTTATCACTTGACTACACTATTCCAGGTGTTGGTTACCACTAGATTACACCATTCTAGGTGTTGGTTACCACTATTCTAGGTGGATATTTTCATGATTATAGGAGGAGGTTACACATTCACCTCCTATATGTACATCTCTTGCATTATTGTATTTGATCGTATTGAATTGGAGTTATTTCTATGTTATTACAATTATCTCTCTTGTATTTTTCATAATTTGCAGTCTTATATGGTTGCTTTGTTTAGTCTTATAACAATTCATGTCTCGCATCGTTCACCTATGCATTCTTCGAACTAGTAGATCCGTGGAACTTCTCTGATATACAGGTGATCCGATTCTAGGCATACATTTTGGTGACCACAGTGGGACAATTTTGGCTATGTGTAAATTACTTTGTTTTATGAATCTAATAATGTCTTATGAAGGGTTTTTATTAGTACTTTCAATTTGATTTTGTTTTTCTCTAATGTTTCTGTTGCAGATCTAATAGTTGGTTTTTCATATCTATTAAAAAAAATTAGGTCACAAACCAGTCACAACTGTGATTGTGTTGTGATTTTTTTTACCAAAAAATTCTAAAAATCTAGTTCTAGGGTATTCGTAAGTGTGATTATTTTATAATTTTATTTATGCAAAAAACATTAAAAATAGTTGTTTATTCTTAAGGGAAATAATTAAGAATGTATACACACTAAATGTACATGTTTGATTAAGGGTAAATACCCGTCTGCATAACTGTGGGAATTATTTGGCCATAATCCCTAAAAATCATTGTGAGGATTACCATAAGAAACCTGAAGTAGCTGGCACATTGAGATGAATCGTTGGTAAAAAGGGTCAACGACTCAACCTAATTGACTAGTTCCATCTATGAGGTAGACCCAATGTTGTCGGTGGCAACAAATCCATATTGATTGATCAAGGGGTAAAATGTGCAACTAGAATTTTTCTGGTGAGCAATACTTGTTTGGATAACATTGGTAGCTAGAGAGAGATCTTTACATAGGAACCCAAACTAACTGGACCCATATTCAACCTAAAAATACAAAAAAATACTATCCCAATCAAAATACCTCATCCTAAAAATTTCCACTGTATTTGAGACACATATATGACTATTTCTGTTCTTGAAAATATTCTCTTACACTTCCATACCCATTTATGATAGTCGTTATGAATCCTGATTTTCCCAATTTCTCAGTTGCAACTGTGACTTCCCTACGACTTTTTATCTCATATTTTTCCCAAACTTAGTCAAAATTTTGAATGCTTTGTGATTTTCCATCACTCACATTTCCTACATTTTATCATTTTTGAAAATTTTCCCAGTATCAGTCGTAATTAGGTCTGTCCTATGATTTTTCATCTCATATTTTTCCTAGACTTAGTCACAACTGCGGCTACCTTGCGATTTTCCATCAATCACATTTACTACATTATATCATTTATTTTTTTCCCTAGTCTTAGTCACAACTATGACTGCCCTACAATTTTTCATCTCATATTTCCCATACTCGGTTGCAACTGTGATTTCCCTGCGATTTTCGATCAATCACATTTCCTACATTCTATCATTTTTCAAAATTTTCACATAGCTAGTCAGAGGTGTGACTACCCTGCAATTTTCCAGTCAAATAATTTTCCCATTTTCTTCCATTCTTGTTATCTTTCTCATTCAATCATTCATATTTCATAGTTCTAGTCACAAGTGTGACTACCCCACATCTTTACTACACATTGTGTGTTATGTTCCTTTGCTGATGCAGGAGTATCAACTCTAGGATGTGTGTAAGGATGAAAATATTCACATTTTGGCTTGAAGGTATGTTAGTAAGGTCTTAGAAGCCATTAGGTGTTATTAGGTGTGTTAGATGGGTTCTTGGCCTTTCAAAATTCAAACCATTCACTTTCCCTCCAAAAGTGCAAGATGAGTCTTGGAGGCCATTTTTGGCTTGTTATGGTTGTTTTAATGGCATCTTGAAGTTTACAAGCTTGTAAGAAGATGAATGAGGTGTAAGTAAGTATCTTAGGTCCTCATAGGATATATAAATCATAACATGAGTAAAGAAGTCTAGGACTTGGTATTTGAGCTAAGTAACTTGGTGCTAAGGCTAAGGTCATTCATGTGATCAATGAGTTAAGGGTGTGTATTCGGTTAGGCACTAATGGAAGTCATATAAATGTGAGAATGTAACTAACTCACGTCATTCCCATTTAAATGGAAATAAAGAAATATATTCAAGAAGGGAATATAGTGTTTTTGTATGCCTATGTGACTCTGTAACTGTGTGAATACCTTTGCAGTGATTGACTGTTCATGGAGAACTAATGCATGTTTGATAGAAATCTATAGCTAGATTGTATAGAGAATTTGTAGGAGGTTAATGTGAATAGAATTGTGTGTGTACACTAGAAAGGGTAAGAAAAAACTATGAGGTTTGATAAAGCTATGAGTTTCAGTGACTTAGTGTTGGTGAGAAAATTTGTTGATATGGAAAATTAGGTGTCTCCACAAACGTTCACAGGGATACACACCTCTGCATTAAATTATACAACTCCCATTATTGAGTGTAACTAATCTAATCCTAATCTAAATGATATGGGAGGCTAAATAGGCCAGGCATCACACAGGGACACTCCACTAAATATGTGGAAACATGCTTGTATGGGGGTACAAGGGAGGAAATTGTGGTGAGTTAGGGAGAAGTAGGGAAATTAGGAAAGGGGAGTTACTTCTGTGAGTAGGAAAATTGCAGATTTCATACATAGTAACTAGAGTAGTTCAACATTTAATATATAAGAATAACAACCTTGCTACAGACATCAAGACAAGATGATATTGTGAACCCAAAGTTTCAGACATATCCTTATCAGGAAAATCCACAAACGCTTTTCTCATTTATTGACATTCATAAAGTTGTATGATAAGAATGAAATAGAGGAAATACACGGAAATGGAAAAATAATAAATGTATCCTTTATTTCATGTGTAGTGATGAATATAAAGCTTCAATCAAGCTACAACAATTCACAATTCTACAGAGTATAAATTATCAAAATCTAGATCCTTTGGAATGGAGAGGCCATCCCAATTTATAACAATGTCAATTATCCTTTCACCTCCCTCACATGACTCTCAATGTTCCATATTCCACTTGTGACCTTTTGTTTTCCATAAATTAAGTATTTCTCTTATAATTTTGAGAAAATACTTTTAGAATTTTAAAATAGGTCACTCAAGTGAATAAGATGAAATATAATGATGAAGCCAAATGAAGAATTAGAAAGGAGAGAAAAAGAAGAGGGAAAAAGAGAGGAGGGAGAGAATGATATGAAGCATGGATGAAGAACACTCCTTCTTTGATGAAGATCAACTCCACTCCACTGATGAATCGGTGAAATTCTCCGATGCAATAATGAATTGTGAACCTTGAACATTTCACACCACAAGAAAAATTCTTTGAATGACGCATTGACACCCGAACTAAGTGTTTAGAAACACTTTTGAATGATTCCTTTGGTGACCACAAGTGTCACTCATGATGATCCCCTCTGAAGAGATTGAAACTTGAAACCAATCCTGTCATGAACTTTGCAACATGGCCATAGTACTGCACTGATTGAAATGCTATGATCAAGTGCATTTGGGTATTGAAGAATGCCCATTCCGTAATGTGAAACAATCACCATGAACAACTAAGTTCCACCATTCTTTTGATTTTTAGATTGCAGAAATGAATGGGAAACTGGAACAATTTGTGAACTTGAACTTCATGCTTGTTGGAACACTGTTTGCACCCGAAAAGGGGGATTTACTAATTTTAATAAATGACATATTTCCACCCTTCTCAGCTCCGACCACTAAGATTATCTTTCTAGATCAACCCTATGTACAATGCTCCCATCTAGACTACTCTTTGAGATGGCTTACTAATTATAACTAGTGCCCATATAGGGAACTTACCATTTTTAGTAAGTGGCCATTTTCACCCTTTTTAATTTTTCCCTCTGAGATTGCACTTCTAGACTACTTCTATGCACTTCACTTCTATCAAAACCACTTTTTGCATACACTTGCCAAAAATAGCAGGTACCCATGTAGGAAGTGTTAACATTGTAATTTACCTTGAGAAAAGGATGTCGAAAGTAGTCAGACAATTTTTTTGAAAAAATCCTTTGTATAGAAGTATTTTGCAATGTGAATCAAAAAATATCCAAGTCCCGAAGTCTGAAAATTCAAATTTCAGATTTCAGAGATTTTTCTTCCGGAGTTTAATGACGTGAGTTTGAAATTATGTTTTTAAAGTTCCGAAGTCCAAAAACCCAAAAGTCCAAAATTTCAGACTTTCGGCATTTGGAATTTTTTTCTTAAAGATTGGAAATTTTTAATTCAGAGTTCTGAAGTCTGAAACCCCAAAATTCTAAAATGTTGGACTTTTGGGCTTTCGGTAAAATCTCTTTCAGACTTCTGAAGTTTGAAAGTTTGAAATTTCGGGCTTTTGGCTTTCAGAACTCTCCGGGTCATTTTTGAGTTTTCACTTTCGGACTTTCGAAGTTCGAAAGTCCAAAATTATGAAATTTAAGAATTTTGGGCTTTCGGGTTTCATAACTTTCCATTGCCATTTCACATTTTTCATCTCAAAATCTCTGAAGTTTGAAACCCTGAAATTCCAAAATTTTGGAATTTCGGGCTTTCAGGTTTTTGATTTTCGGAGTCCTTCGTGCAATTAATTTTTTACCTACCTCTGTACAAATTGGAATTTTGCCATTAATATTAGATTTCCTATTTAAACTCACATTTTCACTTGTCATTTTCACCTGATAATTTTCCCTAACATTTCATTTTCTTGTACTTTTGGCATCATTTTCGAGGTATTTTTAACTTGGTTATTTTTCTTTTGGTTTAAGATATTTTATTTTGTTTCCTCATTTTTTGTCTTTATTTGGTTCCTCCTTTATATACCTTTTGAAATGACAAACTCATTGCCCACCTTGTTCTACATTTTGAGTTTCCACAGGCATTCAAAGTTTTCAAAGGATCCTCTCGAGTTTTCCAATTTTCCCTCTCAACACTTCACATTTTTTAGTATTTGGATATTATCTCTATTTGGAAAACCTTCTTCTCGTATCTCAGAGATTTTGTGGTTCGTTACTATTTTAGGACCTATCATTTTAGAGTATTACACTTTGGAAATTTTGACTTCAGAACTTTTTCTTTCAAAACTTCAGAAATTTTGTTTTCGAGCTTTCAGAGGTTAGGTTTTCGGTATTTCACACTTCTCCATTTCGGAGTTTTCCACTTCGGATTTTTTGAGGTTTCCATTTTAGGTTTTCGGATTTCTCTTTTTTGGAAGTCTCCTCTTTGGAACTTTGGAACTCTCATTTTCAAAACTTCGGGGTTTTTTTGTTCAGGCTTTCAGAAGTTGATGATTTTTGGGATTTTGGGACCTTTCATTTAGGAGTATTACATTTCAGGATTTTTAAACTTTAGCTTTTTGGGACTTTTGAACTTCATCTTTTGGGAATCAAAAAGTCATCAGGTTCTGAAATACAAAGCTTAATGCCTAATTCCACATCAAAGGGAAAAGAAAAGATGAAGTATTCATTTCTTGGAGTTACTCCTCACTCTTTCTTGTCTTCTAACTTGGGAAATATAGGAGACACTCACCTAGGGTAGATTGATTTTCCAAATTTCTGGGAAAGGGTAAAGGCTCCAAATAAAAAACCATGGATGCAGGCCATATACGATAGTGGGATTTTCCTTGCTGCCGGTTTTCCCACATCCATGCATTTCCCGAAGTTTGTTTTAGTGGCAACAACTCACTTTAATGAGGAATCTATGATGGTTAAAGATGCTAATGATAAGGTGGTAATCCGTTTGGACCCAGACTTCTTTGAAGATATATCAAACTTCCAGAAGTCAAAGACTATGCCAAAATTTCTCCAGAGTCAACATTAGAACATTGGGACAAGGAGGTGGAAGTATGCACGAAAGTCATGATGAAAAGATATTTGGCCAAGAATGTCACTAAATTACCAAAGACCATGTATAGGGAAGACTTCATTCAGGAGGTCAATGAAATCATTGTGCTATTAAACAAAATTTTAGGTCTTCCCTCTGTAAAGGAATTCTAGGAATGGATGTTCTTGTACATCTCTAACATTAAGAAAAATAAGGAATTTATCTGATGGGGGGAGCATATCAGTAGCTCTATTTGCTATCAGTTGAGCAAGATGCTTTCTGCAAAGAATTTTTATATGACATCCTTCTTGGTTTATGTGGCCGCTGCTATGGGAGATTTCACTGGGTTGAATACTAAAGGTATTCATAGCACCTCCCAAATCTATGATTTCTATCCTCAGGTCACACTGAATGAGGGGAGTAGGATTTTTTGTAGGGTCAACGATGCCTTCTTTGTGGTTATCCTCTACCATTTTGATAAGGATTTATACAATTGGAGGATTTCTGATGAAGCCTTCAAGGAAGTACAGGAATGGGGGTCTATCTACCTTTAGTTTCCCACATTTAATTACATTCAAATTCCTAGCTTTGTAGGTGCTCCCAAAAAATTTCCAAGATGTCCTACTGATAAATGGGTTCTCCTTGAATTGGTTGGATAATTGTTGGATTATAATCAAATTCAGAACAAACACCATAAAGTGGGAATGCTTTCCCTATTTCAATTGGTAGATACACCTACCCGAATATTCATAAGGCCAAAAATGTGGATGCAGAAATGGCCGAAGTAACCTTGTGAACCTTTCATCCATGGACCGGCTTCAATTATTGGGGTAAATTTGGTGAAACAGGTCAGTTCAATTCCCATGTTCCCCAATTGGAGGATATATGGATTCATTGTTGGGATGATAACATCATCTGACAAAGGGATTATGAGAGGTTGAACTTGGATAAAGTTTGGTATAGTTGATGTCCCAAAAGATATGTAAGATAATTATGAGGTTTTGGATGTAGCATATAAAAATGATAATATTGCCAATCGACCATTGCCATGGATTGATTGGTACATAGAGGAATGTTGCAATACAAAGGAGAGGGTGGGAACCATTATGTAGAGAACTTACAGTTGGTGGTTACCTTGGGAATATCATCTAAGGGGGTAGAGCAACCTACAAATATAGAGGCTCCACCATCCATAAGCCAATCAGCACCCACAAAGGGGAAAAGGTTGACCCAAAAAACCCATACAGTTCCAAAAAAGATTTCATTTGTTATTAGTGGTTAATCTCTCTCTAAGGATTCTATTTCCAAGGCCATGTTTCCTACAACACCTATGACAAAAGTGGTTGAAGTCAGTGACTCTCCTAGTATCTCACAAGATCCATCATCTCTTCCTCCTCTTCCATTGCCACTTCCAATATTAGTTCCTTCCACCTCCACAATCATTTCTTCCTTCCCATCTCCTTCTATGGCCCAAGTATTCTAGTCCCTTCTAGTTATCTCAGCTGGAAAAAATATCAGGTCACCCATTTCTTCTTCACTTCCCTTAACACTTTCATTTCCCTCCATCTCATCCCCTAACATAATTCTATCAACTCCTATAATTTTCCTTACGTCCACCCCATCCATCATTGCCAATTCTACCCAAATACCAAATAATGTTTCTAGTGCTCTTGTCATGACTAATGTTTCAGGTATCGAATCTACCATTCCATCTTCATCAGCATTAACCATCCTAGAATGGTTGTTTAGGAAGACTCCAAAGCAAAATTAGAAGGTGCCTCTGGGAGATGTCATAGATCTCAGTATATTTGAGCATACACCAAAAAGATAGGCTAAGAGGATAAGGATTGTTTCAAGTTTGACAGTGAATCCACCTGGGGAGTGAATTTTAGAGGTTCCTATTACCATTGAGGGAAAAACTAAGGAAATAATTACAGCTGCAGATGATTGAATCTCTATATTTTCATTGGGAAAAACCACTCATGAATGAGCCAAACAAGAAGTGTACATTGCTCTTGGGGCTCTACTAGAAAAATATGACAAAGATAAGGCTACAAAATATGAGATCAAACTCAAGGTCAAACAACTCACTGCATTGCTAAGGAAAGTAACCTGGATAACTCCATCTATCAAAATCTCAACTACTACGGATATGATAGTTTCGTCTACTATCGATGACATTTCTTATCATGAGATTGAAAAGCTAGGCCAAAAAGGGAGATCAGTAAATGGATGGATGTGACAAATTTTGTAGGAAGCTAATCCTTTAATCAAAGAAGTCGTCGGGATATACAATAATTTGTATGTTGGGAGAAGTACTATTTGTAAAATGGATGAAGCATTTTTTGAGGATAATAACAACTTGAATTTGATGTAGACACCAAATTTGGGTCTTACGATGCCCTGTTCCCCGCATCTCATCTCGCAACCTAACCCTACCTCACCACCTAAACCTTACACAATTATTTATTAATTGCCTTATAATTAATAAATCCACATCTCCAACCCTACCACCTCACCTCGCCACCTCACCATGACCTAGCCCTAACCCTAAAATAACATAATTAAGACCTATGACTTGGTCCAGACCCACACCCATGACTCATCACCCCTCACCTACACCAAAACGAGCCTAATAATGACTTGACCAAGCCCACAACTGACCCCTCAGGAGAAAAGGATGGAAAGTTGGCTATTTTTCTAAAAATAGCCCACTTTGACCTAACTGACATCGGTCCCTACTCGACCGGCGTCAGTAACGTAATCGTCATTGGTTCCCTATAAATGACCTCCCCTAACCAAAAAGGAAGGATCCAAATTCATTTTCAAGAGAGAGACAAGTGAGAGAGAGAGAAGAGGTTGCAGAGAGGAGTATTGAGCCCAAGACTGTAACTGAGCAACTAGATCACTGTCACACTCATCCAATCATTGGGAAAGTTGGAGGATAGCTTCATTAGTTCACTTTCGATTGTCAGATCATCCCAACTGAGCCTTTCCTTCGCCACCACATTCCTTGGACCTGCATCCTCATCAGAAACTAGTAAGTAGTATCTTGTATGCTTCTAGACAGTACTTCGTGAACTTTTGATTCATAGTAATTATAAGCTCACTCTTGGATCTACCACCCGGCAGCACCCTGCACCTAACCTTCATTCATCCATCCCTATATTGCCCCAAAGACATCTTTCTCACTCTTTGAGTCTTCTCCATCACCCTACTAATCCCCCCAACCATCTACCAACCTTCTAAACCCCATAAACACCTTACAACCAACCTCCATTCAAAGCCCCTAAATCATTGCCCCTACCGATATCGGTTATCCCCTACCAGTACTGGTTTCATAACCACGATCGGTTATTCAGTGATTGGCATTGGTCCCTGTGACTTATACCAAAACCAACCTTTCACCTATTTACCTCCAAAAAATCTCATATCCAGCCTGGTCTATCCCTGTAACTTGATCTAAACTTATCAATAACCAGTGATCAAACAAACAACATGACATTCTATTATTGGTAGTTTAATCTCTATTGCTTTTAGTAACGAGATACCTAAATCTGATTTCGCAATAGCTTCTTTATTATCATTTGCATCAATTTTTATTAAAAGGGAACTGAACACCTTCGAAAGGAATTCTAATATTTCCTGGGCCCAAGGCAGTTCCCTCACTTATTGTCTAACCAAAATCTGGTGGTCTTGCATTCTTATTTATAGGTAGTCCTTCCCAGAAAAAAAGGAGCTCTTCACAATCGGTCTGATCTCTCTACGGTACACGCACACCTTCCCAACACTCAATAGGTATTCCTCCTAGCCCTAACCCTTATCTGTTTCTCAAGAGAATGAAAAGATAGAAATAACTCTATTCTGGAACAAAAATTCTATGTGAAACATTTTGGCACGCTCGGTGGGACCCTTCTCAGGTTTCTTTCTTTCTTGCTTGTTTTCATATAGGGAGCACACTTGTTGTTTCTTTCTTCTAAATATTCACAAAATATTTTGTCATTTTGGTAAAAGAACTTGTCTTTCTTTCACATCTTTGCATTAGTGAAATTCATCTTCTTAACCTCTTCTCTTTCTTTTCTTCATTGAATATCATTTTTGATTTGGGTTTAAAACACGTGCATCACATTCTTGCTTGTTGTTTTTAATTCTAGTGAACGTAAATTAAGTAACACATCGTACACGTGGGGGTGATATCCACGGTATTGATGAGAAATTAATCTTACTCTCACTGCACAACACATACCAAATCACATCATAATCTACACAACATCTCAAACATCCCCCCTTCCCGCAGTATTCCTCCGCCCGATTGAGGTAGCCTTGTTGTCAAAATTTCACCCCCCTGGGTAATTTTGATAACATGCATCAGAATATTCAATTCCCAGGCACATTGATTGATTCAGAGCAAACATCATGTTTTTGAGGTTCTCTCAGATATTTTTCTAACTCTCCTGTCCAGGTAGTTAGGAGCAAGCTCTGAGAAAATGCGGGGAGAAGGTTGCAGAAAGCAAGTAGTTTGGGCCAGTAAAAATTGTGAAAATCGGCTAAGTCCTGGTCCTAGGAGCAATTGGGACATCTGGGACAAAAAGGCGCGGATCAGCCGAAAAGCCTCCAAGCGGCCCCTTCTAAAAGCAAAAACGCGGTGGGCGCGAAATGCCTATTTTTCTAAATTTTCCCTGACGAGTTTTGCTTCCCCACTGGGATATTTCTGGGAGGACATGTGGCGTACGCGGTGGGCGCGGTATGCCGGTTCAGACCGAGCAGGTATTTTTCAACTGCTGAGAGGGACCTTTCGGGACAAGTGGGACAAAAAGGCACGAACTAGCCGAACCGGGTGAAATCAGCACAAACAGTCCGAAACACAATGGGACAAGCGGGACACGAGTACGCGAACCGGCCGAACCGGGCGAAAAAGGTCGAGGCAGTCCAAAACAAAGTGGGACATTTGGGACAAATGGATGCGAACCGGCCGGTTCGCGTGAAATCAGCACAAGGAGCACTAAGCATTTGGGACATCCGGGATGAAAAGAGGTGAAGGGCGTGAAAGATCCGGCAGGGCCGAGAACCAACCAGATCATGCCACGTGTCTCAAGGAGAAAAGTCAAAAGTCAAAGGGCAAGTTTTAAAGGGTCAGCCCGAACCAATGGGATAGTGCCACGTGTCCTAGTAAAGGGCCCCACAAGGAAATTTCAAAGGAAAGCCCACGAAAGATGGAGGAGAGAGAATCACTCGACCAATCAGAGCATGCCACGTGTCATCCAGGTGGCAGAGCACGGAATAATCTGTTTTCGCCCTGTTTCGTGCCCTAATTCTTCAGATCGCCAAATCTCGACCTTGAGCTCGGATGTTTCGTGCCCTAGATTCTTCAGATCGCCATAACTTTCGATCCAGAGCTCGGATTTGCACGTTCTTTATATCAACGGAAAGCTGGTGAAATTATCTACACGATTCTAGGATCAATCTCGAGTTTTGGTGTAGTCTAAAGAGAGAAAATCGAGAAACAGCTCTGACGCGTGTTCATGGCCAAAAATGACATTCCAGCGACCAGATTTAATGCAGAATGGATCGCATTCTCCTGTAATCCGGTCAAGGTAATAGGGTATGGGTTTGTAAGGTCCCCCCATGCCGATTTAATGCACCTGCAGTCATGAGGAATGGGCTTGCACGTTTTCCTACGTTTCTTTCCCCTGGCTCGACCCCATGCAATGAAAAAGCCAGATTTGGCTCATTTTGAAAAGAGGTTGTTCATTCTTTCTGCTCTGCCCTCCCTTCTTTTCTTCTCTAGGGTTGAAAATGGAGTTCGAACCTCCTCCCTTGCTTTGTAATGGCATTTTTGCCTTTTACTAATGGAATGATGTTCTGTGCAAACTTCTGGAGCAACAAAACGTGTTTTGTGATGCATCTGTCTAGTCCTCGTTTTTGAATAAAACCTTGCCTCTCTTCATTACTGACTTGTTCTCTTCTTGCCTCTCTTCATGTACAGGTTGCATGTGTGCATGAATGTCCTTTCACATAGGTCTGGAGCTGTGTTCATGGAGTTTTGGGACATTTTCTGTGTGAAATCTATCCTTGGGCCTATGATGCATCTGTCCATCCTTCCCATTGCTCACCTCTCTTTGTCCCATGGCAGTTTTGATAGATGTCCAACATTCTCCTTTCGGTGCATCACCATCTTTAGTTAGTTTCAATTTTTGCACTTCTTCCCGTCTCCTTGCAAGTTAGAATAGGATTAGGATCTAAACCTCTGTAGTTTTGCAAAATATAGATCTAAATCAGAGGAGTTTGAGGAACCAGCCTCTAATCTGGAGATTCCTCTCTCGGTTTCACAAGTCCCACGCTTGGAGAGAGGTTTCCATGTTGTGCAATCACACTGGATGCCTGAACATCAACCTAGAAGCCTGATGTGCGTCCAGGGGTGCTGTGATTTTGCACTAACAAGCCTTACAAGCCAAAACAAACTTGACATCTCCCTTAGGTATTTTGTTTAGGATTGACATCATCTGGCATCTAAGGCATAAGCCCAAAGTGATTAAAACTAATCATAGGGTTAGTCTCTTGATTTTCTTGTGCATCTTGCAAATTTTTAGTTCTGTTTCTCTATTATACCCTATCTCAATGATCACTTTAGACAATTTGGTGGGTATACTAAGCATTGTTATCCCCAAACCAGAAGCCTCTTACATCCTCTCTTTTCCTTCATAGTGACCGAAACCGATCCTATTCTACCAACATCGGTTAACTGACCGACGCCAGCTACAGTCTGACCGACATCAGTTACCAGACCGATATCAGTTACTGTGTTTCATAGTTCTTGACAAACCAGCAACCTACCAATTCCAACATTTTGTTGCTATTTCTATTCCTGATTGATTAATTCCCTGCTTTATCCTCTTGTCCATGGTTGTTATCACCCGGAAACAAGCCGCAGCCATGGTTTCACATGCCTGTTCCGTGTCTTTGCCTGAGTCACCCCCTTCGCATCCTATGGGGAATCCTACAGGACACCAGTGCTTTTCCCAAGATCCTGTAGGAGATCCAGACTTTGCCAAATTTTTGGATGCTAATCTTAGTACCGTACAGTATTATTTGTCTCATACCCCTAACCGTACACCCGACGGTCAGCTCCTATTTGGGTATGCCTATTAGTATAGCCACTCACTTAGCCCCTTCCCCACCTAATAACTCCGCCTCACCGTCTTCATCCTTAGCCCCGTCTCCCAGCTCAGTGGCTTTGGTGGTTCATACTGCACCAATTGGCCTTCCTTTGGTTAATCTGGGGCCCCACATATCACTACCATCCACTGCCCCTACCTCATCTCTCCCGCAGATTTCCTCTTTCATAACTCACTCTCTACCATCTATCCACACAAGCTTTCCCTCTCAGGCTCCGCCCACCTTTTCATTTCCACAGACTCATCCGGTGGCCTCAACATCTTATATACGACACCCTTATTCGGCCACCCCAACACATTCATCATCGTTACCTTATCAACATTCAACCCCACCATTATCTAATATTGGCTTTTGGCCCAATCCTCCTTCGTTTACGATGATAGCACCATCATCTGACCCAACCAATGATTTAATCAAACAGATGATGGACAAGATGCAAAATCTTGAGGCTTTTGTTTCAGGAAGCCGTAACACCCTGACATACGAGCAAGTTTGTCGGGAGCCTATTCATCCTTCTGTCCCCCTTCATACATATCCTCCTCAATGGGAATTACCAAAATTTACTCGCTTTAGTAGTAAGGAGGACCCTCAAAAACACTTGTGATCATTTAGACATGCCTGCTATCTGATTGCTCATGACGATGCCTTACTACTCCGTACCTTCCCCATGTCCTTATCAGGACCTGCCTTGGAGTGGTACAGTGCTTTAGCCCATCACTCAATCTTCTCCTTTAACTAGTTAGCCCAATTTTTCTTGGATCACTTCTCCATCAATATTGCCAAGAAAGTATCCATTACAGACCTCTATGCCATCCGACAATTTGAAGATGAGTCTATTGCAGATTTTATTGGACGATGGCGGGGCCTCATCAACCAACTTACTTATGCCTTACCTCAGGCCGAGCTCATCGAACTCTTTATGTGGGCCTGCACTAAACACATTTCTCCCACCCTCCAAATTCAAACTTTCTGCACCTTTGATGAGGCCTTTACTATGGCTCAGAAACTAGAGATTCGAGCCTTAGAGGAGGAGAAATTGAAGTTGCGCAACAAAAACTCAAATTTCCGAACCCAAGACTCCACCAACAAACCCAACACCACCAACTCTCATGCATCGGTTGCTTCAAAATCAAAAGGAGCCGTACACGCGGTGACGGTCAAATCTCAAGCACCATCTAATACCCATCCGAAACCCACCTATAGGTATAAAGCTGAACCCATCAAGTACACTCCCTTGGGAGAAACTTATGATGTGATCTTGGACAAATTGCTTAAAGTAGGAGCTATCACCTTTCCTCCTGTTAAACCTCACTCCGGGTTTGATTCCGCCCGTGCTATACCTTCTTGGTATAAAGAAAATGACTTCTGTAACTTCCATCACGTGAATGGACAGCCACAAAAACTGCAAGATGTTGAAAAATATAGTGCAGGAAATGGTTGATGTAGGGGATATAACCCTCGATAATCCTAATGCCCCTGCTAATCAAAATTTAAAAATCTTCAACAAACCATTTCCAAACCATTCATCTAACAGTAACACAAACCAAGAAACCTCAGCCGAAGAGAAGAGTGTGCATGAGATCCATGCAGTTTTCAACTCCCAACCAAGGGCTTCCATCGAGGAAATTTTGAATCAAGCCTCTTCACCAACACAGGGGTCCTCGCCCCCTTCTCCTTCATCAGGACAAGAGGACAGCCCCGCTATTCCTTTACCCATAAAGGAATCAACCGCCCAGAGTTCTTTTCTCACAGAAGAGCCTTCTTACACCACATCCCTGCAAGACTATGAGAGGATGTTATCCAACCTATCTATTTCCCAAACATCTCCTTCCACCACTCTTGCTACACAAGAAGAAGGATCGCCACTTTTTCTGTCATCCTCAGAGGAGAAACCCCTCGAGCCTACATCACCAAACTCCTTAGCCATGATGGATCCTCTCAAACATGTCCTCCTCCCTATCAGTTCTTCATCGCCTAAATCTTTCCAACGAGCGGTTGACCTCTTAACACCCATTGATACAGCGCCTCATTTTCCCCCTGTATCACACCCACAATGGACCAGAATCACAGTCCACTTCTCTTCCATACCAAAATTCCCTTCCACACGAGAAGATTGTCATCCCCCAAAAGATAGACGAGTCTTATGGGAACGTTTGAGTTTGCGTACACCATGCTCTACTCAAATGTAGATGACTAATCCAGACACCTCTACCATATACCCGAAGTTTTTACAAAAGCTCAAAATTCCTATGTCCTCACCTTCACCCCCCTCATCTCTATCGAATACCTCATCCACCTCTATCAACCTAACCAAACCTTCCCCTATGATTGGGACTTCACCAATACCCAGCCTGACGCACCCACCTAAACGGTTAGATTTATCCAACAATAAAACCGTCAATCCACCTAGGAGACAGACCCAATCTCCTCGAGTCCAATCTATGCCTCCATCACAACTAAAACCCTCACCCTCGATCACAACAGTATAGTAGGCATGGTTTCAACCCTCACCGTCACACCTAGATTCTATATTGGGGCCTCACCCCTCCACCTTGCCTTAATACACCATGCCTCCCACGTCTTCTTTAGCATGACCTGCACCTTCTGCACCCATACAGAAATCCACGGGTGTATCAACACCGTCGCCCCAAGTATCCTACCCACCTACCAACCCTAAGAAAACTCGATCATCGAAGGACTTGTTTGTTGTCGCTCCTCTTTCCCCGTGGTTGTTTTCTTGCCACCACATCATCTGTGGCCTCATCATCTAACCAGCTAAACATGAATTCTGCGCAGAAGAATCCATGCCTAGTTAAACCTAATCATCAAAATCCCTTGCCTAAACCACCACCCGTATGAATCACTCGTACCCAACCATTACCAAAACAATCAATAATCTTACCCACCTGATCAATAGCCTCCTCTTCATCTGAATTTGACCCACTCAAAGGATCTTACGCCAAGATCCTTGATATGTTGGTAGGTGATGCGACCATTTCCCTACCCCCACTCAAACCCTATGATCTATCTAAACCTCGAACTATAGGTTATGATGAATCTAAAATCTGTGCCTACCATCGTACACCAGGACACAATGTAGAAGGATGCAAAGCTTTGAAATCCTTCCTTCGCCAGTTGCCTATCTCGGATTGAAAATCTAAGAAAGACAACTTACGGAGTTAGCTTTGATCCCTTCTCCTATACCACTTGTCCCCACCTCGCCAAAATCTATCATCATTTTAACCCCGCCTCTCGAGAACAATGACTTATCCCTACCATCTTCCTCATCTCGCATTCACGAGATCAACATGATTAGCATCACTACTCGAGGTTAGAAAAACAATGGAAAAGCTAAAGAAAGCACAGCTGTGGCCTCTCTTTCTCCTTCCGCCATCCCGATCACATGACCACCTAAAGTGGTTATTCGTGGACCTGCTTATCCATTCTTTGATGGAGTTTCCCATTGTACCATGATCAAGCAACTTCACCAATCTCCTGTAAAAATGACACTCTTTGATCTCATTCAAACATCTGAATCTCATCGACAAGCTCTAATTGAGATCCTCCAAGGGATAGAGGTCCTACCTAACAAAACCCTACCCATCGCCTCCATCTTAACACCCAACCATATCACTTCTCTCACCAAACAACCTACCTCCACAACCACCTCTGTCCCTATACAGCACGCCACTGCTGTCAGTTTTTCCGAAGAAGAAATTGTCATCTTTGGTGCAGAAGATCCTGACCCCGCTCTTTTCATCTCAGCTTACGTCTGGGACATCCAGGTACGTCGTGTTATGATCGACGAGGGCACTAGCCTAAACATCGTCTCTTCCAAAGCCTTCCAACAGATGAATATCCCTCCTAGCTGCATGTGTGCCAACCCCACCATGTTGTGTTCATTCAATGATGCTATTACTTCTACCCTAGGTACCGTGATCCTTAACATTTGTGTAGGACCACATACCTTGGCCGAACTCTTCTATGTCCTTGAGGGAGAGTTCTAATACAACATGTTGTTAGGCCGCCCTTAGATCCAGGTTATGGGATGCATTCCCTCCACCTTACATAAATGCATAAAATTTGAGTATGAGCGGAAGTCATACACCATCACAGCTGATGCTTCCCCCTTCAAAACCTACAATATGTTATACCACCCTAATGATGTGCTTGTACCATTCAAGACACCCATTGATCCAACCCAACCATCTATTTCAACCACGCCTCAACCATCCACCTTAGCCGCACCCACACCTTGACCAATGAACCACCGACATGAATACCTCTTCCTTCCACGCAGACAACATCCCAACCTCGGATCCCTTGGTAGGTGTTTTTCAATGCCTTATGTTTGGGGAGTACCGCCTATACAATGTTAGCACCTTCCATACCCCACAGGAGTATAGACAGTTACATGCGCATCCTACCTATGACCGTCGTGTGGGGGAGGTGATCTCCTACGGACCACCTAATTACCGCACCAACCTAACATATGGGGGTGTCGACGCATCCTCTGTCACCCCTGAATCTTCTCTTGGTGTGGTTCCCTTCCAATCTGATTTTCAATATCTAACCAACCGTCATTTCACCCTCACCTTCCTGACACGTTGTGCTTGGAAAGGTTTTGGTTTCGGTCTTTATGAACAAGGCCAACATATGATCATTCCCATGACTACACGCAAACACAAATATCGTCGTGGTCTTGGATTTTCTGAACCACCTACATAGAAGAAACCTTGTGTCAATTGTATCCAGGAAGACAACGAAGTCACCCCTTTCGAACCATCATCGCCCACTTTTCCATCTTCACCCACGGAGTTGATAGACCCTAAATCTATCCCTCCTAACTTTTTTTTTTTCATAAATGCTATCTTCCTAGGTCCTCTCACTTATCAACATGATGGTGAAGACCCATCTTCTCTCCCCCTTTTGTATCCAGACATGATCGAAGAAGACTCGCCTTCGATTAATGTTGTGGAGTGCCAGGATGACGATTCCATCCTCACCTACCTTGGTGCGGACGACTCTTATATTCAACACGCCTTACCATCTGAAACCCAAACCATGTTGAATGAGTCAACTATAGAAATCAACATCCACATGGAGGACGATCCTCACATTGTAAAGATCAGACAATCTCTCGATGCATCAGAACAAGCCGCCTTCACTACCTTCCTCCGTGCCCGCAATCAAGCTTTCACTTGGTCCTACGCTGACATGCCAGGAATCGATCCTACCATTGCTGTCCATAACATCACTCTGAAACCAAACTCCAAACTAGTTAAATAGAAACTGAGAAAAATGCATCCACGCATTGCCCTCTTGGTTAAAGAAGAGCTTCAACGACTCCTTTCTGTTTCTTTCATCTTACCTATTGACTATCCTCAATGGATTTCTAATGTCGTACCTGTCACTAAAGTGACGGGGGGACTTGGGATATGTAAATATTTCTGGGACCTTAATCTCGCTTGCCCAAAATATGACTTCCCCCTACCTAGCATTGATCAACTTTTTGATCTCACTGTGGGCCATGAGATGCTTTCTCTCATGGATGGTTTCTCAGGATACAATCAAATTTTGGTAGCCCAAACCGATCAACATAAAACAACCTTCATTACCCCCTGGGGGACCTTCTACTATCGTGTCATGTTGTTCAGCCTTAAGAATGCTAGTGCAACCTATCAGCGAGCTATGACTTACATTTTTCATGACATTATGCACACTATCCTCGAGGATTATGTTGATGATCTTCTTGGAAAATCCAAACATCGCAGTGAACATCTCGATGTTTTAACCATTATTTTCGATCGCCTGTTACAATATTGTGTTCGTCTTCAACCAAAGAAATGTGTCTTTGGCGTCCTTTCAAGAAAACTCCTTGGATTTATCATCTCTTTACGTGGCATTGAGGTTGACCCGGCTAAAGTTAAAGCTATCCTAGAAATGCCCCCACCCACTAACCTAAAACAATTGCGTAGTTTGCTAGGAAAACTCCAATCTATCTGGTGTTTCATCTCACAACTCTCGGATCGATGTCAACCTTTTCATCATCTCCTTAAAAAGGACATTGTTTTTCAATGGAGTGAGGAGTGCCACCAATCCTTTGATGCTCTTAAATCTTATCTCTTACAGCCACCCGTGCTTATCCCACCTCAGGACGATTTCCCTTTCTACCTTGACCTTTCTGCCACCGACCATGTTGTAAGAGCCATGCTCGCACATCGTGACTCCGAGCATCGAGAGCAAGCAGTTTATTACATAATCCGTACTCTTGTGGATTACGAGACTAGGTATACACACGTAGAAAATTTGTGCCTAGCCCTATCATTCGTGGCCACCAAACTCTGACATTACCTCTTGAATCACAAAACTTTTGTCATCACCAATGCTGATCCCATACATTATATGTATGCCAAACCTCATCTAAACCAACGCATCGCCTGATGGCTTATGCTCCTCGCTGACCTCGACCTTGAGTTTGTACACCAGAAATCATTCAAAGGACAAACTATCGCGGATCAACTCGCGGAAGCCCCTTTACCTGGGGAACAATTTACCAATTTTACTTTCCCTGATGAACTCATCGCCACCCTTTCGCTTAGTGATGCGTCTTATCCGATGACCCTCTTCTTCGATGGATCTAAATGTCAGCACGGTAGAGGGGTGGGCGTTGTTCTCATTCCTCTTGATGGTGAACCTATGCCTCTTTCATTCAGGCTCGATTTCCCCTGCACTAACAATATAGTGGAATACGAGGCCCTTGTTTTGGGTCTCCATGTTGCGTTACACTTAGGTGTGAAGTCTATTAACATTTTTGGTGACTCTCAATTGGTCGTCAATCAAGTTACTGGCATCTACCAATGTAAAAATGAGGAACTTCAAAAGTACAAATGTTACGTGGATTCACTTTTGACCTTATTTACTCATTATTCTATCCAAACCGTTCCACGCTCAACTAATAAATTTGTGGATACTATGGCTTGCTTGGCCTCGCAAATTC
This sequence comes from Taxus chinensis, assembly GCA_019776745.2. Taxonomy (NCBI): domain Eukaryota; kingdom Viridiplantae; phylum Streptophyta; class Pinopsida; order Cupressales; family Taxaceae; genus Taxus; species Taxus chinensis. The sequence continues at coordinate 13,199,151 of CM034156.1, forward strand.
CTACCTCACCAACTAACTCTAACATATTTTTCTTGGTCCAACAACTCTTTACCCCATCTTACTTAGTCCTGGATGTTTGTATGGTAAATAATGTATCTGCTGAGTTGCAAGATACCTGGTATCACCAATTTCATGACTACCTTACAACCTCTGTTCTCCCACCTGACCTTACTAGTAATGGAAAATGTGCTTTTCTTAAAAGTGTTTCTCGTTATGTCATCATGGGGGGACTCCTCTATAAACGTGGCTTCGATGGTATCCTCCTTCGATGTCTAACTGGCACGGAAGTCACCCATACCAACCAACAAGTCCATGACAAATTTGTGGTGGGCACTTTAGTGGCCTTGCCATGGCCAAGCGGATCCTTCACCTAGGATATTATTGGCCTACTCTTAATAAAGACTGTTGTGAATACATTAAGCGTTTTGTTATGTGTCAATAGCATGCCAACCTTCAACATACTCCCAGCCACCTGCTACAGGTCACACGAGATCTTTGGCCTTTCTCACAATGGGGTTTAGACCTTATTGGCGAGATTCACCCACCTTCTTCGCAGCGTCACCGTTGGATCCTCACGGTAACTGAATATTACACTAAATGGGTGGAGGCCATTCCACTCATTTCAACCAAAAAAGAGAAAATCATTGAGTTCATCAATCATCACATTATCTGTCGTTTTGGTGTTCCTCATCGCCTGATAACAGATAATGGAAAATCTTTCAAAAATAAGTTGTTACGAGCCCTTTGTGACAACTTTGGTATCAAACTTAGCTTCTCGTCACCCTACTATCCACAAGAAAATGGTCAAGCCAAATATTCTAACAAAACCTTAACCAAAATTCTCATGAAAGTCATTAACGATTCTGGGAAAAACTGGCATGATCACATCCCCTTTGCCCTTTGGGCTTATCGTACCAACATTCGTACTTCCACTAATGCCACACCATTTTCTTTGGTGTATGGTACCGAGGTTGTCTTACCTCTTGAAATACAAATCCCTTCCCTCAGAATATCTCTCCAGGATATTCTCACCAATGATGACTTCCGCCAAGAGCGGTTAGCCCAATTGGAGCTTCTTGATGAGCGTCGTCTTACAGCTCTTGACCACCTTCAACTTTATCAAAAGTGCATCAAGCATGCTTATGATAAGTGAATTCATGAGTGTACCTTTAAGATTGGTGATCTTGTTCTCAAAGAGAATCAACACGTAACCAAACTAGAAAAGAGTAAACGTGGAAAATTTTCTCCTAATTGGATTGGGATCTTACATTATCACTCACACTTACGGATCAGGTACTTATCGTTTAGCTTCGCTTAATGGTAAACCTGAGCCTGAACCCCTTAATGCCTTGCATCTCCGACCATTCTACTGTTGAATTTAGTGTTACATCACTTCTTATCTACCTTGCGCTCGTCCCTTGAGCTCATTTACCACCTCATACAACTTTTTTCATGCATCTCAAAGTAGAATCACACTCACGTGGTTTGATCATCACCTCCTCTTAAAGATGCCTTCCCCTTTTTAGTCTGGTCCATGACTTAAAAGTATCAAAATAACAAGTTCTCAATTATACAATTCTGGGATATTCTTGAGTAAAACTTCCTGCAAAACTAGATGCTTCATGCCAAACGAACATCTAGACCTCTAATCTATAAACTAGACTGCTCCCTTGAAGGACAACTATGCAACAACCACATCTGCTACTAGACTGTTCCCTCGAAGGACAACTATGTGCAAAGCCGCATCTGCTACTATAAGTAGACTGCTCCCTCGAAGGAAAACTATGTGCAAAATCCACATCTGCTACTATAAATAGACTGCTCCCTTAAAGGACAGCTATACAAAGTTAGCCTCTATCAGAATCTTCTCACATTGATCGGGCTTCGTGAAGACCTCAAGAACAACAAAATGCATATCCCATATAGACTTCCCGCATCGATCAGTCTATATCCAGAAAAATAAAAGCAGTATTCAAAAGCACTTTTGAGTCATGGACTTGTCTATTTAGGTTTGGTTCTCTTTCATCCAGGAATAATCACCTTATAACAAGTTCTCTACACCCCCAGCTATACCATCCACCTCACCTCACCATTCTTCAAAAACAACAAAACTCAAGGGACGTGACGTATATCTGATATATTGTGATTATACAACTCTTTTCACCTATCGACTTCTCACCTATGCAAGGTACCTAGGGATTCAAGCTCATCCTATGATAATACGTGGTTTGTTTAGCTCTTTCCAACTATGGGACACTTTTTCCTCTTTTACCCAAATCTAGGATTATGTGTTGACCTTAATCAGGACATGGTTTCCTATGCTTGGGTAGGCTAACCCTCGCTTCACCTATACCCTTACCAACACCAACAACATTACCCTACCAACATCAAAATTTTACCCTCCAACAAATTACCTAACCACAACCAAATTTCCTGAATTCACCTCTCCCTGGTCCTAAGGGAGAACTACATCGGTTTGAGGCCCCTCCTTTCTTTGTGCAATGGGCTATGTAGGCAGCACTTAGGAGACAATGGGGTCTCCCAAGGTTAGCTCGACCATCCCCCTACCATAACCTATCATGTGTTGTGTCTTCCTTAAAAATATAAATACGATGAAAATATTTATAACCAAACCCTTGCCTATCACCTTTCTTTTCATCTCTACCCACTTACCTTACCACATCCTATTCATAACCATGCAAAATCTAATTCCAACAAAAACTTATACCTCTTGGGATGCAGTAGCTTGAGGTGGAACCTGTCTTCCCTCTCCTCTCTGCCTGTTGGATGCTTCTCCTTGTTCAGCCATGTTCACCACCCTCTTCACTATAACTTGCCTTTACGCCTTCTTAATCCAAGCCCACGATAACTTTACCTGTCTCTTTCCTCCTTATCACTTAATTCTCCCATGCAATTAACCTGTATGGACGTCAACAACCTCGCATCCTTGTATTTAACATGTTTTATCACTCTAAAAATAAGAATTTGAGTTGTCTCCCAAGCCTTTCTATTTTTTTAGAAAATCTCGTTTTAGCATAACCGATATTGGTTACCTAACTGGTATTGGTCACATAGTGACCGACATCGGTTAGCTAACCGATATCAGTCACCTGTCTCCTTTTGCTTATACCTAGGCCTTTTCTTTGTTTTTTGAAAATTTTTGGCAGAGTCCACCTCTTTTCCCTGCATAACGACATCACTATCTCAACTCTATCATCATCATAACATCAACATTTCAAAACATATGCATATCAGTAAAACATCATCAACATCATCTATATACATCACATTCCAATACGATCGACAAAACACATGCAACATTATAATATATGCATCAAATCAAAAATTATACACACCATGTGGATCAAACTCATCATCTATATATATATATCATCAAATTAATGTCAAAATATACAAATTACCCTGTATGGGGCCTCTGTAATCTAAAATACAACGTCAGACATGCAAGCCACTATCTCATATCAAAAATCATGACTCGGCTCACAGGGTGATCTCTCACTGTCACAAAATATACTTGGCTCGTAGACCTGGTATATACAACAACAATGAATACAATAAGTCCTATGTCGGCTCGCAGGCCAGTATATACAACACTCGGTTGACATACATAAATGTCTCTATCAAAAACCATCTATCCACCTTGACCAAAAATTTCTCTGCTCCTGGGGCGACTCAGCTCTCTCCTCCTCCCTCATCTCGTCCCTCAGCTGACCCCTATGCCAGGTCTCACCTCCTACCTGTAACTGATCCACTGGATTGTGGCTGCGGCCGCTTGTGACTTGTGACTCCAGGAAGTCCTCGGCTCTATGAGTTGTATATGGCTGATACTCTACTCCTAGGTACCATCTAATAGGTCTTGATAGTAACGGGGCCTCTGATCTAGCCTCCATGTAATGGGCCCATGTAACCATGGTTGGTGGGGCTGGTCCCCCCAGCTTCTAATAGAAGAGGGCCCTACCCTGCCTATATGCCCTGAACCTGAGCTGGTACCTTTGGTGGCGGAGTGGAGCTACCATCAGAACTTGACCAGGGACATGAGGTTTACACCTGTGCCTGTGCCTATGCATGTGCCTAGGCTAGCTTCCCTTGTAGCACCACAATTTATGCATGTGTGGCAGCAAGCTACCCCTGTAATATCTGCACCTGACCCAGGAGACGGTCCCTCTCGACTGTAATAGCCGCTAAATCTAGTTGTGCTAGCTATGCTCTCACAACCGCCCTCTGTCATGCCCACTAAACAAAAAATGAGCATGTAACCCCGGCATCATCCACTGTGTCATATGTCAGTCTCTCTGCTGCCCAGACTGGGTCAAATGGCTGCGGTAGAGGCAATGGTGCCTCTACATCCTCCCTCCGATACTATGGGAGGGGAGGTGGCACATCCTGTCGTAGTCCTAGCTGTCGTCGTACCCTCTCTAGGGGAATCCACTCATACTCCCCAGGTCTCCATTCAGCTATCCAGAAGATGTATTGGATCCATCACGGTTGTGCTCAGGCTCCTCCACGGGGTTGATGGCCTCTGTATGGCCTCCATATAATATCTACTGTAGTCAAGCCCTCTAACATATGTCTATAAAAGGTGACATCCCGCCCTGCGACCACTGCTCATGGTTGGCCCATGACCCCCAACCACCTCTAAAACCCATATCTGTAAATTTCCTGTGGCCCTGATTGCTGGGGCAACCTTACTAGCCGTATACACATGATGTGCTTGTATGCCCAGTAGTGTAACAAGAATTTCAAACATATACCAAATCACCTCATACGGCGATAGCCCCAAAGCTCTCTGTATAGCTGCACCAGATACATTGGTGCCCATGCGTAGTAGGTGTGCTCCTCCACCATCTCCTGTAAAACTCCCATCAAAGCCAATGGGAAACGGCCTCCCTCTAAGTCAGGGAGGGCAAATCAGGTGATATCGACCATCATCAACATGACAAGCCATGTCTCCCGTCGATGAGCACAATACATCTCACCGTAGCAGATGCTCGCACTATGATATGTAACCAATGGGGCTGCATCCCTGAATACATGTAGGATGTTATCCATCACTATCTCGGCATCCACCTGGAACACCTCCTCACCTATGATCGGCAGTCTCAGGATGCGATACACATCCTCTAGGGTGACTGTCATCTCTCCAGTAGGGAGATGGAAGGAATTGGTTGCCAGATCCCATCTCTCGATGAGGGCAACCATTAGCCTGTGGTCCATATCCATAGCCTTATAACTCTAGACTCCACCGAGTCCAACCTCCCGCATAACTGCCCACTTCTCTGCAGTCACATGTGGCCGCATCCACTCCAATAGGGGTGGCATCCGATCTCGCATGGTCAGCTGCTGGCGTGCCTACAAAAACAAACCACTCCGTCAGTCCTACCCTTAACAAAATAACCTATCCTACCCTCATCAACTTATCCCATCTAATCCCCGCTAGCAATTCACCCATCTCACCCAGCAAATCCACCTTCTCCCCCCTCAACCATATAATCTATCCTACCCACCTAAACCAACACCGAACAAAGCCATTTTACACTCCTACCTCCTACCCATGGTGACCGCTATCGGCCACCCTCGACTGCCATCGGTCCCCCACTCGCCTATGTCCAAATTTTAAGACCCGACGTCGGTCGACACATGACCGACGCCGGTCTCTACACCTACCAATCTATACCTAAAATCTGTGACCGATGTCGGTCGACTAGTGACCAACATCGGTCACTTTGGGATTTAGGGGCCGAACCAAAAACGGCCCCCAAACCCCCTTTTTTCCTATTTCTCCCAATTTACCTAGCCCAATGGCCTAAAACCTTACCCACCCTGACATTTTTTCCTACCTAACATATCTACCCAATCCATTTTACTGTTTACCTTCATTTATTCCTTATTTTATCAAATTTTGGATTCCTACCCCACTACCCAAATCCCAGCTACATTCATAAAATTGACAAAAATAGGGGTTCAGAGCCTACTGGTACGACTACACGTCGTCATGGTGGGATAGGTGGTCGTGGTCTAGCTCCTCCAGCCTGTGCAATAGCTCCAAATCTCCTCAACAGGGTCCTCAACCAATCAAGCTCTGCCTCCCGATCTCTGGGGCCTACCAATAACTCACTCACCCACTCAACTAGTGCCAACTCAGCCCACACACTCGACACAATCAATTCAAACCTCCACAAGAGATGTTTTGGCGCTCAAACTCACAATGTGAAAATGACGTGTCATTTTTTTTCTTTTTATAGGTTTTGACCTCTAATCGATATCGCTTAGGTCAAGCCCTAGAAGACCGATATCGGTCTCCTAACCGATATCAGTCACCCCTAACTGATATCGATTACCTACTTAGTTTAACCTAACTCCTTCCCTTATCCACCAATCTCCATTTGTCACCACATCGCCTACCCCCGGCTTTGCTAACTAGCCTTATTTTGAATTTCTCGGCCTGACCTAAGGCCACAACCACCCAATCGGCCCGACCAAAGGCCGCAACCAATCAATCGGCCTGAACCAAGGCCGCAACCAACCAATCGACCCGACCCAAGGCCGCGACCACCCAATCGGCCCGACCCAAGGCCGCAACCACCCAATCGGCCCGACCCAAGGCCACAACCAACCAATCGGCCCGACCCAAGGCCGCAACCAACCAATCGGCCCGACCCAAGGCCGCACCCAACCAATTGGCCCGACCCAAGGCCACACCAATTAAGTACCTCGATCGAGGCCCACAAATTATGATTCTATCCATGCATCATGTAGCTGTTTGATTTATTGTGTTAGATGGTTAATCATTACTTACTTTGTGAATGTATGGTTCCTTAGTGTGAGTGGTTAGCTTACCTTTATTTTAGATTATCTATGTCATGTTGTGAGGGAGTAATGTGTTTATCTTTTATTTCAGTTTTGAGAATATTATTTTTCTTTTGTGTTAAAAGTTGTATTATCATTATTCATAGTCAGTGAAATGGATGTTTAACATGTGCATGTGTTCTTTCCTCATAATAAATTAATTGTGTATTGAATCAAATTTGGTCTCTTTCTTATGTATGCTCAAGTTTAACGAAGGAACATATGCCCAGTCTATGGTATTTTGTACCCTTTCCAAGTCACAATAGATGAAGGTGGCCAACGATGCAAGTATCATGCCCACATTAACCCTTCCAGAGATTAAACATTCCTTTATTTGGTGCGTCACCGTCCCTAGTATAGTCTCATTTCTGCAAAATCTCTTTCCATAAAACCCATGAATATGTTAGCCTAGGACTAGGTAGTCATTTTTTTACACTAGGAGTAGTATAACACTTAGTTTAGGAAGAGGAAGATGGCCTTCTCCAGAGGTTCACCTTGAGTCCAAGTCCCACAGCTTGAGAGGTGATCCCATGTGTCCCAATCACACTGAATGTCCTAATAACATTTTGGCCATTCGGGGGGTGCAATGATTTGGTGACAACATGAAGCTTACTATTTTTGGAAGGTGGGGTTTGGGACCTCAATTTTTGAAGAAACAAACTTTTCCTATATGGGTTTTTTGTCTTCAGTTCACCTCTAAAATTTCACATCAACCCAAGCTCTGGAAATGGATATTCTAAAATTTAAAAATTTTATGCGGGGAAACTGGGGTTTCTTCACTACGAAAAATCCAGGTGTGCATGTTAAATATATTACTTGTATTCTAACGAAATCTGAAAAATATATTATTGCAAAAAATGGCATGTTGATTCGTGCACTGGGTTTTTAGATATGAAGAAATATCCTTCGTGGTTTCGAAGTAATTTCAGGCAAAAATATTCATTTTCCGTTCATTTAAAAAATGGATTTCTTCGTGTTTTTTTCTCTTTCAGATAATGGAATCCTTCTTGAGATTATTCAAGGGAAAAAATGGTGAATTCAATCTCTAGAAAAATTTCTCCAGCATTTTGGCAGCATATAGAGGGTGTGAGGGGTTGAGAATGCAAAAATGGCTAAGTATTATGGTATTTATAGCTTGGAATGTGAAGGGAAAGGGTGGGGCACATTTTTTTGCACCTCATGTCCCTTTGTAAAGGTTAAATAGGGACATAAAATTTTCCTTTCCCTCATTATGATAAGTGGTGGGTGTTGGTTCATTGAGCAAAGTGATGGAGGTGGCTAAAATGAAGCACCTGGAGGCTTATCTTGAGTCGTTGGCGTCATATGAGTGACCAAAGAGGTTAAATGGGGGGAGGGTGCATTTTTTTTCACCTCATTTCTCTTTTATATGGTGCAAGGGGGACACAAAAAATGTGTCTCATCCTTAGCTTGACACGTGTCCCTTTGGAAATTTGACTAAGTACTGTAGAGCGCACCTTGAGAGCCGACTTGAAAAGGTCATAACTTGAGCTATAGGATGAGTTCTTGGGTGATTATTTATATGATTTTGAATGAATTTTTTTTATAAGAATGGTGAATTTCCCAAGGCTTTATTATGACTAAGACACTCTAAAAAATATCCTTTTTCTCTGGATCGCCCGTTGTGCATGGATAAAATGAGTTAGACTGAAAAATGCATTGTGCTTGAAGATGATCTATTTTATCCACCATGTAGGGGACTAAAAATTATTTCTAATGATATATGGTTTGATTCTCAAATAATTTTGGAGCTCCTTGAATCACTCCTTGAAGATTGGGTACTCTACGGTGTGAGCTCCTTTAGGCCCAAAAACCTGATTTCAGTGAACTGGCTCCTAAACCTCTGAAACTTTCCAGATTTTACCTAAATCAGATTCTTGATGATCTTATCTCCTAGATACACATCCATGATAAAAATGAGCCACATGTACTTCTCTGGTGATGATACAATCGGCTTAAAAAGGCTAATAAGAGCCCTCTTTAAGTTTTTCAAAAACTTGCCTTGAAAAACCGCTACTCCAACATACTTGAATGATCTTGATTTTCCTAAATCTCCCAAGGGAATGATTAATTTCATAGATGGTCTAATGAAGGAAAATATTGGACTTGACACTGAGGGGTAGGTTGATCTGGGGGTGTCTGGAAAGGTATAACATGAATATTTTTGACACTAGGGTATAGTTGGCATGTTTTCGGGTGAATTTTACCCATGCAAAATCACAAGACAACACTTAGAAAACTATAAGAAGGTATGTTGATGAGTTTTGAGTGATTATTTTTTAAAAGATAACTCTTATTAATCTTAAAGGTGTGAGCACGATCTAATAAGCACATCATTGTGAGGTTTCCATGCATAACAAATAACTATAGATATTTAAACTAGGATTGTTCATGGGATTAGTTAATCAAATTGGGATCTCTGTTTTTGACGAGTAGGAACAAGAAGAATATCCATTAGGGTATTTTGTAAGATTTTTGGGTTATAAGAAATTCCTTTTATGTGTTAGAAGAAGTGTGGTTGGGACATTACACCTTGTCCTTGGGAGGAAGCGTTGGATTGTTATTTTGTAATTAAAAACTGTGCATTATTTTCTTAACTCTTGTTATGGAAGAATGAAGTTGTATGTAGGGTGGATGCTATGTGGAACATTACTAAAGGTGTGCCATAATAATGGGGGATCAAACTAGGTAATGTTAGTAGAGTTACCATCTTCAAATCAGGGACAATGATAGGGCATCCACGAATAAGACAGTGAAGAAATGGAACCAAGGAGGGTTTACACATGATTTTATGAGCCACTGGTAAAACTAATAGTTGGAAAACCTCAAGAAAGATCTCCAGGTGAGAATTTGGATCTTTATAATGCATATAAAAAAATTTATAACATTTTTCCTCCATCTTGGGCTTCTAGGAGGGTTTCTTGGAGTCACAACTAGGGTTTGCATTTTGGAACCTCAAATATCGATTTTTTTCTTCCAAACTCTCAACATATCATGGAAAGGATCAAATGTAGGAGATTTTGAAGGAATTTTGTATTTTTAAGGGTGAAATTTAGACTTATACTTGATAGTTGGAGCAAGAGGTAAGTAAACACTGTCAAGACCTAATAAGAAGGCCCTAGTTACAAAGGAGATATGCGATATAAGTGGAGTTAGGAATTAAACATTTAGATACATCAAAACCCCCCGAATGGGCGCTTGAAAAACCATTCCTTTTGTATTGAAGCTTCCTAGAAAGTATTCTATACATGATAGTCCAGGAAAGAAAACCTACTAAGGGCTTAAACACGAATGCAACAAGTGAGGTAGAGAGAATAATACAAAATGTGGGATCTTGCTTTTTTGTGTACACTTTAGGCATGGAGAAGAGAAAATAAAAATGGTGTTAGTTCACTGTGGGTGTTTTTTTTTACTTCAACCGTAGTTAGACCAAAGTTCATTTTCTTGAGGGACTAGATGGTAAATTTGGGCAACTAGTAAAAGAATGAGTTATTGATTCTTTTTCATCAAGCTAGTGGATGAATTGTGTTGTAAATATTGTATGAACAAGGTACAAGATGATAGAAGGTGGAAGAATGCTAAATAGCCAAAATTAATTGTCAGAACTAAGAGTAAATGCAAAAGATAATGGTTAAGTTGTAGAAAGGTGAATGGAGGATATACTTGCAAGGACCATGACTACCATAGTTGATGAAGTGGCATCACCTTGAGAGTAGGGAGTAGGGTAAGATGTTGATTAATCCATTCTTGATGATATCTATTAATATTACAAGTTTTTAAGACATCTAGATTAGTGTTGATTCTCAAAATGTAGGGTAAGGTGGAATTTGGTTGTTTTAAACCTTTTGATAGTTGATTTTATGGTTGCTATTATTTCTTTCTACATCTCTTACACACTCTAGTATGCCTTTTCCTACTCTTGTCCCTTGTGCACTCCGGTCATCCCTTTGTGTGCTCTAGTTCCTTGTGCGCTCTGATCACCTTGCGCACTCCGGTCCCTTGCACATTTTGATCCATCATTTTCTCTATCTCCTTACTTCATTTTTGTCTTAGGCACATCCACCCTGCAACCATCCTGTAACCACCCTATAAAAATCTTGTAACCACCCTACACCCTCTAACACCACCTTACCATCTGACCTTCACTCATTCTAATCCTCATCGAACAAATTACCAAGCTTGAGTCCCAATACTTAGGGTGACTTCCATCCACACCAAATTATCACATAATTTGTAATGATTCTATCCACCCCATGGTACCATGCTGCCCTTATCTACAAAATTTAAAAAATTCCCATATTTGACATTTTCAATGGCACCAAGGACCCCCGACACCACTTACATATATTTTTCTATAAATGCCACCTCATTAAACATGACGACACACTTCTCCTAAAAACCTTTCCACTTTCACTCACCATTCAAGCACTTGACTGGTATTCCTTCCTCCTACAACATAACATTTCCACATTCACACAACTTTCTGACACATTATAATCTCACTTCTCCCTCCATATTACACCCAAACAATGCTCATTGACCTTCACATTCTTTGACAATCCCATAACGATTCTATTGTTGGATTTTTTATGCGTTGGAGTACTCTCGTTCATAACCTCTCATTTCCACTCTCACAATCCAATCTCATTGACCTATTTTCCAAAATTTTCATCCCTCACATCTCCCAACACTTAAAAATTCAAAGAATATGTAATTTTGATGAGGCTATGAACATGGCACAACACCTCAAGGATATCCTTCTTGGTCGTCCTTCTTCCTTTTCACACATTTGAGTTTCTCCCCTACTACACCATCACATTCCCATGTTCATAATGTCATCCAATCGGATCCTCATCAAAATTAATCTCCTTCTACACCCACATATTCACATTCATTACATTCTCTTAGGGCTCATATATTCATCTAACCCCCTCTAAAGTTCACTCCTCTTATCAAGTCACTTCTATTCTCCATAAGTTGCTTGATTTCCATCTCATCACTCCCCCTCCCAATATGCCCCCTCCATTATGGAATTCCTCCCATGAAACATGTGCCTATCATTATACTGATGGTCGTTCCACTAAATCATGTCCCCAACTTTGCAACACCATTAAATACCTTCTCGATAAGGTGATATTGTTGTTGAGCCTCCATCTCCTCCCACTCCACCTACTAACACCACTCCAATCAGTTCCCACACTACTACTATTCCCATCTCTTCTCCATATGTCATGTCTCCATCATTTGAAGCATCATTTTCCACTATCACAATCACCATGAACACATAGGGTCTTACCATATATATTATGCCATTATCAATCTCCACCATCATGTGGTTCCAATTTGAATGCATTCTCATTATTCTCGTTTTTGGAGTTCTCCACATTTCCATGATCTATATCATCATGTGAATCTATTTTTCCCACCACATCCACTAATTCATCACTTAGTTCAATTTTATAAACTCCACTTATCACATGACCAATTACCACACCTACATTGTGCTCTTTATCAAATATGGTTCTAATCATCACTTCACCTATCTTACAGACCTCTTCCATACAAATCTTATTACCTTCATCATCACTCCTTTAGGAACCATTATTTCTGCCTATGCTTCCATTACATAATATACCATCTATTACGTTCATTCACACTCCTCTAACATCTATGCCCCATCATTTATATCCACTTATTCTTCCACATCTTCTTTACAAGTCACCTACACTCACTCTCATTACTTCAACACTTTTGAAGCATTATTCCATATGCACCTTATTTCCTTCCTCGCCACTTGTTCAGGAACCATAATTATTATTGGCTCCTCCTTCATTCAAATTATATATCATGACCACTCAACCATTTGTTCTTACACATTTACCTCACAAGTATCCTCCCCATAGAATTACACTTTCACATCATTTTGATTTTCTGCACCACATTCTGATTTGTTTGACATCTACTCATGCATACCCCTACCCATTTCATGGACTCTTCCTCTCATCACACCCATTCCTCACAAGACCACACCCTTGGCTCTAATGATTCCATTAGACATAAATATGTATTCCACTCCTCTTCCCCATGACATCATCAATAACACCATGCTACATATCTCTTTATCTTCTGCCATTGATGTATTTTCATGTCCTCCACCCGAAATTATCAAAAATTCACCACACTTGAAATATTTCTTTTTTTATTCACCCCCACAATCACGTCATTCACACACCACCATTATATGGATTTTCTTTGGAATCATTTCTTCACTCAACATCCACATTATACAATCCAATCCCATTATCCACCTCATATATCACGTAATCCTATACATCATGTCTCTCACTCATCTAGTCCCTACACAGACTAGGGGGACTCTCATTTATCTTCACTAATGCATTCTAGGTGCTCCATACATTCCACTTCACTTCATCCATACTATATTTGAAACACATCCTGATTCTCCACACATCCTACACTATCATCATTGACATAAACACGAAAACACTCAAAATCCAAAAACAACTAAACATCTTTCAAAATCCAAAAAAATCTATATATACCAAAAAATTGCAATAAAAAATGCTTGCTCATGGATGTTCTTCCACCTTTGCTCCATTAAATCTTATTTCATTCCAATTATTGGTTCACTACTACATACTTCAATTACAATTTGTTCATATTCCATGTCGTGGTTTATTTCAAATATTTTGACAAAATCTTGATTATCGTATTGTCATGTTTTATCTCTAGTTTTTATGTTGCATCTTGCCTGCTACAACAAACATCTTAAAAAGTGGGAAAATGTAGACACTAGAAAAAGCACCTTGTGTATATATCCTATTTAAAAATACTAAAAACATCATAAAACACAATAATACCAAAAAAATAAAATAATTGCAAAAATTCAAGTAAAAAATATGAAATCCCATAAAATGGGATAAAAGACACCTCGTCACTTATTTACTAAGCCTCACCCACTCACATTTAATTTTATCCATCTTTCCTACCCATTTGCATGCCTAATGCACCATTTACGCTTAACCTCACAGACACCTATGCACATTGCAACCATATGTGTTCCATTCCCATATGCACTCAAAAGCTATAAAATATCACTCATCCCCATCATTCCAACTCTGTGAATCTTTGCGCACTTGAGCCTATACTTGAGTTCTTGCTTCCTTTCTTTCATATCTCAGTTTTGTAGGTCTTGAATAAGTGAAAGTAGATCACAAAGGATAGGTGCAACTTGTTGCATCACTGTTTTATCAAAATTTCAAGACAACTGTGATTGGCTTGTGATTTCTGTGTGATTTTCAATGAACTACAACTGTAATTGTCCTGCAATCTGAGACACGTATATTTTTTATTTTCAAGCATTATTTTACATTATACTCTAATAAAATGTCTTTTGTCTCCTTAAATGTTTAGGGATATGATCGAGCTAGGTCTCCTAACCATAAAAAATAACTAACATTTTTTAAGTGTTCTCGTGTGTAGGTTATAGATTCAGATAAGGAATATTTTACCCACTTCATTCAATAAATAACCCATGATTGTCCCTCACTTTTTCAATGGTAGTGTAAGCCAATTATTTTTAGTAACATTTATTTGGTGACTTTTATATCAACTAATACATCTTTACAGGTGATCCAAATTTAGTCATACATGATTTTTTTAATGTATTTTGGATGAATAGAGAAACACTAAAAGAACAAACTCTTGCTATTTTTTTGAAAGATTTATGAAAATGTAGAAAACTTAGAAAAATTGAAAAACTTGGGCCTATAGATAAAATTTACGGAAAACACCAAAAAGGAGATAAATTTTGACAATTATATTAAAAAATAATGAAATATGGAAAGAATCTTACTTAAAATATTTAACAACTTCAGTGAAAAATTATAGATAAATTCACAATGTTTTATTATAAATATATAAGAATCCATAAAATTAGGGTTTTTGACCTAATTTTGGATGGAATCAATGTTGTGATATCACTTGTAAGGAAATTACACACTATATATAAATATCAACATCAATAGAATACTAAAGAACATCAAAATATAGACATATTATCACAATATGAAATTATAATGACTTATCCACTTCAAGGGGGAAACTTTCAACCATACATTAAGACACAAGTGCTCAATATGATGATCATCTATTATTTATTAACTCCCATATATACCATAGTATGTTATGTAAACCACATAGACTGACCTACTCAGCATATGAAATCATAATATAATGAGATATGACATGATAAGAGATTATGTTAGCCACATGTGAGACATACATATCTTGAAGTATGACACAGAATGAATGGCGTAATAGTTTCAAACTTATAAATGGCTGAGATTTTTATATTCTCTTGTTTGTCAAGGTATAGAAATGATTGTTGATATCTATCACTAGGGTTTGTACACATTCAAAACCATGTGTAATGACTTGTAACAAATATAAAACCCTATACACCCATGGAAAACTTCATAAAATGATTAGTTAACAAAAGGAAAATTCATGTGGGGTTAGGGCTAGACTGAACTTTATAGTAAACCCCTATTGATCCAACCTAGGTGCTTCATTACATCCCCTTGAGTGAAAAAGTCTCATGCATTTCTCCTAGTATTGGAACAATTAGTGTAACAATCTAATCCAACCCCCTATGTTTCCTCAGTGTCTTTAGACATAAAGAATAACAAGAATAACTATATATAGAATAAAATTATACCCAACACAATGTTAATATTGATTCCATTTGTCCATTAAGACATTTCGTAATGCTTGGAATGACTTGCTCTTTCTAAGACACAACTTTACAACCTTTGAATACTTGGTGATGGAAGAATCTAGACAGAGACATAGTTTGAGTGCTTCAGACCTATATAGTGGCAAGTTTAAAGGATGTAAAACTACTTTAGGGAGATTTAGGAGATCCTTGAGTGATTTTGAATAATAATTTGTAATGTAATATATTGAGAATGCCAAATGATTTATGAAGTGCATTTGATATGCTTATATAGGATTTTGTATGTTAGGTATTGTAGTAAGACTGAATTAGGGAAGATGAAATGCTACACATAAAATATTTAAATTAAGAAATAGTCATTAGAAGAAAGGGAATGGGACTGCACATATAAGCATAGGATGTGGTATGGTCTCTATCCATACATGGATCTAATAAGAAATTCAAATTTTAGGAAAGTTGCATGGGGATAAAGTACTCCTTTAGATAATTAATATTTCATGAATGAATGACAATGTACTATGTAGAGATTAGAAATTCATGCAAGAGAAAAGCTACGTCATTAGTCCTATAGCTTATATTGGATATGTAGTGACGACTTGTGGCTTACATAATCTCTCTCCTTGTCAAATGTTATTCATTTATGCTTTCATATGTTTAGTAGGCCAACCTTGGTGTTGGCCACAACATAGGAATGCTATATATAGGTGGTAGTAAGGAGTAGTTAATCATGATATTTGAGAACTTGAATCTTATTGTATGGTTTGGAGGTTTCCCCCTCAAAGTGGCTAAGATATTCTAATTACATATTGTGACCATTTATCTACAATTTGGTTTTCTTTGGTGTTATATTACTGCTAATATTCAGATTTATCCAAGTAATTTCATTACAAATGATATTAGAGCTTGATCTTGGCTATAACTGCATCAAAACCATAATTGCGAAGACTCATATATATCTCTAAATCCGTAGATTTGTTTTTTACGGTGAAATCATTCAAGTAAGATCCTTTCCAAATTTCAAGATATTTTGACTTGTTTTGCAAAAGTTATATCAATTTTAGGGTTTTTGATATATTTACTCTATCAACTACAAATTGCGGAATTTTTCCAAGCTCTTTACATTTTTAGAAAGAGGATAAAAAATTAATTTGATTTTTTTCTTTAAGTTTGTTCACATTTTGCCCAATTCCTATCAAATTCCCACCCTAAATTTCAACCTTGATCCCTAAATCCTATTATTTTAGGGCATCATGGTGGGGCCTTCCACAAGAGGAAAAAATGATCTCATCATTCTAGGTAAAACTCTAGAAAAATATGGGATAATAGTCGAGGATTTGGAGTCAAAAGGGGTAACTACGGATTCCTCAGTACTAGGGTTTACTACAATGAACCATAGGGTAAGCCAACTTGAGTATGCTATGTGAATCCTACAGTTTAATATGAAAAACAAATAAGATGTAGAAAATATTGGAAAGTGATTGAATGATTTCATGCAAAAAATCAGTATAAATCTAAAGGGCCATCATCTTCTTCCAATCAGACACAACTCAATCATACTCATATCAACCAAGGTGGATCTTCAAGTCAAAGTAATGGAAAAACTAGCTAGGGTAAATCTTCAAGCATGCCCAATCCAAATAAAAATACTCTACAGGCCTGTAACATGATACCAAAAGTGGAAATGTGTGATTTTGATGGAAAGGATCCACTCAATTGGATTAACCAAATGGAGAATTTATTTGATTTACATCAGATCCCATCGGGAAAAAGGTGACCATGACATCCTTATATCTCGAACCTAACCAATTTGTTCGATATCGATGGTTATGTGCTCAAAGGAAGAATAATGGTCTTAGTGTCACTTGGAATTTTTTTACCAAAGAGCTACAATTACACTATAGTTCTAGTGTTCTAGATAATTACTTCAACGAATTATCAAAGTTACAAAAAAATGATCAGTCAAGGATTATGTTCATTAGTTCGAAGACCTATCCTTGCATTCAGAGAATATTACGAAAGGGAATTTAAATAACCTATTTCTTGGGGGTCTTAAGAACCACATTATGCACAAGGTGGTATGTTTAATCTAATTAAGGTTTTTTATTATATTATCATGACACATAGGGTAGAGGAAAAATTTCTCACTAGTAGAAGGAAAACTTTCAATAACATAAAAGACCATAACACCTTGCCACCATCGTACATGTAGACACTAAAATATTGTATCGTTCCTCCGCTTCACCCTGTGTTTTCTCTCTTTCATCATAGTCACCCATTCAAATTTCATATTCCATCCTAAGTTCAATTTATCCCATTAATCACCAGTTCCCACCTCTAATATTATATTATCCATCTTATTATTTTATTTATGCTAATTATCCTTAATTATCTCTAATCCTCATCTCATTATTTTATTCTCCCTAAATCATCCCTAATTAATCTATTTATCATCCCTAAATCTCCCAATTTTTTATCCTTAGGCCATCATTTAATGTTTTTACCCATATATGGCCTTTATTTACTCATTTCAACCATCCATCTACCCATTTATGCATCATATGCACTCTAGTTCATCCTTATCACCCAAAACCCTAATTCGCCCTATTTAGGCCCATTTTACCTCGAGTTGGGCATCCCCTACTTCCCAAATGGATGGATCCCTATAGTCGAAGATGACTAATCTGGGTCGCCATCGACCCTATAAAAGAACCTTAATCCCTCCTTGTTCAAGGATGTAATTTTGGAATTTTTTGAGCTCTTGTGATCTTTCCTTCATCTTGTGACCTCTTTTGCACCTTCCAATCCATTTGGAAGCCATCTTGGAGATATTTTGTTTATTTTGGGAGCTTTGAATTTCTCTTGTTATTGCATGTTTGGATCCATTATCATCATCTCTTTGCATCCATCCTCATTGTGTTTGTAAGTTCTACATTCATCCTAGTGCCTCATTCCTACATACAGTTATCTCCGTCTTCATCTTCAGGTTGTTATTCTATCTATTTCATTCGTTCAATTCTAAATCATTCCTGGTCACCACCAATCCCACCTGGTCTCCGTCAACCCATCTCCCTATTTCTGATTTCCTGTCACCTTTCCCGTCACCTGCTTAGATTTCATATATGGTCATTTTGACCCTTCTGTCAACTCAAATCCATTGTTCCATCCCCCAGTCACCACCATCCCAGCCTAATTTCCATTGACCTAATCCATATTTTCAGTATTCATCCTCAGATCTCTAATTTTCTTACATAATTTCCATTTCCTTCTATTCTAGATCTTTTGCAGGTCTTTGTTTATTATTCCAGTGCTACACTAATCCCAGATCTTTAATCAAAGCTTTTAGATATGTATTTTTACATCATTGTTCTGGTTTATCTGCCCCAAACACCGTCGAATGGATCACTATTGTTTCAGGTTACCATTGACCTAGCCAGGTTTGGCTCATTTTATATTTATCTAGATCCGATCCGTACTATCTTTACATTTCTAAATTTCAATTTCATATTATCTCAGATTCTGCATATTATTTAGATCCATTATCATCGATTTTATCCTTCTTTATCTACAAGAGGGTTAACATCTATCCTAGGAAGCTCACACTTCTCGAGAACGGATTAGTCGGGTAACCCTCCATATATATACTAATCCATTTTTCTTCTTAGTATTCTTTGCTATGCATGTCATTAAGCCATTAGTGAGGATGAGTTCATATTGTGCCCATATCCATTCATATCATCACAAGGTACCATAAACCCTTACATATTTGGAGTTACTTTTTTCCTTTATTACTAGTTCACTAATCTGAATAGGAACGAAGAAAATTGGTCAACATTCTAGCACACCCGGTAGGACCTACCCTTTCTAGGTGAGTTTTGTTGTTTTTTTTCATTTTCATTTTTCTTTCTTTCATTTCCACTAACCTTGCAAGGAAGGAACATGCATTGCATCATGCTTGCATGCTTGTTTGTGTTTAATCTTAGATTGTTTGGATTTTATTTTTCTCTCTTGCTTGCTTTGAAGATCAGATAAAAAGGAAAAGTGTAAATCATGTATTCCTTATTTTTTCTCCCCTTCCTTTTCTTTTTCTGCATTTCATCACTTGGTTTTTTCCTCATCAAATCTACACATTTTGTTTTGGGATCTAAAAAGCACCTTTCATTGCTTGCTTGAAAATCTAGTTTTAACTATGGGGCCTAACATGTTACATTCAATTCATCACACACATCCAAATACAAAAATTAACTTACACATCTAAACATCCCTTAATAGGTGGAATTATTAGGATTTCATCACCCAATAGGAAAACCACCGTAGAATTCTGTTTATGTCAGAAAATGTACCTTTGGGTATATCGAGGACTCCAAATCCAAAACCACCTGAAACCATCCATATAATTCCATTTCCTAGGTACCCCTTAGCCCCTTTTTCATTTATTTTCACATCATAAAATAATCAAGATAAACAAAAACTTGTTGTGTGGCTTGCTTGCTTTAAGTAGAAATCAATATAGTTTTAGTTTTATTTGGTTCATGTCAGTCATCACAAGATCTCAAGCCAAGAAAATGGAACAAAATATGATGTCAAATAATATCTACATTCCCACTACCGCTATCATTAAACACACTTCCACACTTTTCATTCTTACCTCTACCCCTTTATTCATTCCTACCATAGTCACTTAACACATTGTTACTATCCCTCCTCTTCAAGAGGTTAAATTGATCCAAAAAAAATCTTACGTCAAAACCAATCCTTTCCTCTACCATCATTTTATCCCATCTAGACCAGCTACCCCTCTTTCTGCCACCTCTATTGATGCTTCTGGGCCTCCTCTCATCCCTTATGAGTCTGTGGAGTTCTAGGAGCTTCTTGATGCAATTTTGGTTTCCCTCCATGAATATCTCCTTCATTAAACCACTAATATTCCCATTGATAGACCTCCCTTACAAAAAATATATGTCTATCATTATAAATAGAGTCTACCCAAGTTCTTACCTCCCAAATTTTTGTTTTCTTTACTAGAGCCATGAGTGAGCTTGCTAGGGCCCAAAATGAATCTGATCCTAATCAACCATCTTCCTCCATTCCTCACAATCCTTAAACCAGACAATTAGTGGTCCTCATTCCACCTAACTTTCCTCATGTCAATACGACCATCCCATATTTTATCCCCATCACCTCATCATCTACCAAAGCCACTTGTTTTCCTATTTAATCTTCTAAAGAATCACACTTGTTTCCTCACATATCTAAACAACATCACACGACCTTACCCATCATCTCTACCTCACAACCTCCTCCATCTGGATCAATGCAAATTAATCTACCACCTCCTCAAGGGGCCTATCATTACATACTTCCTACTCAGCCAACTCATGTATCTCAACCACCTACCAATTATATTCCAACCAACCCCATAGAAAATTAATCAAACGCCCCTCATTCACAATAACCGACCCAATCTAATCAATCACACCACATCCTCATTTTTCAAAATCAAACTTTATCCCAACCAATTTAATCTTAACCCCTTAATTACACCCCCCCTTATCAACCACCTCCATCAAAACCAACATATCCCTAAACTTATCAAACCTATCAACAACCCAACCCATCCACCTCATATGCATCTAAATCTCATCCTTTAACATATCAACCATCTAATGATTCCTTACAATCACTGTTAAGTAAAATAGCTAACCTTGAAGCCGTAACCTTGGGATCTAAGACCACATTTTCATATGATCAAATCTATAATGAGCCCATCAATCCATCTCTCCACGTGAAACCATATCCTCATCATTGGGAATTTCTAAAATTATCCAAGTTTAATAGTAAGGAGGACCCCTAACAACATTTTCAATATTTTAGACATCCGTGTTACCTTATCGCCCATGATCAAGATCTCATGCTTCACACATTTCCCATGTCATTGGCTGGTCCAACATTAGATTGGTACAATAACATCCCACAACATTGAATATTCTCATTCACCTAACTAGCACAATTATTCCTTGAAAAAAATTCGATAAACATTGCACGTAAGATTACCATCACAGACCTCTATGCAATATGAAAATATGAAGAAGAATCCATTGCATATTGTGTCGCATGGTGGTGTAACATCATCAATAAACTGCCATTCTCCCTTCCAAAGTATAAACTCATCAAAATTTTCTCATGGTCTTATGTGAAGAACATTTCATCCACCCTTCAAATCCAATCATTACAAACCTTTAAGGAAGCATTCACTATGGCTCGCAAACTTGAACTCCATGCCCTTGAGTAAGGCCACCTTAAGCTTCAATCCAAAAAGCCTAAAACTGAGTTCACTAAACCCTCCACACATGGTGATAATTCAAAAATTTCCACTAATGCCATCATGGTCAAATCCTCTTCTGCATTCACTTCTCACACTTAGCATCCAAAAAGAGCTCCGAGACTGACCCCTAACTATACTCCTCTTGGGGAATGTTACAGTTCAATATTTGACATGTTAATAGTAGTCAACCTCATCTGATTCCCTCCTATCCAACCATATGACACGACATAAACCAAACTGACATGGTACAATGAAGAACATTATTGCAAATACCACCAAGTATGTGGCCATGACATCAATAAATGTCACACATTCAAAGACCTTGTCCAAAAAATTATAGATTCGGGTGACCTCCAAGTAGAAAAATGCTAATGCGCCACCTAATCAAACCTTGGATTTATTTAAACAATCCTTTCCAAATCATTCACCCAAAAATCAAAATCAACCCTCCACATCAAAGGTACCTAATGTTCATATCATCAACACTATAGATATAATTCCAACAACATCACCTGCAACCACTATCTCGTCACCTATTACATCTACCTCTATTTTAAATTTCTCCCCTACGATCACAATTTCATTAATGACAACTATGACCACAACTAAAACGTCCCCATCAGACTTGACAATGCCTACTCCTCCATCTACATCATCTACAGTCTCATCTATCACATATCCTCCACTTATAATTACCTCCACATCTACCTCAACATCTACACTTATTTCCATCCCAAATATACCTACCACTATGGATTATCTAGCTGAAGATGTCATTATTTCTACCAAGGATAAACCTTTACAAACAAAGATTAAAAAACCTTGGTGTCCCCATCCAATAATATCTCACACATCCATATAAAAAGCTAGAGATTACTCCTCCCAACACCAATTATCCGAAGTAATTAAGGGATACATCATCATCATCATCATCATCATCCTTAAGAACATCTTCTTCTATTTTGGGGCCAATCCATTTCTCCAAAACCTCCATTATCAATAAGATAACACAACTGAAATCTTCTTCCAAACTAAACCATTCTTCCAAAACATCCACCACTTATATTATTGAATATGAATCCAAACCACCCACATCACCACCAATCAAAACTCAAACACAACCATCTTCATCCTATTCCAAACCTAAGATGAAATTAAAGGATCCCAACAAAAAACATCAAACTAGAAAAATCCTTATCCTCATCCATCATTCTTCAAACCACTTCATTTGTAACCTCATCATCAACCTTTCCCTTGGGGTATTACACAAAAATGTTTCATCAATTCCTCCAAGCTTCAGAAATCACCCTTCCAACCATCAAACCTTTCGATCCAAAAGCCCCAAGACATTCATGGTTTGACTCTAACCTCATTTGTGCATACCATCATGCACCAGGTCATGAAATTGAACATTGAAGATATCTACGAACCATCATCCATAACATTATTGATGAAGATGAACTTATTGTTGAGGAGGAACTGATTCTTCCACCATCAACTTCTTCATCCCAAACTTCCTCCTATAAGATATCCAAATATCCCCATTCATCTAAAACTTATGTTTCCATTCCTCCCCTAACTATAACTTCTCTTGAGGAAGGTCATCCTCTTTATATTGATGCTTTTTAGGTCAAAAATCATTCTCACCCCATGAATTTCAACAACCAACTCAATAAAAAATATAAGGTGGTCATTATCATTCCTCCCAAGGAATCTACTAAACTGTCCTCTTCATCAAAGCCCAAAGTTTCTATCTTAGTTTCCTCTTGGCCTATTGCTCTTTAAAAAAGTATCAAAAAATAAATCCACCAGGCCCCAGTTAAGATATCACTCTACGAGCTAATCCAAAGATCTCCATACCATAGAAAATATCTCATAGAAACCCTTAAATGTATCCCCACTCCTAATGATGAGGCTTAAACATTTGCATTTCTTATTGGGTCACTTTCTGCTTCATCTTCCATATCTTTCGATGATAGTGAGATTCTGGACATCATCCCAGAGGAACATGACATTACCCTCATCATCATATTGCACATTAATGATACTTTCATCCGCCGACCTATGATAGACAATGCAGCTAACATCAACATTAATTCATCCCACAATTTTGATCAAATTAAGCTCCTTAACTCCATTTTTGTACAACCACCCACGGTCCTTCATGATTTTAATGAAGTTGTTTCCCCTACTGTAGGAACAGTTAGCCTTCCAATCTGCATCAATGAAAAAATCCTCCATGAAATATTTTATATCGTAGAAGGGGAGTTTCAATATAACATCTTATTAAAATGACCATGGATTTGTGTCATGCATTATGTCCCGTCCACCCTCCATCGATGAATAAAATATGAACACAAAGAGAAGATTTTAACTCTCCTTACAGAAACCCCACCATTTAAATCATGTCATATGACTTATCATCCTAATGATGTTCTCATCCCCATACAAGACCCTTCTAAACCTATTTCACCTTAAAGTATGAGATAAAATAGATAAGGGTAAGGTCGAGGTGAAATACCTGTGATTATTTAGATGGTGTGAAAATGTAGAATGTTGACCAAAATGATTGTGATAGCTTCTCTTTGGCTAGGAAGAACGACCTGAAATAGAACACAAGACCAAAAAATAGGATTAAAACAACAATTGGTGGATTTCCTAGCAGAAGATAGATTTGGGAAGCGAGGTGCTTCCTAGAAGGTTGTCAATCCAATTTCAAAACAATTTAAATGCTGATAATAACATGAAACAAATAGGGCCATTGTATTTGTATAGTTTAGGTATCATACCTAAGAAAAATAATTCAAATCTAGTCTAGTAAATGCACGCAAGACTAAATCCGGGAAGGGTGGTAGGTGGTTAAAGGTATGAAGGTGTGACCGAGGATATAAAGGAGGGCTAGGGAATATTTCGTTAGATTCTAGGCTGTTTGGTAAGAGATATAAGATTGCTATTTTAGAAATATTACCAGTCGCAAAGACCAGTATTGGTTAGGAGACCGATGTCGGTTCAGTGACTGGTGTTGGTAGTGGAAATTTGGTAAGAATATTAAAAATAAGGTGTTGGGAGCTATTTTTGATTGCAAAGAGAGTTGGGAAGTTTTGGGTGAGGCTGTGAGATTACTATAAAGACTCAGAGGTGATTGGAAGGGTATTTGGGAAAGATACAGAGGTTATGTGTGAAAATTGTCAGATGAAGGTGTTGTAGGATAGATCTAGGTATGGGAGGTGGTAAAATGAAATAGATAACTAGTAAATAGCTAATCTACTGAAACTAATGACAAAGAAGAAATAATATTTACTTGTGGAATGCAGGTAGAAAGTAGGTGGTGGTGATGGTTGTAGGAAAATGTGATCCCGAACAAATGCAGCAGTGGTAGGAGGACACGGTGCTTCCGTGTGAGTGCACTGGAGCTCTGGATCAATCTCTTGATGAACTTTGTGGTGTATGAATGTTGTAAGGGTCTCTGGTATGTTGTAAGATCACTAAAAATCTTGAGAGTCAGTGTGTAAGGTCGCAAGAGCTAGAAAACCAAATTCAAAACCTGAACAAAGAGTTAGAAAATCTTATTTAAGGTAATCGACGACGGTTAGGTGACCACACCAGCCGAGGGATAACCGGTGCCCTTTAAGGAGAATAGGTCATAGTTGCTAAAAATAGCCTGATCCTTACTAAGGTTGGCATGATGTTGATTTGGGTTCTGGGTCATAAGTGAAGAATGGAGGTAAATGGAGTTAGAAAGTGGTTAGAGCGATAATAGGTTTATCAAGATTAGGGTTAGACTAAATCCTAATTGGTTAGGATAAGTGGGGACTTAATCTAAGGTAATAAATGGAGTTGGAATGGGTCTAGGGTGTGGTTTCTTAGGTGAGGTAGATAATTAATTTAACTATGGTAATTAATTTAATTAGAATTTGTGCAAGGGGACATGGTTAGGTATAGTGTGGAATTAAATAATAGAAGGTGGTTTAGAGGGTTGTGACCCAAATTTGGGTGTCTACATTTTTCCCTTTTTGTCATGTAGCTTGCATTAATAAGTGACGCTCACAAAAAAAATATTGGTTGTCCCAACTATGGGTTGAGGTTAAGTTTCCACAGGTGTGAGTGGAGGTAATCCCCTTCAAAGCTATAACTGGTGAAGTAAAAGGTTGAATTGGTGATGGGCTTGATAAAATTGTAGGTGAAGAAAAATAAGGTAGGGTACGAGCGTGAGAAATGGTTATTTTGGGTGTAGGTAATAGGTGAGGGCATTCTAATGCACACACGTGTAGAGTGCGATAAGGAAATAGGTTGAAGATCTCACAAAATCTACATCATCAAAGGTCAATAGTTTATCCAAACAAGGTTGATGTGGTTCAGGTATCCAAGGTATATGATACAGTCCTGAAATACAATGGGGTTAGGTGAAGGATTATGAGTAATAGGTGGGTTCCAAAGAATCAAAAGGTTTGGTCTAGTCAAGATAAACATCACAGCATTAGGTAAGGCAAAATTAAGTAAGCTTAACAATATGATGTAACTTTGTCGCAAGGTACAATGAGTAAGTGAATTCAGGTGTCAAATGGGTGGGTTTAGATTGGGTGTATAGTAAAAAACATGCCCCAAATGACATTGAGGTCGTGTGTGAGATAGTAAGATAAGTAGGGGGAAATGATGAGGGGGAAAGAGTGGTCGAGCTAACCTCAAAGGGTCTCATGCCCTAAGAGTGCTGCCTATATAGCCCTTGCGAAAGGGGCCTTAGGCCAATGTAGTTCTCCCATATATTAGAGAAGAATGAGATTAGGTTAGGTAAGATGAATAGGTAAGTTGGATTGATAGTTTGGTTGGGTAAGGCATGTTTTAATATAGGAAAGGTTGAATGTTGAATAGGTAATAGGCAAGGTGAGTTAGACGTAGGTATAGATGAAGGTGTCATGCTTAAATCAATTTTGATGATCTTGTCTTATTGAATAAACAAAAAGGTAAGCAGAGGTGAACTGAAAATAAGTGAAATACCCCAAGTTGGAAAAGAACATAAATATCATATCCTTATACTTATTGAACATAAGTCCCTAGATACATTGCATAATATGATAAGTCTATAGCTGAAAGAAGTTGCATGATCACAATGTGTAAAATACATGTGTCGTCCCTTCAATTTGAGTTAAAAGATATTAATTTGATGGTAAAGTGGAAGATTTTGTTTAGTGTAACCTCATTGCGGGACAACATGTCCTTTCTGTAAGATACCCAAAACCAAAATAGGCAAATCCATGAACAAAAGTTTGTTTTTTTCTTGATTTTTTAATTTTCTTTTAGTTTATATAGAATGATCGATGCATGAAGTCTATAATAGGATAAATAGGTTCTCCTTGAGGTCTTCTTGAAGTTGATAAATGTGGGAAGCTCCAAAATTATTTTATTTGAGAGATATAGTTTAGTCTTCTCTTTGGATAGACTAATTACAATAAGTGATTGGATTTTTATAGATTTCCTTCGAGGGATCAGTCTACTTATAGCAGCAAGAAAGAGAGGTATATGTCCTTTTGAGGGATGCATCTATGTGTAAGAAGTTTAATTCAAGGAGTTGAGTTTTTGGTTATCCCATGTATATTTTTGCTTTTTATTTTTGAACTTGAAGTCATGAACAAGACTATAAAGGAGTATAGGCCTCTTTTATGAAGGAAAGACCATAACATGAAAAGTTTAACTATGAAATATGGGTTTTAAGTGATGAACGGCCATGGGATTCCATCCTAAAAAAGACAAAAAGTATCCATGAGAATCATGTTGTGAGTAGAGCTGTGGTACTCATATTTAAGACAAGGTTGAATGGCGATGGATAATCACACAATTCTAGTTTAGTCATTGGTCCTTAAAATAGGTAGATAGAGGAAAGGTTTTCTTAAGGGACGAGCATATATGTTACATAAAGTGATGTAGTAATTAATTCAATAGTAGAATGGTTGAAGATGCAAGGCATTAAAGGGCTCAAGTTCAGTTTTAACTTCAAGAGAAGATAAGCGATAAGTACCTAATCCATAGGTATGGGTGACAATGTAGGGTTCAAGCCAATTAGGAGAAATATTTCCCCATTTTCTTTTCTCTTCTTTGGTTACGTATTGATTTTCCTTTAGCACAAGATCGCCAATCTTGAAATTTCTCTCATGAACACATTTTTCATAGGTATGTTGGATACATTTTTAGTGGATTTGAAGGTGATCGAGAGCATTTAAACGACGTTCATCTAATAACTCAAGTTGTGCCAAACGTTCTGAGAAAAATTATTCATCATTGAGGATATCATTAAGCGAGATACGAAGAGATGGAATTTGGGATTCAAGAGGCAAGACGACCTCTTTACCGTAGACCAAAGAAAAAGGTGTGGCAACGGTTGAAGTGCAAATGTTGGTGCGATAAGCCCATAAGGTGAAAGGAATGTGTGTATGCCAATCCTTACCAGTATCATCGATAACTTTCATGAGAATTTTGTTTAGGGATTTTTTGGAAGATTTGTCTTGGCCATTGGTCTATGGGTAACAAGGTGATGAGAAACTTAGTTGAATGCCAAAGTTATCACATAGTTTATGGAGGGTTTTATTTTTGAATAGTTTTCAATTGTCAGTGATGAGGTGATGAGGAACACCAAAGTGAATACTGATGTGGTGGTTGATGAATTCACATACTTTCTCAGCTTTAGTAGAAATGAGAGGGATTAATTCCACCCATTTAGTGTACTATTTGGTTACTATGATGATCCATTGATGACATTGAGAAGAGTGAGTGTTAATCTCTCTGACAAGATCTAAACCCCATTGGGAGAAGGGCCAAAAGTCCTTAGCGACTTGTAAGGCATGAATAGGAGTATGGTGAAGGTTAGCATGCTACTGAAATTTCACACAATGTTTGATGTATTCACAATAGTATTGGTTAAGGTTTGGCCAGTAATAGCCAAGACGAAGGATGCGCTTGGTAACAACGTGGCCACTGAAATGTCCACCACAAATCCCATCATGTATTTCTTTAATGGTTTTTAGAATTTCAGAACTAGTGAGGCACCTGAGTAGGATATTGTCAAAGCCACATTTGTAGAGAAGACCACCCATGATGACGTAATGGGATACCTTGTGGAGGAAGGCTCACCAACCATTTTGAGCTAGGTATGGAGGTAAAATTGAAAGCGAGAGGTAATCAAAAAAATTCTTATACCAAATGTCTCGTGGGTCGGTTTCAATACATCCCACAAAATTAATTTTGGGAATGATGTAAAAGGGCGACTACAACCATTGTATAGTGAAAAATATTTTCAAATAAAAAGGTGAGATAGGTATATGTGAGGCGAGACAAGCCATGGTATCCGTGAATTTTTTATTGGATCACGAAGTATTTTGAATGAGGTAATGGTCAAAGGTGGTCAAAATTAATTTGAAATGGAACTTATAATTTTGAAAGACCTCATTACGACACTGGTATAAATCATTTACTTGGTTCACAACAATTTGAGAATCACCAAATATATTAATGGTTTTAACACCTAAGGTTATGATAGTTTCAAGACCCAAGACAAGTGCTTCATACTCAACGATGTTATTGGTTGCAGTCGAAGTCTAATTTGAAGGATAAAGGTATAGAATCATTATCAAGAGGAATGATAATGACCCCTACACCACCCCCTCATTGACATTTAGAACTATAGAAGTATAAGGTCATTTGGTAAATGGTAGATTCATACGAAAAATCATTGAGAGAAAGGGTAGCAATAGATTCATCTAGAAAATCAAAATTAGAAGATTGAAGTCCAAGAAGTGGAGTGTCTACAAGTTGATTGGAAATGGTTTGGCCTTTGACAGAATTTTGATGAATGAATTCTAGGTCTAGGTCTGTGAGGAACATAAGCCAATGCGAGGTGCATTGATGTTGGTAAGGTTTTGCATACATATAATGCAGAGGGTCGGTGTTAGTGACAATGAAAGTTTTATGGTTAGGTAGGTAATGGCGAAGTTTGGTGGCTACGAAGACTAAGGCTAGGAAAATATTTTTAGCATGGTTATATCTAATCTCATAGTCCAAAAGTGTACGACTTATGTAATAAACCACTTGCTCCCTATCTTGCTTGTCATGATAAGCGAGCATAACACCCAAGGAATGGTAAGTGGAAAAAATGTATAGGTAGAAAGGTTTTTTATCTTTAGGTGGGATGAGCATAGGTGTTTAAAGAAGTTATTTCTTCAATACTTTGAAGTATTTGTGGCACTCATTGCTCCAATTGAAGTAGACATACTTTTTAAGAAGATGATGAAAAGGGTGACATTCGTCAGAAATTTGGGAAATAAAGCATCGAATGGATAACAATTTTCCTTGAAAACTACGAAGATGTTGAAATTTAGTAGGTGAGGGAATCTCAAGAATAGCCTTAATTTTGGTGGGATCAACTTCGATGCCCCGCAAGGAGACGATGAAACCAAGGAGTTTTTTGAGAGAGAACTATAAAGACACACTTCTTTGGTTGAAGGTGAACACAGTATTTGATGAGACAGTCAAAGATGATTTTGAGAACTGGGGGGTGTTTGACATGAATTTTAGACTTACTGAGAATGTCGTCAACATAATCTTCTAGTATGTCATGCATGATGTCGTGGAATATATAGGTCACAACACACTGATAAGTAGCACCAGTACTTTTCAATCCAAAGGGCATGACGTGGTAATAGAAGGTCCCCCAAGGGCTGATGAAGGCAGTGTTGGGCCTCAAAATATTGGCTAAGTGTCAAAGGGTGCATGCGCATGTGGGGCCAATAATAAGAAGGGTGCATGGGTAAAAGTGTGCAATAAAAGGGTTTAAGAAGGGTTTAGGAGAAACCAGTGCGCACGCAAGGCATAACAACAGGGTCCAAGGAAATATCCATATTTGGCATTCGGGGTGCATAGTAAAAAAATGTGACCTGACTAGGCATGCCGAGTGGATAATTTGCCAACCTAGAGACTTGGTGGTCAAGGAAAGAATATTCCATGCATGGAAGGTTCCCGAAAGACATCATTATAAAGAGTACAGAGCTCAGATCAGAATAAGCATGCTCCATTAGAGGACCACATGGACACTTGGCAAGTGATCTGCTCCTAAAGGAAGGCATGAGGGTGGGTGCCAAACCTCTATATGAAGATTCTCGGGTAGAAGAAGAGAGTAGAAGCATCAAGATCATTATAGAGAGGATGGAAAACGAAGCTCTCCAGAAAATATTAGGAAGTTCTAGGAGCTAGGGTTATCATTAGAGCATTATAGGAATGTTATCATGTCTAAGGGGATGGGTCTGCAAAATTGTTGTAATAGGGGAAGCATAGCTAGGACTTTTGATACATGAGTTAGATCCCTGTTTTGATACATTTTGTTCTGCTATAACCCTTTTGAATTTAATAAGGTTACTAAAATTATGATTTATATGAATATATGAATATATGAATCTATTCTGAATATTTGGTTTATGGGTGCAAACCCTAATGTATTTTATTTATTTTAAGAATTAGATTTTTTATTTGTAATGACATTTGTCTTGGTTATCTGAATGGGTATATTGATGTAATAAATCATCCAATGCTTTAAAAATGAATGCATGAAAATTTACTTTTCTACATCTAGTCTTTTATCAATGACATCACCATCTCACAATGCTCACATAAAGGAGGTGCTCGGTGGTTGCGTGTTCCTTGGGTGAGCACCCAATGCCCACTTGGTAATAGTCCCATGCATGAGATTAGAGTTATTTTGAGGGCATATAAAAATGACTACATCTTGGTTCCATTATCGGGACCTCTTTTCAATTTTTTTGTGAGAATGATGCATGATGACAGAGTGCTTGACCTTGGAAAGTCTCGAAGCATGGTTTAAGAGCATAGAAGGATGAGTTTTCTCAAATATTTGGTACTTGACCTAATTTTGATGAATACAAATGGGTAGAAGAGAACTTGTATCATGAGTTGTATTAGACCTTATTTTGTTGTTTTCTATTAGAGTTGTATGAATGGCGTACAACATATGCATCTAGATCAAGTTGTATTATAGATCTCATTCATGTGGACCCAAGATGAATATTATAGGCTACAGGATGCGGATCTGACTTGGACACCTATTTTTGATCACTGGCGGGGAAGATTGCTGACCAGTTATACACTGGAATACACTATTTCTATGTATTCTTATTTACAGGTTACTGAGTTTGAGTTCCTAAAGGAACCTAGAGGATCATTTTTGTAGGATATCTCATTGGATATGAATATATTGATCATTACGCTAATTCTGGAGGCATTCCCTATGGCTAACTAAACTTCTCTAAGTGCTAGGTGAGGAAGCTAGGGTGGAGGAAGATGCCAGACCTTACGATGGAAAAGGAGAGGGAAGAGAGATGAATCAAGTATAGTGAAGCATGTGAAAGGGAGTTGAATAGACAACATGAGGTTACGAGAGTGATGGATCTATGGAGGAAGATGTTACAGGAAGGAATTGAGGTTCACACAGAGGATGTGGAACATGAGCAACCTATGTTACCCCATCTTAACAAGCACGTGAGAGAGACCCCTTCAAATTCTGATGATAGTTCGTCTCTTGGAGAAAGGAGAGTCATCGGCACGCATCTGAATTAACTTGGTGACCAAACCCTAACAATTAGTTTTCTAAATAAAGAAACAAGTATTTCTAACCCACTTGGTATCGGTGGAAGTCATTGATCTATACCTAGGAGATATAACTTCTAGTTTGGAACATCTATAGTTGCATAAATCATTCCTATGTTTGGAGGGAGTTTTGGGAAAAGTAAGAGTAATTAAAGTTTTGGTATCATGTCTAGGAGTGGTACGAGATACACTTCTAATAGTGGAGAAATATCAAAAAATGTTGGCACATAATTTAGTGGAACGTTGGGAATGCTAGGTGCGACCACTTCAGGCCCATTAACAGCTACAGGAGGTGGATCTGGTGGAATTTAAACTAGAGGAATTAGTGAAATCTGGAGGATTTGGTGGGTCAGGAGGGATGAGACCTAGTGGATATGGTGGTGGAGGTCACATCAAAGTTAATCAAGGTTTTGGATCAGGAAAACGAGGAACTCAACCACTTCAACATGTATTTTTTGAGATGTCTTTGCACCTACCCGACTACAAGGGTGTTGAGGATGCTATGAAATATGTTCACAAGTGTGAGTTGTTATGGCATGCAAAGGAGATCACTACCCAGGAGTGGAAGGAAATCCAGTTTGTAACAATGTTGTAAGGATGTGTGCATAGTTGGTACCAAACGTATGACCCCCATCATACAGTGGTAGACTACACCACGCTATGGAATGCTTTCTTGGATAAATTTCATATCCCTAAATTCAAACAGAAGAACATCAATGATCTAAAGGAGATTCAACAAGGTATGGTAGAGAGTTTACGAGAGTATGACACATGTTTCAAGACCCTCTTATCAATACTATCCTATTATATTCATCCTTATCATTATGCTCAGTGGTTTTTTTGATGATTTATAACACCCTTTAGGAGAGAAATTTTGCACAAGATGTTCAAAGACCTATGTGAGGCCTTAGAGGATACCCTATGCAATGAGTTCATTAAAAGTATCGATAAAAGTGTTAGCCCTTTCCTTGAGGCTCTGATTTCTATAATGGAGAAGTAACTAGAGAAGGTATTTACGAAAGTAGTGCATAAAACTCATAGTGGTCTATGGTGCACCGATTGTGAGGTAGAAGGGAATACAATGGATATTTTCCCATGGAGATTGGTATGTGCCATGATAGTAGACTGTGAAATTTTCCATGGAGATTATGTTGCAAATAGGTGATCATTACCACAACATGCGATCCATGAGAATGTGTCTTGATATTTCAAGACTTGTACTTCTACTACTCATGACACCAAGGGCTGTAGGCTAATTGACCAGATACGTGATGCCATTAATATTTGTGTGCACCAAACCAACCTTGTTATAAGTTCTAAGGATGATAGTCATCACTATGAAGGGCACACAGATGGAGGGGAAAATGGAAGAGGCTTCTGAGGAGGATTTCATCTTCATGGTAACCACGGAGGAGGAAGGAGAGAGTTCCCATGTAGAACCTGTTACAACGGTGGCTCAATGGAACACTATAAGCGTGAATGCCTTGATCTGATATAATGTTCATGGTGTGGGAAGAAGCATAAGTATGAGGAGTTCCCAGAGATGTTTGAATACATGAGCCAGAAACACCAAAAAGATAAAGGGTCTAATATCATAAGCATAAATAAGGCTGACTCACAATGGATTCCAAGAGATGCGTGTGAGTCAAGACAAGAACCTATACTGGTGACGACACATGTGGAGGCCACGCATGTTGTGGAGATACCAACGAAAAGAAAACTGGTTACAAGGGAAGAAGTGGTGCATATAAAGTATCTAGACCCTTATAATAAGAAATAAGTATATTAATAGACCTAGAATGTGATTTGAAGCCTATAAGGGGAGATCCAGTTCCTGAAAGAGCAGTCAAGATAGTTAGAGAAAAGGAAGATTTTTCAAGGCTCAACAAAAGGATTTGGATGAGGTCAAATAAATATGCAAGATGGTGAGGCAAGAGAATATCATTCCCGTTCTAGGAGATTGGTTACAAAATAAGGTACAACACACTAGAGAAGGGAACAAGAGGTAGGTTCTACATGCTAACCTTCCTCCCTACAACTTGGATTATGAAAAGGAGATTACCTTGAATGTTGTTATAGATGGTTGGTTTCTAAGATTAATTGACATAGGTGTGGAGGTCAATGTTCTCACTCTAGATTTTTGGCATCAAATGGGAACTCCCCCATTACAACCATCTTTGAATGTGTTGTATATAGTGAAAAAAATGAAGGCAGTTCCCATTGGTTTGTTGAAGGATGTTGTTATCACTATCGAAGGGGAAAAATTTACTGGGGATTTTGAAGTCTTTATGCTATCCAAGGTCGAAAAATTTCCAGCATTACTTGGGTGCCCCTAGTGTTATAAGAACAATGTTTACCTAAGGTTCAATAAGGGGTACATAAGCTTTGAGAATAAGGAAGATTGGGTCATCATCCCCTTAACTGATGGAAAGTCAGTGCCCTATACTAAGCCCTTGGGAGAAGAAGTTCTTGATAGGATCTATGTGTGCTCCATTAGGGAACCTAAAGTTGTTAATCCTATAGAGGGATTTATTCAGTTTGAAGATGCTTCATCCATGAGTGATATAACTAGTATGGCATGTGAAAATTGGGTACACAGGACTTATGAGTTAATTAGGTGATAGCTAAGAGTCTTGGTGATAAGGGTAATGAAGGCACACTCAGTTAGGCACCTAATAGGGAAGAAGTTTCCAATTTACTCTAGAGGGGCCAACCCTGACGATTTATTATGGGAAATGGAAGCTCAGTGGAAGAAAGATTTCAAAAGAAGATGGATGCTCAACTATAACTTGTTTGGGACCACAATGTATTGGTGGGAAATTCATCGCGATATCCTTCTAGAGTGACACAAAGTGAGAATCACATTCTCTATTAGGTTTTCTCGAAGGAATGTTCCACTACAATACAATACTACCAAGGGAAGAAACCCATGTTATTTCATGTCCAAGCATGTGAGAAGGCATGGAGAGAAGGCACTGAAGATTTACCACCTTATTAATGGGTGCACAAGTTGTATTCCACCTTACAGGGTTGTGCACATGTATGGTATATTCACTCTGAGATGTGCTGATAGACAAGAAATTGGCAAGAGCTGATAGCTAACCTTATTCAAGCTTTTGAGTATCAGAGTACTAAAACATTGCTTGATAAGGTGTTACAGGTTTTTAAGTGCCTAACAATGGGATATAGTGCCATGGTAGAAGATAGGATATTGGATTTATTTATTGAACATGGTTTGGAACCATGCTTTGATGAATAAGAGTTAGAGGAGATGTGGCTTGAGCACACATGTACGGACAACGAAAAGGTAAATATGGCTGGCCTACATGATAGATGACGAAGAGACAGAGAGTTTGGATGTTAACCATACTAAGGGTAGACATGAATTTATTGATGGTGTTGATGAGTGAGCATGCGCCTACCATAAACCCCTAAAAACAAATAAGGTTAACATTGGTTCGGAGGATTCCCATTATTAGAGACTATTGGTCGGAGAAGGAAGTCTCGAAGATCATTGATCTATTACGTGAGTTTCAAGATTTATTCCCATGTGGGTACTATGAGTGTAAAGGCATTCACCGCTCTTTGGGGGAGATGAAGATAAATTTGAAAGAAGGTGTGTACCTGATTTAGAAGTCGCCTTACCGAATGAATCATAATCTCCATGTTAAGGTCAAAGAGGAAATAGTCAAAATGATCGATTTAGGCATCATTGAAGCTGTGTAGGAATTAGAATGGGTAAGCCTCATGGTCATCAACATTAAAAATGATGGAAGGATAAGAATCTGTGTTGACTACATGGACCTAAATTCGGTATGTGTAATTGATCCTTTTCCAACACCTTTTACTGAGGAAATCTTGGAAGGAGTGGCTAGATGCAAAATTTATTCCTTCACGAATGGATTCTCATGATACCATCAATTTAGAATTGATAAATAAGACCAAGAAAAGACAAATTTTGCACTGAATGGGGAAATTTTTCATATATGATCATGCCTTTTGGAATAAAAAAATGCACCTGGTATGTTTTAGTGCATAGTGGTTTAGGCATTTCAGGATTTTATCCATAAGTTTTTGAAAGACTACCTTGATTATTGGATAGTGTATGGACCAGTGAAAGACCATTGTGATAATTTAAGATTGATGTTTGAAAGATGTCAGTAGTTAATGATATACCTCAACATTAAGAAGTGTGTTTTTGTTAATCCATTTTGGATCCTGTTGGGGCATATCATATGATAGGAAGGTTTGCTAGTGGATCATGCAAAAATTTGTTATTGTGGGGTTAGTGGCTTCTACCAGTCAAAGTGAAGTGCGTATATTCCTTGGGAATATAGGTTACTAATAGAATTTTATTAAGGGATATGCCATAATCACCACTCCATTAGAGAAGTTACTAAAACATAAGAGTTCCTTTCATTGGAGAGAAGCACAACATACAAAGTTTAACACTTTAAAGGATATACTTGTCACTGCACCCATATTATGATTTCCCCCTTGGGATAAACCTTTCCATGTGCATGTTGATGCCTTAGGAACAACCATTATAGTAGTGCTAGCACAACCTAGTGATGGGACTATTGATCACCCCCTTTTCTTTACAAGTAGGAAGTTGACACCAATAGAGCACAAGTACACCACTACTGAGCACGTAACACTATCAATGATCTATGCATTGCATAAGTTCAGATAGTATCTACTAGAAACACCCTTCATATTTTACATAGATCACATGGTGTTGAAAGACTTGGTGAACAAGCCCATTTTACAAGGGCGCATATGTCGGTGGGTCTTATTATTAAAATAATTTTATTTTTCAATTGTTGTGAAACTAGGAAAGAGTAACTCAGGGCCTGACCATTCATCAAGGATAGATTCAAGAGAGGACGCGTAGAGCATTGAGGATGTTATACTAGACATGTAACTATTTAGGTTATGGTGCACACCCTCTGACTTAGAATATATTACAATATTTCTTAAAAGGAGTGTGGCACCGGAAGGAATGAAGGATTTGGAGAAGAAATAGTTAGCTATACGTGTTGGTCCTAATTAGTGGATACTTATACAATTTGGTCCATGATGAGGTTCTATGAAGATGTGTGTTAGAACATGAGCGTGTTGTAATCATGGAGGAAGCACATGGTGGGATTACAGGAGGGAATTATGTAGGAAATGCCACAATGAAGAAGATTCTACTCGCAGGGATTTGGTGGGAGAGTATCTACAAATATTGTATTAAGTTTTGCAAGGCCTGTGACCTTTTTGAGTGCCTTGGCAAACCAAGAAGAAGGGATGAGATTCCCTTAAGACCAATAGATAGCACAAAACCATTTGAGAACTAGAAAATTGACTTTGTAAGACCAATTTCACCTGTTGTGTGAAGGTTTGGTTCTTGTTACATCATCACTTGCACTGATTACTTAACAAGATGGGTAGAAGAAATACATAAAAAGGATTACACAATAGTGACAAATTCTAGATTCTTATGGGATAATATAATCAGCAGGTATGGGTATCCTTTAAGCTTTACTAATGATAGGGGTACACTTTTTTTGAATGAAACTATCAATATTTTGTTGGTAGAGTTCATGGTGGCCCATCATAAGACTACCCCATATCACCCACAAGATAATAGAACTGTTGAGGCATTCAACAAAATTCTAAGTCAAAAATTGACAAAAATATGTGATGTGGGAAGACAAGATTGGGATGACAAGGTATCGACCATCCTATGGGCATACAAGACAACATACAAGAGGTTGAACAAGGCCACACCATTTCAATTGGTGTTTGGCGTGGAGGTATTTTTTCCAATTAAATTCATGTTACCATCGTTGTGTATTACAAGTGTAGGGGGACTAGGTGATGACCAAACACTTGAGGAAATGATGAAAAAGTTAATACAGATAGAAGAAAGGTGATCACTTGTTAGATGGAGTCAGAAGGCTGAAAAGGCATAACAAAAATCATGGCATGATCGTCATATTAATAAAAAACAATCCAAGGTTGGGTAGAATGTCTTACTAAATGACTCTAAATTTTTGCACCATTCAGGGAAGCTGAAAGTCCATTGGTTAGGACCATACATCATCTCATACATCTTTGATTCAGGCGCATGTCAGTTACAAGTGCTAGATGGGACAAGGTTACTGGGTCATTTCAATGGGAGTAGGATGAAGCCCTACTATAAATAAGTCTTCCTTGTATTTGTAAATAAGGAAACATTACCAGTTAGCCTAGGATTTCCCTTTATGCATTTCTTTTCCTTGTGTTTTCCTTTATTTTTTCTTTTTCCTTTCTATTTTTATTGTTATGCGCACCTTGTGTGGTAGTAACCACTTATTACTTTCAAAAGGTGGTGTATGCACAGGGACTGCACATCTATTTTAGTGTGGGGTGAAATGGTGCAAAGTGAAATAGAAGCTGGTAGTGAAAGTTGTGTTCTAATGCCTTGGATTGAACAATAAAAAATGCATAAGGTAGGAGAGAGCGTAAAGGTGGAAATGAAACTTTGGTGTCGAGAAGGATTTATAAAGTCCACATATAAAGGATGAGAAGTACAGGAACAACATGAGGTAGGCAAGGGAAAAAATAAAGTAAAGACAGAAGGAGTTCCTTCGGCATTGTAAATACACGTGTAAGAGTCTTTGGTCAATAAGGATTTTTGCATTCCAGAAGGTTGTAGATATTTTTCCCGTAGGATTTGGTGCAGTGGTAAGAGCGCTTAAGGTCAGTTTTAATGGAAAAATATGCATTTAATGTTAAGTACATTGGTAGGTGGCATAGCATTTATTGTTGTAATTGATCAAAAAGCTATAAGTAAATGGTTAGGCACATCATTATTTACCTTTATATTATGATATTGAAGAGATATTGTAAACTAGGGCATTCGCAAAGAAATATTTATGTGAAGGAGGAATTACATAAATCTATGTGTGTGGCTAGTGTGATTTGTGAACCAGAGTAGAAGGAGTACATGGGTGTAGGAAAAAAGGTTTTAGTGGAGTACTTTTGTCTTGTGGAAGGGTTCTCTAGGTTAGGGTTCTGTAGCTAGGGCATGGTAAGAGAAGTATTTTTTGTAGATTTGAGCCATAGAGTTCAGCAGAGTGAGGAAGAGGAGAAAGGAAGAGTTTATTTTTTGACCCGACAAGAAAATTTCACTAAAGAAGAAAATTGTCTCACCAAATAAGGGTAAAGGAAAGGGAAAATAGAGTGCTGCCACCAGTTTCAATGAGGAGTTTTATGAGGAGATGTAGTACCCATATGAGATGTTCTTGGAAAATAATGGGTATCCCTCACAAGGAAGATGGTTGTGAGTGACTATAACCATCACGCAATCACCATAGAGAAGGAGATGGATTTAGAATTGGTTTTCTCAACAAATAAAAGGAAACCAAAAGGGATGCCAATCTACAATGATGAGGTGAAGTTAAAATTAGAGAATACCAAGTTTTTACAATGATAAGAGTTACCCTATTTTGGCATGCTCGAGCATTTATGCCAATGGTTGATTTCGTGCATGCAAGAGGACCATTCTAATTTCCAGGTCATAGAATGCACATATCTCCTCACCTTATCTCTAAGTTTACTGGCCTTATCTGTGAAGGGGAGTTGTTGGATGATGACCTAGAGGAAAAGGAATCCATTAAGGAGATAGTCTAGGCTTATGACTATCAAAAGGGGTCTCGTTACTTTGATATCTCAAACATCTCTGACCTAATGATGAGGATGGACACACACTTGGTATCTAATATGAATGGGAAAGAGAGGTGGACATAAATAAATAAGGATTGGTTAAAAGTGTGCTAGAAAATTTCAGAAGGAACCATCTATAACATGTCTACCTTCATTGCAGAAGAAATCATCAGTGCCACAAATGAAGGAGAGAAGATTATGTTTGGTAATGTCCTCCTCACCATCATCTTCTCAAATATTGGAGTGCACGATGGGACAAATAATTTTGTATGGTAATATCCAGATGAAGACCCTTCCCCCACGAATATATTTGGAAAATACGCTTGTGACACCATCATGACCACCCACATGGTGCACCTAGAGAAATGGTATAAAAGAATGTGAGACGTATTTAGGGAAAAATGGAGGATACCTAAATAGTTTCTAGCACTAGTCCAGGGAGAGGATGAGTTTTATATGTACCAAAATTTATGTATTGGTAGATTCATGTTGATAGATGACACCAAGAGTCCATGGAAACTTCCTTTCTCTTTCACCATGCAATACTTTCAAGCAGGGGTCAATATCTTTAATGAAGCAAAAATAATAAGGTTCAACCTCAGCGAGGTAGACCAGGACCATCATGAGCTATGCAGAAATCTAGTATACCCCAAAACTCATGCTTATGTGGAGAAGTATGTCTCCCATGAGGTGCACATGACAAAACCTATGATGCTACCAATTACTAGAAGGACCGTAATGAGGGTATACCTACGGATCAAGCCCAAGTATGAAAATGGAACCTACTTAGAGAATGATGTCTCCATCCTAGAGGATCCCACTAGTAGAAATAATTTTATTTTAAGAAAGAGGGTGAGAGAGGAAGCACCAGAGAATAAATCACCAAGTGTGCAGACAACACAATTTGTGGGTGCACTGGAGTCAGGTGCCAAGCAAAGCACATATTCTCATAGGAAGAAGTATCTCATTAAGGAGAAGGAAAAGACACATGAGGAAGAGTTTTCAAATCAAGAAGAGTCACCAAAGAAGGAATCACCTACTGGAGAGGAAGATAAAAAAGAATCCCCTGTTAAGAAGAAGTAGAAGGTAGTGGGGAAGGAAGACTCAGAAGAAACGAAGAGCATGGAGGCCTACAAAGGTGAAAGAGATGATGATGAGCATGAAGAATTTTAAGATCATCTTGTGTATGATGTACACAACTCAGAGGAAGAAGGTAGTAAAGAGAAGGAGGAGGAGGAAGAAGACAGTCAAGGAAAAGGGGAGAGAGAGGAGGTAAATACTAAAGATCAAAGGACCCTAAGCCTCACCAAGGAGGAGATAGAGGAGACCACAGAGAGAGAAGTAGAAGGAATAATTGAGGATTTTGTGGAGCAAGAGGTGGAGTGTACCATTGATGAAGTGCTTAAGGAGATATAAGAGGAGAGCGTAAGGAAGGAATATGGGAGCATGGGTGGGGATTCCAGCTTAGCAGTAAGCTTTCCAAAGGTAGTGCACACAAGGGGGGAAGAGCATTGGTAGTAGCGTAGGAGAAAGGGATGAGCTATATTAATGATCCAAATAAGGTGCTATGTGTGCACTTACAGAGTACCATACCTATAGACCAACTCCTTATATGGTCTTCATTCGAGGAATAATGAATGTACCCTCAAATAAGGAATATGTTAGCTTGGGATTTTGAGTCCCATATTGATGAGCCCAAGTTTGAGGTTAGCCAGGGAATGATGATGAAGGTACCAGAGAACAAAGGAATAAACCTTTTGGTGAATGCTCAACAATTATCAGATGAGCAAGTATGCAACACCCTCAATAAGGTATCAGTTGAGGTTGAGGCGAGAATTTTTGGGAGGAATGATAGGGTAAGATTTCTAAAGGGAGAACTTGAGAAGAAGAAGGAGGAAATCGTTGAAAGGAGAAAGGATCTAAAGCAGGAAGAGCTGATCAACACTCAGTTAGGTGCAAAATAAGGGATGAAAAGGTGAAAGTGAAAGAGGTGTATAAGAATATTGAGATGGTTTAGATGCCATCATCTTGAAACACCTAAACCTAGCACCGCCTAAGCAAAAATACAAGTTGACCTTGTAATGCTTGGAAGACTTAACACGCATCCTTACCATGGAGAAGCAACCACTCACTTTGGAATTAACAGAAGAAGTATTGGCACCCTAGGAGGAAGAGAAACATAATATCAGGGAGAAATCCACTTGATATTTTGAAATCCTTGCCATTGTACAAACCACCACACGCATGGCTGAGATCATATATCATAATTTCACTAATAGGGACGGAGTAGCAAGTATACTATTTTCTACACATGAGGTGGATCTGAAGGAGTTCTAGGAGAAGAATAAGGGGAACAGGGTAGAGTGGGACAAAATCCTAGCTGAATTTGAAAATAAAATGGAGGCAATCGAAACTTTGCGAGGTTCAGTCAAAAATCAGCTCAAAGAACTGTACCCCTAGGTCAAACAAAAAATGGATGAGCTTGACGACCTTAGCAAGCAACTGAAATGGATTGTTGATACACTAAACGCTAAGGTCGATGAATTGAGTTTTGAAGAGGTAAGTGCTCTAGTGGGCAACCTACTCTAGCTGGCTCAGGGTGAAGTTGATTCCTAGGAGAAGATCGAGGCAACAATGAGGAAGGAGTTCCCACTCCTTTTACAACAGTAGTCGAATTATTCATTCTTTATTTCTCCATTCTTTCATTCCTCCAATTCTTCATTCATTCATTCTTTATTAATTAAAGAGACAAGGTGTTTCTGAGGATGGAGAACAAGCTTAGTGTGGGGTAATGCTGGGCCTCAAAACATTGGCTAAGTGTTA
Source organism: Taxus chinensis (assembly GCA_019776745.2). Lineage (NCBI taxonomy): Eukaryota > Viridiplantae > Streptophyta > Pinopsida > Cupressales > Taxaceae > Taxus > Taxus chinensis. Next base: position 13,242,278 of record CM034156.1, read on the forward strand.
AAGGGTGCATGCGCACATGGGGCCAATAATAAGAAGGGTACATGGGTAAAAGTGTGCAGTAAAAGGGTTTAATAAGGCTTTAGGAGAAACCAGCATGCATGCAAGGCATAACAATAGGGTCTAAGGAATTATCCATATTTGGCATTCTAGATGGATAAGAAAAAAACGTGACCCGACTAGGCATGCTGAGTGGATAAGGTGCCAACCTAGAGACTTGGTGGTCAAGGAAAGAATATTCCATACATGGAAGGTTCCCAAAAGACATCATTGTAATGATTAGAGAGCTCAGATCAAAACAAGCATGCTTCATTGGAGGACCACATGGACACTTGGCAAGTGATCTACTCCTGAAGGAAGGCATGACGGTGGGTGCCAAACCTATAGATGAAGATTCTCGGGTAGAAGAAGAGAGTAGCAGCATCATGATCATCATAAAGAGGATGGAAAATTAATCTCTGTAGAAAATATTAGGAGGTTCTAGGAGTTAGGGTTATCATTAGAGCATTATAGGAATGTTATCATGTCTAAGGGGATGGGTCTGCAAAATTGTTGTAATAGGGGAAGCATAGCTAGGACTTCTGATACATGAGTTAGATCCCTGTTTTGATACATTTTGGTCAGCTATGACCCTTTCGAATGTAATGTGGTTACTAAAATTATGATCAATAAGAATATATGACTCTGTTTTAAATATATGACTTTGTTTTGAATATCTGGTTCATGGGTGCAAATCCTAATGTCTTTTCTTTATATTAAGAATCAGCTCTGTTCTTTGTATGATGTTTCTCTTATTATATGAATGAGTATATTGATGTAATAACTCATCCTGTGATTTTAAAATGAATGCATGCACATTTACTTTTCTATATCTAGTTTTTATCAATGGAATCATCTTCTTACAATGCTCACATAAAGGAGGGGCTCGACGCCTGTGCGTGCCTTAGGTGAGTGCCTAAGGCTTGCTGGGTGGTAGTCTGACGCACATGAGATTAGAGTACTATTTTAAGGGCATATAAAAATGAATGTAGGTGGTTTCATGTTGATGTTATGGTGTGAGTAATATTTGATTATAACCCAAGAACCTGTCCATAAGAGATAACATCTCATGGCCAACTATAAGATCAACAAATTGGTCAATGCTAGGCAAAGGAAAGTCATCTTTAGGGCAAGTGAGGTTAAGGTCATGGAAGTTCGTGCAGATGAGGAGTCCCCCTTTCACCTTAGTGACATGAACAATGTTAGAAATCCTTTATGGATAGTTGATAGGTAGAATGAAAGAAACAAAAAGAAGGCACTGGATTTCTTCATTGACAAGAAGGGAAATATGTGGATGCATTTTTCATAGCATATGTTTCATAGGTTTAGCATTATAGATAGTAACAATATTATGCACCATGATATTCGGTTCAATACTGGGCATATCGGTGTCAGACCAAGAAAAAGCATTACTATCATCTCAAAGGAAAGAGGTGAAGGCTTACTATTCAGTAGAATCTAAATATTGGCCTATATTTAGAATGCGAGGGTCATCCTGAGTGGGAATGTTGATCTCTATGGTCTATTCATTTAACATGGCTTGTGTCTTAGAAGGTAACGACTGGTGAATGTAAGAATCTTCTGCACCTAAATAGGTGAGAATGGAATCATTATCTTGACATTGAATGATGTTGATAGAAGGTGTTTATTCTTTCACAATGTCAGGATAAATAATATGAAGGGAAGAGTTCACCTCACCATCACAATGATAGATCCGAGGCCCTAAAGAAATGGTGTTCATGAAAAAAAAGTTAGGAGGGATGGATTCTAGATCCATGGACTACGTGAGTGAAGGCAATGTGATAGGTGAAGTAGGTGAAGAAGGTTGATTTTCCTCAAAAAGGTTGATTTTTTCCCTCTTGGGACTAAGTGGCTCAACGAATCTAATACCACGGTGGTCCTTATGTTTGCGAGTAGTGCAAGGAATAACTATTTGATGACCTTGTTTGTAAATACCAAAGCCAAAACCATTCAAAGCATAGTGATGAAGAAATGTGTGGGTGAAGTGTCGGTTGGTGAGGTAATGGTAGTCAGAGGAAAAATGTTGTGTTTGAGTAGGTGGTTCAGGAGAATAAGAGTAAGTATCAAGTCCCATGAATGTCAAGTTGGTTTGAAGGTGGGGAGGACCCTACGGAAAAAAATCTCCAATACGATGGTCATAATGTGCATGTTAATGAAGGTTTCCATACTCCTGAGGATTCTGGAAAGTGTCAATGTTGTACAGGAAATACTCCCCTAAGGTAGGGCAGTGAACACCACCTGCCAAAGGGTCAGAAGTCGGAACTTGGGTGGCAAGAATGTATGAGATATTCAAAGTTTGAGAAGAAGGGTTGGTAGATGGGATAATTTTGGAAGTCATGGTAGTAGTGGGGATAAATGAGTTGGTTGAGGAAGATGTAGTCATAGAATAGGTAGAGGAAGGGACGAGAGAAGATGAAGTGATAGTTATAGTAGATGAGGTGGTAGAAGTAGTATATGAGGGGGCATCACTAGTATAAGATGCAAAAGTAGTAGTAGATTTATTAACTATAATAAGGACATCATTGGGATGATGTAACATGTTGTAAGTTCTGAAATGTGAAGGATCTTCCTGAATAGTGTAAGGGTGTCCTTCATATTCGAACTTGATGCAACTTTGAAGATTCAAAGATACACACCCCATGCCATGGATCCAGGGTCGGAAAAGTAACATGATATATTGGAATTCCCCTTCAAGAACATGGGATAGTTCAGGAATGGTGCGGGGGACCAACATAATTTTGGAGGATGACGGTGCCAAGAGTAGAATTCAGACCATTGTTGAAAGAACACACCATAACTTGGTTATTATACATGAAATTTGAAAGTATGCTCATTTGTTTATACATACGGGAAGAAATAATATTAATACTTACACCTCCATTGATCATAACGTGTCATATGTGAGTATCCTCAATGTTGATGGAGATTAAGAGGGTGGGATCAGGGTCATCTGAATGGTGAGGAGAAATCTCTGCGTTAGAGAAACTTACGGCAGAAACTTAGTGAGTGGTAGTGGAAATGGAAGTTTTAGGTGAAGTAGTGAGAGTGGCCACATGATGAGGGATGAATATGGTGGAAACGTGTGTAGGGTCATTTGGTAGAACCTCAATAGTTTTTAGGATCTTAAGGATGTCCTGGCGATGAGATGTAAAGGTTTGGATGAGGTCATACACAAATAATATCAAAGGAAATGATGTAGTTGTTTGATCATAATGTCATGTGTGACACCATTACAAATTGGATAGGATGGCCCACTGATGGTTACCTTAGGGGTAGGTATAAATGGAATGGTAGGTGCAGGTGCGCTAGATGGGTTGTCAGCTTTCTTTTTTCATTTTGCCTTTTTTGATTGAGTGGCTACTTAAACCATATTTATTTCGAAGACTAGAGGTGTAAAAGATGGTTTTGGAGATGGAGGTAACGACTACTAAATATATATAGGAGAACATTCTAGTCTAGTTTCTCATCTTCTTCCAAGGGGCTTTCCAAATTACAGAGATAAAGGAGAACATTTATAAGGACCTTATAATCCTCGATATCATGCCCTGAAGAGCGGTGATATGCACAAATATTAGTATCGTCAAACACTATAAGTTTAGGTTTGAGTAAATTGTAAGGTTTGATGGATGGTAATGTGATAACAGAGGTTTTTATCAACCTAGCAAGGATTTTGTAATAAGATGACAATGTGAAGGCAAAGTGGGTTTTGGTGAAGGAAAAAAAAAAATTTGTGGAAGAGGTGTTACTGGAGGTGGCATAGGTGGGGCTATCATTTTAGTAGGTAATGAAGGTTTTGTTTTTGTTTTTTTATTTAGGTTGTACCTTCTTGGTTAAAGGTATAGGTGGCGTATGGGAGGTAAAAGGAAACGTAGAAGATGAGTGCAATCTAAAAATACAGGGTGAAAGTGGTGGTGTCGATAGTGATATGGTGGTAGGTAATGGAGAATATGTAGGAACCTAAGATGGTGAAGGTAAGTGTGTGGGAAAATAAGGTGATGAAGGTAGATGCATGGGTGTTGGTTTTCACAGTTGGTTTTTGTTCTGGTGAAGAGGTAAAGGTGTGGAAAAATGAGGGGATGAAGGTAAGAATGTGGGTTTCCATGCCTTTGAATCACCTTGGTGAAGTGATTGCTTGACCAAGGTTGATGGATGTGGCCCTAAGATCGATGGAAGAGGTGAGGGTGAATAAAGCCTAAGAGATTGTGTCTTCTTCTTAGGCTCAGGATTTGACTTCGAGACGATTGGTTTTTTAGTAGTCAAATCTAATCTGACTACGGGATGCAGTAGAATAGGTGTAGGATGTACCCCCAATGTAGCATTAGGTTTAAGTGTAAGTGAAGGTTTTGGTGTAGGTGAAGGTTGAGGTGAAGGTGAGGCTAATGAAAAATATGCTTATATAATTGGTTCAGGCATCATGGTCTTATTGTTTGGAATATCTTTAGATAGATGGTAGAGGTGTGCGGGGTCAACATTTTCATTTATGTAGGTACTGGGAGATGTAAGAGTCCCCAGAGTGTGGTGTGGTCCAAAAACTATAACTGATCAGCCAAATGAGAAAATGACGTAGAGGAAGAGGAGGATGAAGATGAATTGGTTGTAATCCCTGTGAAAAAACTGGATTTCTAAGAGAAAGGGAAGGTTTTATATTTGAATCTATAGGTAGAAATGATGTAAGAAGATTAACAGGATCCTACTAGACTTTTGGATACACCTCACTAAAAGGAAGAGAGTATAAAAGTGGCTCCTCCATGGGTCGAGGAGGGAGCAAGGTACATAGTGTAGGCTCTTTCTTATGTGGGGAAGAAGATGAAATAGGTTCTTTCATGGGTCGAAGTGTGGATTGTGCAGGCTCCTTAACAGGTGGGGGGATAGGTTAGGTAATCTCTATGGTAGATGAGGGAGTAGGTGGCATAGGCTGCTGGGTAGGTAAAATAATACGTAGGATCAGCTCTTCTGTGAGTAGAAGATTAGGAGAAGGAGGCTCCTCCATGGGTAGAGGAGTAGGTGAAATAGGCTCCTTTATGGGTAGAGGAGAGTGAGAAATAATTTCATCAACAGATTGGATGGGAGGCAACTGATTAGAAGAGGAAGGTATGGTATCAAAGACGATGTGAACCTCATGAACATTGGTCTCAGAGGTTTCACCCACCTGGTTTGATGTATGGGTATGGTTTGGGAAATGTTTCTTAAACATATGCAGGTTTTGATTTGTTGGCACCTTGGGATTATCCAAGATGAGATCTCCATTATCTAGCATTTCCTAGATGATGGTCTTGAAAGTTTTGAAGTTGTCATCATTATGGCCCCTAACATGTGATAGTTTTAGTAGTCATTCTCATTATACCATGTTGATATAAGATGAGAAGGGTCAAAATCATTTTGTGGTTTAATGGGTGGAAGGGTGATAACACCTTATTTTAACATCTTTTCCAATACAGAGCAGTACAGTTCTCCTATGGAGGTATAACATATTTGATCATACTTATATTGGAAATTATGAATGGGGAACAAATTAGAAAGAGGTTTTGGTTGGTTTGACAAATGGGAAGGGATATATTTCATAACCATCGCATTGGTGGATCCTTTTTTCTTAGAATAATTGTTTTGTGGTTTAAAAGAAGAAGGGGTTTCATTTGATTTAAAAGGAGTTCTCTTGTTACACAGCTGAATTTTCTTCTCTTCTAGGGCATAGATCTCTATATTTTGAGCATGGTGAATGCCTCATCAAATTTTTAGAATGTCTATACCTAAAGAGTTAGTGAGATGTGTCTTGAAAAATCCCTAGTAAAAAAATCTATTAGTTTGGTTTGTGGAAGTTGGAAGGTGAGCTGATTAATAAGGCCATGACAACAAGTGATGAAATATATGATGGAATCATCTTCATATTGGCGGATGGAATACAGATCATTCATGGTGACTTATTAGTGATGTTAATCAAGAATTGATCAAGGAAGGTATGGGCCAACTGATTGAACAAAAAGTGGTAAAGCACTATACCAATTATGGGAAGATCCTAAAAAGTAAGGCGTCGTCATAGGCAATTAGATAACATACGTGTTTGAACAATCACAAATGTTGTTGTAGATCTTCCTTGCTATTAAATTGATTAAAATTAGGCATTTCCCAATGTACGAGATAAGGATGAATGGGTATGGAGGGATTAAAAGGATCATTATAGATTTCAGCATAAGTCAATGTATTGTGAGAACCAGAAACAGATGCTTAGAGGGTGTGTATCTTATCCGTCATCATATTGATCAAATCCATGGTTGGATTAGATTCAGGCACTCCTCCCACTATATGAGGAGGTGGATATGATGAGTAATACGTAGAAGGAACGCCATTGTATGGAGGTACCCAGGAAGAAAATTTAGAAGGAGGAATATAAGTAGCAACAGATGATGATCACATATACCCTGAATGGGATGTGTAGGTAACAGATGGTGGTTGAGATAAGGTATAGGTGGGAGGGACCTATGTAGAGACCCTCGTAGTGATAGGTGGCAAAGTAGTAGATATACACATGACTAAAGTCCGAAAAGGGGTTGATATAACTCACAGTTGCAAGGTAATAGTGACTGATGATGCGGGAATCCCTACACTAAGATCCTAAGGTGATGGTGCAGTGAATGTCAAATGGGTGACAGACGCTGAAGGTGTGACAGATGTCGTAGGTGTGGCAGATATCCAAGATGTAGGGATTATCTAAGAAATGACTAGTGGTGAGGTGGAAGTAGGTAATGCTACGTTGGCGGTGTTCGATACAGAAGTGGAAGTAAGAGTGGGAGACATGGAGGTAGGAATCTTGAATAAAGGTTGACCTAATGAGTCATGAGTAGAATAATGGGAAAGGTAATATTGCAAGGCTATGGTATTATGATCAAGGAATTTTTTGAATTCCTTATCACCTGTGGGTACCATGGAAGGAACTTTGGTGTCCATTGGTGATGAAATAGATGGTGATGATGGGATAGGAGGTAATAGTTGATGAATGGTGTGAAAGACTAGGATGTTGGCTTTCTGAAAAGTCATAACCATGTGAAGAATGAAAGAACAGGTAGTTCAAACTTTGAAAATGGTATAGAAACATAGAAATAGGAGGTAAGAAGAATCTAGAAAACAAGGATAAGATGTTGTTTTGACAGGAAAATCAAAACACAGAAACCAACTTCGGTCAGGTAATCGGTGTTGGTTGGGCAGATGAACTGATGTCGATCGCTAAATTAATATCTTTTACTATGGATATAAAATATTTTGAAAATATGAATAACAAAGGTACAAAATAGGTGAAACAGGGTTTTGTAAGTGGTGATAGAGACTCAGAAATGAGTGTACCAAAACACAGAAAGTGTAAATGCCAAATTGAAGCTATTTTTAATAGAATTATAAAAAACACACAAATACCAACAACTGTCAGGTAACTAATGGTGGTATGTTAATGGAATTGACCACAGTTGCTGAACTGATGTCGATCACTGAGAAATTTGAGAAACTAGAGAAATTTAGAGATTTAGAGTGGTTTAAGTGAAATAAAAGCCAACCTAGAAGTTGAGTATGGAAAAATGATGTCCTAGCACACTCAGAAAAATTTGGAATACACAAACTATGATTGTGGAGTGTGAAATAAAATAAAAAGATATAAATCATTCTTACACTCGAAACAAAAATAAAAAAAATAATAGAAAAAACATAAATCCTAGGTACCTGATTTTTATCTTATGTGGTTTATGCCTTTTTAAACTGACTGTAAGTAGAATATATTTTTTAGTCAACGAAGGTGCCCAATAAGTAGTCTATGGTTGGTATCAAGTGTGTTTTGGTTAAAGTATCCCCAATATATACTTCACAGTATGTGAGGTCTGAACTTTGCTATGATGACTTTCAAGAACACCAGCTAGATCCACCATCAACAGTTTGTTAATCTTTAATGAAAACTACTAGGAAGGAAGATGTTTAATAAATGGGTAAATTTTACAATTGATTTGGATAGTGTTGTGTGTGCAAAAATTGACTACAATTAATTCCTGTCAATCATAAACTAGTCATGACCTCTAATATATAGATTGCAAATGAAATTTAGGTGATGTAATGCAACAATCACAAGGATGAAATGCACATATTTGTAAAACCCAAATTGACAATGAAATTCTATGTAGTAAGTGGAGAACAATCAGAAGAATGATATTTCACTAGATGCAATAAATAATAAATGAAGAGGAAATGTTATTTTTAAGAACCAAAGAACAAATTTCATTTAGACAAATAGGAAGAAGAGATGGTTTCCAAGGAGAAATTTAATGTGAACATATCTGGAAAGAAAAAACACATAAATATTCCCTAAAATTAACAATGCAAATAACCCAAACGATAGGGTCCCACCAAGCATGCCAAAATGTTTCACCACAAAAAATGAGATAAAACAGATAAGGGTAAGGTCGAGGAGGAGTAACTATGATTATGTAGATAGTGTGCATGCGTAGAATGTTGACCAAGCTGATTGTGAGAGCTTCCCTTTGGCTAGGAGGAATGTCTTGAAATAGAACACAAGACCACAAAATAGAATTAACAATATCAGTTTGAGGATTTCCTAATGGAATCTAGATTGGGGAAGAGAGGTGCTTCCTACAAGGATTCTTATCCACGTTCTGTAGTTGTACAATTTAGGTGTTTCACAAAAATACAATAATAAAATATAATATAACATGCAAGCTATGACTAAATTTTGAGGGATGGTAGGTTGACTTGGGCCTGCAAGTCTGACATAGATTTTAAATACGGTCTGGGCTAGATTTGATGAGGTTCTGGGTTATTTGGAGTGAGTTATTAGCTTATTGGTTTGGGAAATATTACCAGTCATAGAGAACAGTATCGGTTAGGCGACCGATGTTGGTAGTGGTAAATGATCGACGCCAGTTGGGTGACCAGTTTTGGTATGAGAAATTAGGTAGAAATATTAAAATGGGTTGATGAGAGCTCTCTATGATTGAACAGAGAGTTGGGAAGGTTTGGGTGAGGTTATGGGATTGCTAAAAAGACTTAGAGGTCATAAAAATGGCATTTGGGAAAGATATGGAAGGGTAAATGGGAAAACAGTTAAAAAAAGGTACTATGGGGTAGACCCAGGCAAGATAGAATATGGAATGAAACAAATAAATAATAAAAATTATTAATCTACTATAAATTAAAATGAAAAAATAATACTTGTAGAATGCAAGTAGGAAGCAGGTAATGATGATGGTTGCAAGGGAAGGTGGTCCCAAATGATTATAATAGTAGGAGGAGGACACAATTCTTCCCTATGAGTGCAATGGAGCTCTAGATCAATCTCTTCATGAACTGTGTGGTGTTTTAACACTGTAAGGGTCTCTGGTATGTCACAAGATCACTAAAAATCTTGACAATCAATATGCAAAATCATGAGATCTATAAAACCAGATTCAAAATATGAACAAAGAGATTAGAAACTCTTATTTAAGGTAACCAATGGTGGTTAGATGACTGACGTCAGCTGAGGGATAATCGGTGTCAGTTAAAGAGAATAGGTCATATTTTCTAAAAATATCTTGATCCTTCCTAAATTTGGCATGATCTTTATTTTGGTTCCAGGTCATAAGTGAAGAATGATAGTAAATGGAGTTGGAAGGTGGTTAGAGGGATAATAAGTTATTAATATTAGGGTTAGACTAAATCCAAATTGGTTAGGATAAGTGGGGACTTAGTCTAATTTGATAAATGGAGTTGAAATGGGTCTAGGGTGAGGTGGTGAGGTGAGGTGGCATAGGTGATGTGGAGGGGTGAGGTAGACAGTTAATTTAATCATGGTAATTAAATTAATTAGAATGTGTTCAGGGGTCATGGTTAGGTGTAGTGTGGAATTAAATAATCGAAAATAGTTTATAGGATTGTGACCCAAATTTGGGTGTCTACACAACCATCCACTAGCTCATTTGTTCCTGGGTCCAAACTTCCCAATGATGATTCGATATATAAGGTAATGGAAAAGCTCTTACTGGAGGTGTATTAACTTCTCACACTTAATGATCTTCCCACACCTAATATGCTCGGTAGACCCAAAAAAGATTCCATGGGGATATCATTCCTTTTGGTCCACCTCATATTCGCACCAACCTCATCTATGGTGGCATCAACCGCTCTTCATCTTACATAGACATCCAACCTCACACCAAACCATACACCAGAGGCTTCAATTATCTCTACAAGAAATAATTTTCCTATACCTATCTTCATCATTGCACATGGAAAGGATTCAGAATGGGGTGTTATGAACAAGGGATGCATGACCTTGTCTTTGATCAAGCTTGCAAGCCCTATGAAAAATTTGGACTAGGGTTCAGATACGGAGCAATCTATACCAATACCTCTCCCACCATCCTTTGTGCTCATCGTGAACATTGACCCTCCATTTTCTCAGTCCCCATGAGGTTATGGATATGGATGACACCGTGTCTATCACATTTGATTTTTTTTTAATCTCCACCATCACCTTGGGACCCAGTCACTTATTAGTGTGAAAATCAAAATTAGGTCCATCCCTCTTTGATATCCAGAAATGATAGAGGAAGACTCTTCTACCATTGACATTCTTTAGTGCACCGATGATGACACCGATTATTTCTCACATGGGGGCAGAAGATTCTTATCTTCATAAGACTTTTCCATCTAAATTATCCACTCTTCTTAATGAATCCACCATCGATATCAACATTGGGACTCCTCAGGAGCCTCACATTCTCAAAGTGGGTCAATCCCTTGATCCATAGGAGCTTGAATATTTCACCGCTTTCCTTTCTCAACATAGCCAAGCCTTCACATGGTCATACTATGACATGTTAGGCCTTGATCCATCCATATTTGTCCACAATATCTTCACCTTTCTTAATGTTAAGTCTGGATTAAGTAACACTTATTCACCGCACATGCACCCTTAAGTTTCCCTCTTTTTCAAAGAGGAACTGCAACACCTCCTTTTAGCTAATTTAATCATTCCTATCAAATATCGGCAGTGGGTTTCCAACATCATACTTATTGCTAAAGTATCAAGAAAAAATTTCATCAACACCAAATTTCAAGATCTTAATCTCACATGCCCTAAAGACAAATTTCCCCTTCCCAACATTGACCAACTCATAGACCTTACTGCAAGCCATGAGATGCTTTCTATTATGGATGGATTTTATGGGTATAATCATATCCTTATCGCTCTAGAAGAACAACATAAGACCTATTTCATCACTCCTTATGGGAACCTTATACTGTCACGTCATGCCCTTTGGTTTGAAAAATTCCAGAGCCACTTATCAATGAGTCATGACCTATATCTTTCACGATCTCATCCATAAGGATGTCGAGGAATATGTTAATGATCTCTTGGGTAAATCCAAGCATCGACATGAACACCTTGTTGTCCTTGAGGTCCTCTTTGAGTGCCTTATCCATTTCTTCCTTCATCTCAATCCAACCAAGTGTGTGTTTGGAGTGCTAATTGGAAAACTCCTTGGTTTTATCGTTTCTATCATGGGTATTGAAGTTGACCCCACAAAGATCAAGGCCATCCTTTAAATGTGTCCTTCCTCTGACTTGAAGAAGCTTCGTAGTCTTCAAGGTCATCTTAAATCCATTCGTCATTTAATGTCGTAGCTTAAAATTATTTTCAGCCCTTAGATCATCTCCTTTGTAAAGATACTAACTTTAATTGGGACCATAATTGCCAGAAATACTTCTACGATCTCAAGCAATATATTTCATCTCCACCAATTCTTACACCTCCATGCGAAGGGGATCCATTTTATCTTTATGTCTCTACCTCTAATCATGCTATAGGATCCATGTTGGCACATCATGATGAGAAAGGTTGGGACTAAGCCATTCATTACATCAGTTGTACCCTTCACAATTATGAGACTTGCTATACAGAAGATGAAAAGATTTGTTGTGCTCTTCTCTTCGCTACCTCCAAGCTTCGTCTTTATCTTCTCAATCATAAAACTTATGTTCTCACTAACTTTCATCTCCTCAAAACCATGCAATCCAAACTGTATCACAATGATTGCATCACTTGATGGCTCATGCTCATGACAGAGTTTGACCTAGAGTTCATCTCTCAAAAATCAATCAAGGGCCAAGCTATCGCAAATCAACTAGTTGACACCCCTCTTTCTAACAATCACATTTCTCATGAAAAATTCCATAGATGAATCTATCAACAACTTTGAACATGAATTTTCTCCTCTCTAAAATGACTCTCTTCTTTGATGGCTCTAAATGTCAGCAAGGGGGAAGTGTTGGTGTCATTATCATTCCTCCTTGGGATACTCCTATCCCTATCACCAATAAGCTTAATTTTGAATGCACAAACAATATGGCCAAGTATGAAGCTCTCATCTTAGGTCTTGAAACCGCCATCTTAATTGGTGTCCAAATCCTTGATATCTACGAGGATTCTCAACTTATCATCAATCAAGTCAAGGGTATTTATCAATGTAAAAATGACATCCTTAAAAAATATAAGGACATTATTGAATTACTCCTTAAGGAATTTGATTTCTACACCATTAAAACATTCCCTCAATCATCTAATCATTTCGTAAACACTAAGGATTCCCTTTCTTCTCTCATCCCTTGGACAACTGAGGAATATAGGGTTTCTATTGTTGTTCGACATCAAGATCAACCAACCCATGTTCATGATCTTCCTTGTATCAACAACATTGATACTAATATTTTTGATCTTTGGTATTATCAAATATTTGACTATCTCTCTCAATCATCATTCCCTCTGACCTATCTAAAAATGGTAGGAGGTCATTTCTTCATCACGTTAACTATTATGTCATCCTTGGCGGCATCCTTTACAAATGTGGCTTTGATGGAATTTTGCTTCATTGCCTTAAATACCACAAATCCACTTGCACTATCCACAAGGTCCATGATGGTATTTGTGGGGGAAATTTTAATGGTTTTTTTGTCACCAAATGTGTCATTTACATGGGTTATTATTGGCCCTCTCTCAATCATGACTGTTATGAATACATGTTAAGAAATGTGTCAAATGCCAGCAACATTCTAATCTAATATACATTCCTAGTCAGGCCTTGCAGCCAAATCAAGACCTTAGACATTTCTCACAATGGGGACTTGACCTCATTGGCCTCATCAATCCGCATTCTTCTCAATGCCATCATTCTATCATCACCGCTATCGAATATTTCACCAAATGGGTGGAAGTAATTCCACTCACATCAACTAAAGCTAATCAAATCGTTAATTTCATCTATCAACATATCATTTTTCGCTTCAATGTTCCTCATAAAATCATCATGGAAAACATAAAGTCCTTCAAAAAAAAAGAGTCAAGAATCTTTTCGACTCATTCAACATGAAATTTAGCTTCTCTTCTCCATATTATCCTCAAGATAACGATTAAGCCAAAGCCACTAACAAGACTCTTCACAATATCCTTGCCAAGACTATTGATAAAGTAGGTCGCAATTGGTACCTCCATCTCCCCTTTGATATTTGGGATTATCGGAATAACATCTGCACTTCAATGAGTGCTACTCCTTTCTCTCTTTTCTCTAACATTGAGGTGTTCTTCCTCTTGAAGTCCAAATTCCATCTTTGTGTGTTTCTCTTCGCGACTTCATCTCTGATGAATATTATCACCAAGAGAGTCTAACACAACTTGAGTTGTTAGATGAACGTCTCCTTCTCACTCTTGAACATCATCATGTCTATCAAGAGTGCATCAAACGTGCTTATAATAAACATCTCAAGGAACGTGACTTTAACATCAATGACCTTGTCCTTAAAGAGAATCAAAACATCACTACTCTAGAAAGAAGTCAACAGGGAAAGTTTTCTCCAAACTGGATTAGACCTTACATTATCACACATAAGTATGGGTCTAGGGCCTATCGTTTGAATTTCCTTAATGGTAAGCCAGAATTAGAACCTCTTAACACATTGCACTTGCAGCTATTCTACAGTTAATCCATCTACCAATGTGGACTTAGTCATCCCATTGATCTTTCATCCATCATTAGCCATCTCCATCTTTCATCGTAATGATTTGGAATTATGTGGTCTACCATCACTTTCCTATGTGACCTTGAATATGGGCACCACGGCTCTGCCCATAGCATATTCCTTATGGATAGGTTCTTCCTTTTTGGTGATAACTCCATGATCATTACATTCATCACCATTTTTTACCTATTGGAACCACACTAAGGGTCCATGGGTGTCACTTGTACAATCATTATCCCCTCCTAAGTGGTCTACTTAACTATCCCCAACTCTTCCTCATAAAAAAAAAAAAATTCAAAATTTCATGGATGATCATGCCAAAAATTCAAAAGTAAATAGACTACTCCCTCAAAGGATAGTTGTTCATTAAAAGCATAAAAATAGTCAAAAGTATAGACTGATCCCTTGAAGGATAGCTATCATATGTATATTATCATTGTCATTCATAAAAGAAAAAATAAAAAGTTAAAAAGCATAAAGCAAAAAGTAGACCACTCCCTCGAAGGATGGCTACCCTCTTATATCATGACAATGAAGGCTTCCCGCATTGATCAACCTTCTATCTCAAAAGAAAAATCATAAAAATCTCAAAAGTAAGTCAAATCTTCTCCTTAAGAAACTTCCTGCATTGATCAACTTTCTCATTCATAGTAAACCTCATGCATTGATCAATTTGTGGTTATTTACCCAGACTTGGGGCATAGACCTAGGGACACCCACCTATAGAGAACCTATATTCCCATGTACAAGTTATATCTAAACCCCTTTTTGTGTTGACATTAGGTTTATAAGTCAACTTCCATAATTTCCCTGATGATCCTTGGAATAACTAACTATCGTTTATTATGTGTTAACACCTACTAATTCACTGCAAGTGCATTACTTTAAGTGGTTCCCTTCTTATTGATCTCAAATCATGGTTCAAACCATATCATTTATTCATGCGATCATTTCATTATGATCAACATTGTGTTTATCATCCTAAATCACATTGTGCATCGTCCATATTTACATCAAGTTTTTCACATTTTCCTCTAAGTATATCATCCTACCGTTGTGCATGATGATACTACATCATCTATCTATCCATTTGATATCGCATTCATCGTAACATCTGTCATATCAAATCCATCATGATTACATCCCCACATCATATTTACATCTAATTCATCAATATATTTATTTAACCATAAACCATAATCCTATATACCCTAATACTTAATCCAATCCATACATCACATATATATCTACCATTTATAACATCATAATCAAATCTCCAACATCATAACATCTAATATCATCAAATCATTCAACATCTATCTATCTCAAGCATTGTATCATAATAATCAAATCATAATCGCATCTAACATTAATAATAAAAACATCATCAATCACATCATCTATATAAAAATCATGCATAACACATCATGAGCCACAACCAAAATCATCATATATGTATATATCATCCATCAATAATCCATCAGTACATATCATATCAAGTCACATGCCACTAAGGGTCCTGTCTCAATCGTAGATACATCATAAAAATCTGTGAACTGTACATCAGAAAATCTCAAGTCCTGTCCTCTTGGGGCAAGGACCTAGTATCAATCCTAGGGCTAGTAATCATGAACCACATCTCACGGTGGCTATGCCAAGCTCGCAGTACTCCCCGATGGCACTGCGCTACCCACTTTTTACTCACTATAACACTAGATACTCTGTGTATATCCGTGTTCAATGCAACTTATCTGTGTCACAATCCTCTCATAATATCTTCACCTCGACTAAGCTAGTGCTATGTATAAACTCAGGGGCATCCCTGGTGGTGCCATCTATCCATCATGGCTCCCTATGATACAACTGGTGCACCACTGCCTGACTCTGTAACTAGTATAGGTGCAGGGTCTCCAAATAGTTCTCTATATTCCTACAGTTTCCTCCTATATCTATCTCACTTCTTTATCACCATATCCCTCTCCTGGTGAAGAGCTAGGCCTCCTGTCAGGTTTCCTCTTGCTCTGGCATGAGTGGTATCCCTCTCCACATGAGCTAAGGCGTGCTCTACACATACTCGAGATAGCTATGTGGCGTCTCCTCCATCATAACCACCATCACCTCTAGGAGCTACCTCCTCCTCTACAACACCCTCCTCATCCTCCTCATCCCCCTCTGCCACCATATGGGCTACCCAAGCCCTCGTCATCCAATTAGAAAATCCAACCCCAAATCTGACATCATCATCCTCGTCCCATGGCACCCCCTACCTCTTCTACAATGGGTCTGCCATGTCTTGGGCTCGATAAATCTATCTCTACATCTCATCATTGCATGTATATAATAAGCTCTCTAGGCTTATCTAAAAAACACCAAACTATTGTCCAAACTCTGTCAAATTGTACTGCCTCAATCATCTCTGTCTAGTTCCCCTATACCCAATTAGTGTGTCACATCCCATCAACTCAATATCAACTCCTGGCCATGTAGGGAAGTCACCGTATGTCTGCCATCTCACCTGCTCTATCTCAAGCTCCGTGAATTTATCCCCATACCAATTTGCATCCCTATCCCCCTATCACCATGATCTTGATCATCTCACCACCTCAATAAATCTGATAGCAAACTCAATATGATCACCTATAATCCATGGCATCCCTGGTGGCCTGATCATGGCGGTATGTGCTCATAAGCCCAATAGTGAAGAAGGAAACCCACATCCATCCATGTCCTCCTCCTCTCTAAGTACATGCACAACTCATGGTATACATGTGCTAATAATGTTGTTCCAAACAAAAATACAGTCTGCTGATAAAAAAATATCAGCAACCACTCCCACCAGTGTCCACAGAAATCTAGCACCCCCTGAATCCGGAAGTGCATAACTGGATATAGCCATCATCACTAAATAGATCAATCTACTCCCCACTATACCCTCTCATATCTGGTCTCAATGTGAAAAGCCTCAGATGTAAAAGTAATCTGTGGGGCATCCACCCCAAACAACTATGTCAAGACATCCTAGTCTCTGAATGGGTTCTCAATCTGTGATGTAATGGGCACTATCTTCTTGCCCTGAATTGGAAATCTCAGAATCTGGTATACATCCTCTAAAGTGATAGTCATCTCACTCATCATGAAACCAAAATGTGCTTGTGGGCACATCCCATCGATCCTCCAATGCTATCATCAAGCCCCACATCTCGTGGAATCCATTGGTAATGATGGAAACCACCCAATCAAACTTTTGCTAAGTGATCCCACTCAGCATCTGTGACATCACCTCCCATCTGATAAAACAATATTGGGACTCTATCTCTTAAGTACATTGTCTCTTGGGCCTACAAAAAACCAATCAAACATGAAAACATCAGGTTCCTCATCATAAAAAATACAAGATCAAGAAAATACCATCTCATCTAGCCCTGGTCGACACCAACCCAAGTTGGGTCGACATCTCCATGGTCGAGTCGATGCCATTTTAGGCTCAGTCGACAGTGACCATACCCATTCGCTGGTCTCCGCCGATTCGCGTCCACCTTAAAATTTGAAAAAATGTAAAAAAATAAAGAAAAACACAAAAAAGGCTTAAAAACAAGCTAGGGTTTAAGCAATTACCATCTTGCAAGCCCTCTGTGCTTCCTCGCAACTCCTCTGATCTCCATTTCTCTCAAAATATCACTCTCTCTTTTATACTCAGAGCTCTCGATCATCACTTTGTAGTGTGCAAATGAGCTTATTCGGATGACCCATGGGATTATATAGCCCATCGACCCCGTGGTCTTCGTCGACCCCCCTTAGGTTGTCGTCGCCTTTCCCTAATCACTCAACTAACTGCCTTTAGTCATCGTTGACTCGACTCTATCCTTGGTTCATCTCAATTTCATTTCATCCTTTTCGATCAATCCTTCCTTTCAAATTATCTTTTCTTCAACTTTTATCCTTGAGTGATCTTCTTATCACATCCTATTATGTCCCACACGGGCTTTGTTATCTATCATCATCTCTCATTTTGCATCCATCCTCACCTTTGTGGCCATCCTCATGCTCCCTCTTGGGGCACCATTATTTTCTTATCCCCGATTCTTTATCATCCTAAATTATCTCGCCTTTCGGCCATATTTGTGTTCCCTCTTCAAGCACCATTATTTTACATCACTTTTTTCGTCCCACCCAGATGCATATTTTACCCACCCCTATCCTTTTGTCACAACCTTTGTCTCGATCATTTTCACATTTGTTTGCACATATTTGATGTTTATCTTTGACCCGTTGGCCCCACAACTTCCACATCCATTTGAGCAGATTCCTATTGGATTCCCTCCATCTTGCAGTGGTTTTTTCCCACTCACTGGTCCGTAGGACATTGTCGTCATCTCCATTGAGGTTGTACTTTGTTCCCTACCAGAAGTGATATCAAAATCACCACCATCTTTTTATTTACCTTTTTAATTTTTTGTTTATCCTCATCTAGGATATCGTATCTTATCCCTTTCCTTTTCATCCATATCTTTCAAACTCATGATTGAATTCCTTTGTGTCGTCAATCCCCATTTTGAGGGGGAGCACCCAATCAATGATCCTTTCATCACTTTCTCATTTTTTCCTCGTGGCTTTCCCAACACAAACCACTCATCAAAAAGGGACAAATATAGACACCAAAATATGGTATCATTCATCCCCTTCACCCCATGTTTTCTCTCTATCTTCATAGTCACCCATTCAAATTTTGTATTCCCTCCTAAGCTTAATTTATCCCATTAATCACCATTTCCCACCTAAAATCTTATATTATCCATCTTATTATTTTATTAATGCTAATTATCCTTAATTAGCTTTAATCCTCATCTCATTATTTTATTCCCTGTAAATAATCCCTAATTAATCTATTGCTCATCCCTAAATCTCCTAATTTGTTATCACTAGGACATCATTTAATGTGTTTTCCCATTTATGGCCTTTACTTACTCATTTTAACCATCCACCTACCCATTTATCCATCCTATGCACTCTAGTTCGTCCTTATCACCCGAAACCATAATTTTCCCTCTTTAGGCCCATTTTGCCTCTAGTTGGACATCCTCCCACTGCCCAAATGGATGGATCCCTGTAGTTACCAGTGACCCATCTGGGTCACTTTGGACCCTATAAAACCACCTTAACCCCTCATTGTTCAAGGATGTAATTTTGAAATTTTTTAGTTCTTGCAATCTTGCCTTCATCTTGTGACCTATTTTGCAGTTGCCAACCCATATGGAATCTATATTGTGTTTATTTTGGGAGATTTAAATTCCTCTTGTTATTGCATGCTTGGATCCATTATCATCATCTCTTTGCATCCATCCTCATTGTGTTTTCAAGTTCTATAGTCATCATAGTTCCTCGTTCTTGCATCCAATCATCTCCATCTTCATCTGTAGGTTGTTATTTTGTCCATTTCATTCTCTCAAGTCTAAATCAGCCCCGGTCACCACCAATCCTACCTAGTCACTGTCGACCCATCTCCCTATTTTTTCTTTCCTGCAATCTCCCCCATCACCTACTTAGCTTTCAGATATGGCCATTCTAACCCTTCTGCTATCTCAAATCCATTCTACCATCCCCCAGTTGTTGTCTCCCCAGCATAATCATTGTCGACCCAATCCATCTTTTTAGTATTCATCCTTATATCTCTAATTTTCTTACATCCTTTTTGTTTCCTCCTGTTTTAGATCTTTTGCGGGTCTTTGTTTATCATTCTAGTGTTGTACCAGTCCCAAATCTTCCATTAGAGATTTCAGATCTGCATTTTTACATCGTTGTTCTAGTTTATCTACCCCAGTTGTCATCGAATGGTTCACTGTTGTCTCGGATATCCTTTGACCCAGCCAAGTTTGGTTCATTTAATATTTATCTAGATCAAATATGTATTGTCTTTACATTGTTGCATTTCAGTTTCTATTTATCTCAGATTTTGCATACTATTCAAATCCATTATCATCAATTTTATCCTTATTTATCTACAAGAGGGTTAACATCCATCGTAGGAAGCTCACACTTATCAGGTTCGGCTTAGCTGGGAAACCCTCCATATATCTACTAACCCATTTTTCTTCTTAGTCTTCTTTGTTATGCAAATCATTTAGCGAACAACGAGGAGGAGTTCATATTGCGCTCGTATCCATTCATCTTATCCCAAGGTACCATAAAACCTTACATATTTTGGAGTTACTTGTTTCCTTTATTACTAGTTCACTAAATTTGAATAGGAATGAAGAAACTTGGTCAACAATATGCTCAAAAAATTTGAAAATTTGAAGAAAAAAGAGAAAAAAGGTTATGTTTTAATTGTGATAGCAAATATGGACTAGGTCATAAATGTGCTGAGAAGAAATTGTTTTACATTGAAGGGGCCCATGATGAGGAAGAAGATAAGGAAACATCAAGTGATGATGTGGAAAAACTAGAGGAATACTCTGAAGATCCCTAACCAACTATATCATGCCATGTTCTATGTGGTATTAGCACTCCACAAACCCTTCAAGTCATGGGTTACCTTAAGAAGCAGAAGGTGACAATTTTGATTGATTCGGGGAGTACACATAATTTCATCAATAATAAGTTAACAACAAGGCTAAATTATGTCATCTACCTAGAACCCGAATATCAAGTAATGATTGTAGATGGTGGCATAATCCAATGTTTAGGGAAATACCATAAAACCAAAATTATGATGGGTGACTACACAACGGAATCCACTATATGTTCATTATTCCAATAGACGGAGTTGATATTTTCTTAGGTGTTCAGTGGCTCACAAGTTTGGGCACCATAAATCTAAATTTATAGGAGTTTTTCATGCACTTTCATTATGAGGGAAGACAGTTTGAACTTCGAGGACTACAAGAAAAAATTCCTTAGGTGGTTAGTTCTCACCAAATGCAAAAGATTCTTAAAAAGGGGGCTAAAGGATTTGTAGCATGATTTTTATCCATAGAAGTTCAACCACTTACTATAATATTGCATCCTTATCTTTAGAAGGTTATTAATAAACATGAAGTTATCTTCAAGGATCATATAGGATTGCCTATTGAAAGAGATCACGATCATGCCATTCAGTTAGTTCTAGGAATTCAACCCCCCAACATTAGGCCTTATAGATACCCATATGTGCAAAAGAGTGAGATTGAGAAAATGGTTGAGGAAATGTTGGAAATGGGTATTCTTTTTCATAGTTAGAGTGCTTATTCTGCTCCAGTGGTGATGGTACATCGCAAGGATGGAAGGTGGCACATGTTTCCATAATACAAAGAACTTAACAAGTACACTATCAAAGATAAGTTTCGTATTCCTGTCATTGATGATTTGTTAGATGAGTTGCATAGTGCAATTTATTTTACAAAACTAGATCTTCATTCTAGGTTGCATAATGATGTTTGTATACCCAATGAACCTGAAGTTTCCAGAATATATGGAGATCATGTATTTTGTAAATTATGTCCACAAATGTGAGCTTGTGTGGAGGGCGAAGTGCATAATAGCCTCCAGATTTAAGGTAAGTATTTTTCGGATGAATCTACAAGTAAGGGTGTATATTTGGTGTGTGAAGTATGACCTAAATCAAATAGCAATATATTTTCATGTGTTAAAAAATGAATTTGTAAAATAGTTTCGCATCCCTAAGTTTCAACAAGAGAGCATTCCTTCATTCAAAGAGATAAAACAAGAGAAATATGAGACTAGGTGGGCGTATGATGCATGGTTCAACATGATATGTTGTTGAATATATCTTATGAAACCCGTCTAATAAAACATGCATAATGGTTTTTGCAAGTGGCTTGTTGAACACCATTCTATAAGAAGTTGACATTAAAAAATTCAAAGATATGTGACAGGCATTGGATGTAACTTTCTGAGTGGAACTCGTATCAAACCTCGACACAAACATCATCCCATTATTGGAGGACTATCTTTTGAAAAAGGCATCATAATTGCAAAAGAACATTGTGGATGAAAATGAATGGGAGATGTAGAAAGGGTTGTGGTGCACAAATTTTAAGAAGGAATGACATACAGAGATATAAATTTTCATGGAAGTGGGTGTGGTCTGTCGGAAATTTGGTTCAAGATTTTCTTAGAGGAATATGAAACCGAGACCTTTCCAAGATGGTGGAGAGAGAACCATAGGTGGAAGTATCATATTGGAGCAAGATTTGTGGCGTCAACATGCATGACACCAATAATTTTTTATTGATTGATTAAATGAAATAGAGGAATGCCCAAGGACTTGACACTATCAAACTGCGCAAAACCAGGGTCTAGGACATATTCTGGATGATTTCATGAAAGATGTCGGCTGAATCCTAGAAGCAAAAGAATTTGGGGGAACATTCTATATAGATCTAGGAATAAAGATTAATACCATAGGTAGCATGGCTAAAAATCCCCCATTTATGTAAGTTGTTGAGGAGAGAATCAGATGGAGAATTATCTAGAGATGAGAAAGAAAATCAAAAGGAACATCAAATTTGAGGTCAGTCGCATGTATTAACATCTCACACAAGCACACTCCACTACCACACCTTTGACTACCATTGTAGCTTATGCCTATCGAAATAATCAATACCATGGAGTTGTTTTGTAATCTTACAAACAGAGGAAATATTATGAAATAAAATAAAAGAGATAGATGGACTTCTATAAATTGTCTATGGGCATGTATTTTTCCTTGAACATAGGTCTAACGATCCTACAATAAAAATTATTATTTTGTGTGTGAGATATGAATCTAATCCAATTAGTATAAATTTTGACATACTTTCATATTCTTTCAAATGTAGCATTTACCATCTCATGGTTTGATTCCATAACTAAAAACTACCTTCATAACAAAAATTCAGCTCATGTTTTATTCATACTCTTAACATTTACCTCAAACTTTCCTGAGCTAACGAAATTGTTTGAATAGATTTTCCTAATATGGAATAGAATAGAACCTTTTTCTTCATGATAGTTTTGAATTCATCCCATTGGGTAATTTGCTTGTCTTGATTTTCTTTGAGAGCAAATATTTTCTTATATTATGCCACCAATCTAAAGTGGTTTCTTCTATATGCTTCTCAATATCTAGGATCTTGTGTATATCAAGAATACCATGGGAAGTCCTTAAGAGAGTCTCAAGCATTTGTTTGTTATTTTTGCATAGAGTAGATATTGTGCTGAGAATAGATGGAAGTATGTAGAGGTGGGAGGAAATTGACTAAGTTTGGAAGTGTGCAAAGGTATTGAGAGATGAGTTTATCTCATTACACAAGGGCGTAGAAAGGAATTGAGGGTGCATGAGTTGTGCAAACACTGAGAATAGAGTTTGGTCCTACACAAGAGTATTCGAGCTTCATACTATTTAGTTTCAATTGTAATACCATGTTTTGATTAGCACCATTTTGGTGCAAATATTTAATTGATCATCTGATTGGTTGAATTGTGCTTACAAGTGAATACAATTATGTTTTAGTTCATGATAAAAATGTTGTACAATTGAGTTCATGAAGATCCATTTATCTCAATTCATGTTAATTGGTTATAATTATTTGCAAGTGAATAGATATCTAATACACATAATTCTTTACATACATCTGGATACGGAGAGGGCAAGGGACCTGAGTCAGAGTCAAACTCCAGCATGGCAGTCCACATAGAACACACCGGCTTGCAATGATTCAGCATTTATGTTTGGTTACCTGTTCCACCCCTTAGAAAAATTGGTAAACTATTCAATAAATCAATGCTATTGAAACCCTACTAAAAATTGGAAAACTATTTAATTCTTGGATTTATGAGGACTGTTACTACCTTGAAAAAAATTGCAAACTAGTAAATGTAAAAATTGGATAGATGACCATTAGATGTATCAGGATTGTAACATGAATATTAATAAACTATTCAATAAATAATTTCACCGTAAAAATGGAAAATTATTCAACTACTTGGCTGGGACCATAGAAAATTTTAGAAACTATCCAGAGTATTTTATATATCAGCGCTGTTTAAGAGTCCCTCGGAATGCCTTCCTAATACATGAATGATAATAAGTATACTCTTCCTTGTCTTCCACTCCTCCTTCCGCTGTAAAACGTGAGCATGTGAGATGCAAATAACATAGGCCTGAAGGAGGGAGGTCATTCAGCTGGTGTAGTATGTAGAGAGCGAGAGATAGAGGTTCCGAGTCTGTGGTGTCCAGGTGATCGATTAGGGGTGAGATTCGAACTACTACCCTGTCGGCTCCTATTTCCACTGTAATACCTGCTAATGTCTATAATAGGAATCTGTACCTGTTGTGGATTGTCCCGCCATATTCGTCAGTGCTGTCGTTTATGGAGTCCTTGAGGAATTGGTCGATTAGGTATCCGTGTGCTCCGTGGATTTCTACTCCGTCGAATCCTGCGGGGAGACACTACCAACCATAATCACTGCCTGTTTCTGTGGATAATTTTAGGTCTTAGCTAACAGTCATTCTTTATATGTTTCCCAAAATTGTTCAATCTTTTTATTCTCAAAAGTAGATAATTTTAGACCAAAGCTAACTGTAATTCTTTACATGTTTCTGGACTCCAGGAGATTAGATCCTAGGTGGATAATTGGGGAGCATTCAGACTCCACCAACAGGCCATACTCAGGCCTCATTCTTTCTTATGTATGTCTGATGCTCAATGGGAAATGATAACAAACCTGTTAATTCATTAATCTTACTGACACATAAAAGACGACTCAATTGTATGGAAAAGGGAAGCATACAACTAGGGTGAGCTAAGAGGCCTATCATCTAGTTATCCGTCTAATAACTAATTTTGTATTTTATTTGCGTGAAAAATAATCCTCCGAACGTTTCCACAATTGTGTTAAATTTGACGGTTTGATGGCCATCTAGACATTTTCGTGTTTACTAACTATTTTTACCAGTTTTTTGGGGGCTATTTTTAACAGTTACATGTCGTTCTGTATTCTCATTTTCCTCGGTTGATTGTGCTCACACAGACGTTTTCCCTTTTTAAACCCTAAAAAATCAGATTTCAAGTTTTGCCTCTGCCAATTCCATCTTCCTTATCGCCATTTCTTAAGCATGTTCAGCGTAGGCTTTCTCTGTGGCTGCGACCCTGATCACCTCTTCTTCATTTGGACGGGCTTCTGCTTCTGCCTCATAAAGCCCAATACAGAGTTGTAACCGCCCATCTGTTGTTTCTTTGGCCTTGTCATTTTTTTGTTGGCTATATATTGAGATGATCGGAGGTTGGAATTATATTTATGTCTTGCGCCTTTGTGCCGCTCACTGGCAGTAGCATAAGTTGGAGTTCAATCTCCGTCGCAACCTTGGTATTCATCACAATTAATATACAATCAAATTTATGAATGAATTAAGATAAATTCACGTTAGCGTTAGGGGATTCCTCCTACAATCTATGTAGTATTATCAATCCTTGTGAAAGATCAACTTAATATAAATAGCTCAAAAAAGTTGCAAAATAAAATCAACGAATTTTGTGCACCTTAAATGAAGAAGGGTAAGAAGTAAGTAGAAAACCCTAGTCATTTTCTAGACATGTCACACGGCACATTTGTATTTGTTTTATTTTGTTGAAGTTGCTCAGAGATCACAAATATGACGGTTTAATTCAAGCTTTTGCTCATTAATTTAATGGTTTAATTCAAATGTTTGTTTTTTTAACATAGTCCCGCATGACATGGAACCAGGGTTTACACTTTGCCCCAATTATGACGTGGTTGTGGACATTTTCTCTGCATCGGTGGCTGGAAGGAACATTAAGAACAAAGTATGTATTGTGTTGGGAGTCGGGTAACTATTCAACCTTCAATATAAGGTTAAGAATTGCTTGCTTTTAGTATAGTGATGGGTTTCAAAACCCTTCAGTTTTGATGTAGTAATTGTAATTCAAACACTGTAGGTTTTTTTAGTTGTAGTTACTAAGAAATCACAAGTATTATTCAAATATTTGTTCATTAACTATGATGTTGGAATTCTTGTTATGGCTTGGAACACACATTTGCAATAGTGGTATTAAGAATAAGAGAAGCCTCCTGGATTGGACTGAAGCGAGAGCCATTAAAGCTATGGAATTCTCCAGCAATAGATCCTTCAGATTGTTGTGATATATAAATAGGTGTAGTAATCCATTTATCTGAAACAAGTTCACTGGACGGCAAAGCCAAATCGAACAGTTCTAGTTCACTCATTTCAAAACTGATAAGATCACTCTCAAGAACATCATCTGTAACAACTAAATCACTCTGTAAGCTTGGAGAAGAACAATCTACTTCACTGATCTTCTTTACCAGTTTCTTCCTTATCATGGAAGAAACTGGTCCAACAATATTCCTTTTCCATTATGAAGAATTTATAAATGGGTTTTTGGAAACCTTAATTTTAAGGGGTATTAAATTCTCTGTTAAACAAGAATTTATAAATTGGCTTTTGGAAGCCCCCTTTTTAAGGGGTGTTGAATTCTTTGTTATACAAGAGTTTATATGTGGATTTTTGGAAGCCTTATTTTTAAGGAGTGTTGATTTCTCTGTTAAAAGGGGGAACTTACTCTAGAAGCTTCAGAATTAAATTCCCTGCCCATTACTGCCCTTCTCTTTTTTTTCTAAGCTTGGGAAGGCTTCTTTATGGCATTGCAACTTGGGGTCTCTACTAGGAACATATTTACTATCGAAAAGCTTTAGCAATTCCTTGCTTTGATAGTGAGAGCTTGTTCCTTTGGCCTGAACTGTTACATTTCTAGACAGGACAGTGTTATTGCTTGGAAAAAGAGATTTTAGATCATTCTCCTTAGTGGTTGTAAACACCTCTCTCTTCCGTAGCTTGCTTACTAGTTTGGATACATAAGAATGTTTACAGGATCCTTTTGAATACAATGTAGAGTTATCTTTATTAACATAAAAGTCTTCACTCCGATAAGGGGCTATCGTTGTCAACATCTTGGCTCAGAGTGCTACCAGTTCCCTACAAATTACAAAGACAAAAAATGAGTTAATCCAAATCAAAATGAGATTCATATTGCATTGGCCAATTCATTAGTAAGATTTAGGAATATAAAACTTCAATGTAATGAAGAGTCCTCTTTTAGGTTGATAATACTAAAACAGAGTGCAATTCTAATCCAGAATTTCAGAAAAAAATAGTAGGCACCATTATTTATATACACAGAAGACAATCACTCAACGACTATCAAAACATAATGCTTTTCCTTATAAATACTCCACTTACACAGTGGCCTTGTAGATGGCAGTTGTCCACTAGCCCAAGATGGGCATTGGGCCTAAAATTCCTCCTAAAAAATCTAAGCAAGCACTGCAATGTTCAAATTGTTCACAAGTATTATTCAAATATTTGTTTATTAACTTTGAGGTTGGAATTCTTGCAATGGCTTGGAATTTAGGGACATAGCGTGCACTATGTCGGGCTCGTGCAGGGACATAGAGTATAGTATATTATCAATGGCCGGAAGATTACATTATGCTGGGAGCCAGGTAGTTACTCAACCTTTAGTTTTAAGAATTGCTTTCTTTTATTATTTCATGTGACGATTTTATGAAGTACTTAAATTGTATTGCAAGCGGAAGGGCAAGAGAGAAAGATTTTTGGGGGGGGGGGTTTATTTCTTGTAATTTTTACCATAGAAGATGTGAGCCATAGAAGAATGATGAAATTTATGGGGAGTGGTGATATGGACAATGAGGTTATAGGTTCGAACATGTGCAATTTTGGTTTTTTGGGTGACTAAGTAAATGTACATGTTTACCAGAGAACTAGGGGGCAGTCACTGCAGACGATTTGAGATTTGGACCATTTCATGGTGGAGCACAAGGCTCGTGGAACGCACACCCGCAATAGTGGTATTAGGAATAAGATAAGCCTCTTGGATTGGACTAAAAAATTCATAGAAAACGAATCAATCGTAGGAAGCTCAACACCCTAAAAGAAACAAATCAATTATAGGAAGCCAATTTTTTTTTTTGTAAAGTTAATGATTACTACTAACCTGCTAAAAGAAATGCATGCAAAATTTGAATTTCACCAAGTAATGTATTGTTCATAACTCGGTCCTTTCTCATGTGTGAAAATTGCCGAAAACACTTTAGCAAAAATTATCTCTGAAAATTTTGTACTTTGAAATTATTGTGTAAGGTGAATTCAACAACTCTTTCACAAAATGTTAGGATTGTAAATATATGAGTTGAAATAAGGCCAAAGCTACTTGGTTTGTGTATTCCAGGGAATTCCATGGCCAAGTTGATGAGCAACACTAATACAATATCTCTGAAATCATTACAAACAACATCAACTATAAAAGAAAAAATTATCCCTCTAAATCAAATAACATTTACCATTCGGCGTTCACATTGCATTGTACACATGTGATTGCTAGTAGTATTGTTATACTTCCTATAATATATTAAGAAGAGTTCAGGTATTTCTACATATAAGATACAAATACATACATGTAAATTTGTAATTCTTAAAAAGGGTCTCTTTAAAAAATTAAGAGAGTGGACAATATATGTTATTAATATAAATGATTTTAAATTGATTTCATCTGAAAAGAATTTAATTATTAAGTGATTTTTTTCAAAAATTTATTAAGGTGGACAAGACAATCCATTAGTAATTAAACTTGTGTTTTCTAAGATTTCCATCAAGGTCGACTTTTCTTTGCACTTAGCATTTTTACACAAGATATCAAGCCACATGCTTGAGTGTCATGAGGTTGAAAGAGGTTGGAATTTGGAAATGTTACAATGGGAATGTCTGCCAATTATAAGACAACAAACCTCTATGAATGGGTATTCCACAAAAGGTTAGAGAGAAGAATTTAATCAATTGTACCAAGGAGATTGAGGTTGGTAGCCCAGATTTGGGTAGGTAAGGGATTTTGAAGTGTGGTGTTTCTTTTTTTCTTTGTGGATGATTGATGCTTGAGGAAGAGGAATTCAGTCAACAAGATTAATGGAATTGGAGTTCGTATGCCAACATCACCATAGAACAAAAAATGAGAGAGTAGGAAGTGAAGGGTGGAAATGTGTGTTGATAATCTAGTTGAAATGAACAAACTAATTTTGCACATAAGATTGCTTTGGCTTTAAAATATTTGTAGAACTGACATTCTATATTATAAATGATGTGGCAAAGAAAAATTTGTTGTCCAATGTTATGGTGATACCAAACCACGAAAACAAAGTCACGTAACTTTAAAAAAAAAACACCTCATAGGTACCACCTTATCATGATGACCTCAAAAATTCACACCTAAATAATTAAATTTAATTACAATTTCTAGCCATCATGTGTACATGATTTCTCTATCAATCAAGATATAAGGCAACCTTGCAAGAAGACACCCCTCCTAGCTTAGTCCAAGGAAGTTAAGACACAAGAATAAGACCAAAAAGCAAACAAATGTAAATGTCGGACAAATACCTCTTGGGGCAAAAGCATATATGGTATATGTGTTGGAATTTTTAGGGGAGAATCTCCCATATAACCACAGTGCAAATTGATGTAATTTGTGGGTTCCTTGAAAATACATTTCAAAGAAAAATCTAATTCTCGACAACCCATGAAAAACCAACTGCCCAAACAAATTACACTAAATGCAGGGTCAAATTCAACTTGAAAGGATACTTTGAGTAACATGCAAAAGATGGCTTGAGTAACATGCAGAGGTCAAATTCAGCTTGAAAGGATGGTTTAGGTAACATACAGAGGATTATAGAATGGGAAATTGCCTATATCAATTACATTTTTGGCAACTTGTCTGAACTATTGATTATTATTTCAATCTCTAAGAAATTTAAGGCTCTAGGCTCGGAGAAAGTAGCCCTTGAAGCATCAGGCATTAGGATATTTCATTTATTCGAAATCTTCGTTCTTGTTGTTGAGATTGGTGTCATTTCATTCGGTTGGTAGCCTACACAAATAATATGAAATGGTCCGATTAGATAACAATAACCTAATAATTCATGATAGCAAAGTTGCTAATAACTAGACAAGCTTAATTTAGTGAAAAAATGTTTTATGTATTTTCTTATCAATGATTGGGTTTGAAATAACATTATAATTTTAATGGTCCAAATTCTTGTATTTTTAAACTATAAAGTTTAAGAAGTCAAAACTCTTGGGCCAGGAGATAACAAGTTGGAAAAAAGTAAAATGAAGGATGAATAGTAAAAAATGATTGAAATGGGTAAAACGTAAATCAATGTGAACTATATCATTCAAACCAAAATTCTTACAGGTATAGGAAGCTCTGCCAACATGCCAAAGTTGACAGAAAGTTACACCACCCTTGTCATGAACTGCTTTCACTACAGGCTTCCAAGCTTCTACCTGCTCTTTTTTATATATTCCACGATAGTGTGGAAACCTACAAACATAAAACACAATCATTTGTTAGTGACAGATTCCAATGAAGATACTGAAATATTTCTTAAATGCAAAACAGAGTGCCATTCATTCCCCTTGGACTTAGATGGATTGGCAAGTCTCAAATTACCATGAGCTTTGTTAAAGGATCTACATCAATAAGGTGGAAACTAGTGTTCAGGAGGTGTGTTGGTTATACAGTGGCTTGCAAAATTATCTTATGTTGATACATCTATCTTAAAACAAAAATTTGCAGCCATTAAAATAGACCATCATTGAGAATCATAGTAAAGGTTACTACCCAGGTTACTATCAGTATCATCATCTTATGTACTCCATTATAAAAGCATACCCAAAAGCATTATCAACCACACCAACACCTTTAGTGATGAGAAGGCCTCCCTCTGTTGCTCTCTGAGAGTAAAACTCCATGTGAACTGAATGTGGAAGGTGATCTAGGGCACTGCATCTTGTCATAGGAGCCAATACAATCCTACAAAAAATGACACTCAAACCTTAAAAATTACTTCCATACCTGCTCCAAACATGACCATAATTACCTTTATCAAGTCAAAAAGAAAGGCAAAACAACAAATTCCCATGCATAATATATTCATAGAATCATAAGTGCCAACCCTACCAATCCAATCCAAGCATATAATTTGTAAGATGGCTAACTTAATGAAGGAGAAGATGAAACTCATCAATTCTAACTCTCATGGAACTCAAAAATAATATTACCACCACAACTTACCCTTTACAAGATTTCCATAAGTGCCAATAATACAAATTCAATCCAAACATTGAATCCCAAATGAAATAGAAGAAATAAATACATTTTCTTCTAATTTAATAAAGCATGAAACACATTTTCTAGGAAATAATCTTATAAACAAGGAAATATAGTTTTGATAGGACCTACAAACCACTTTGGCATAAAACACTTCTGAAATCTTATCTTTCGTGGACATTATACCTCTTAATCATTTAATACCTATGGGATAGCTTGAATCTCCCCAGTTGGTAATTGGAAAACAAGTCCATTGATGATTCCATTCATTTTTCAGTTGCGATGTTCAAGTTATTCTTGCTCATAGTAATTTCAACTCACTGCTATAAAGTATTCACACAGAGAAGTTGTGTTGAAGTTGTGGATCCTGATTGCAAGTTAAAGTGGGAGTTTGATTTTCTTTGTTCTATTTTTGGGGAGGAAATCATGGCCATGGATAAAAATAGCATTAGCTTATTAATAGACTGGAGTTGTTATTAATAGACTAGAGTTGTTATTTTTATATGTGATATTTATAAGCAAACTTTTATAAGCATGTGATATTTAGGTTGCTTGTGGTTGAAGCAAACTGTCTTACAAAGAGGTTTATAAGCATGCTTTGGAATATGAAAAAGTGCAAGAATATTTAGGTTGCTTGTGGTTGAAGCAAACTTTTACAAAGAGGTGCACAAGCTATATATATGTGCATGAGAATTTACTCTTTGGAGGAATATGATCTTTATCTAATTAAAAGGGAAAGCTTTGAAGCCGTCAGCTATGAAAGATGAAGAAATTGTATTGATATATTCCTCAGCTTTCAATATTTCTGAATAAAGGACTGGGTAAATTGTATGCTCAGCCTCCAATAAGGCATTTCTTGAAAAGTTTTTTTAATATTTCAGAAGGTGATTGGATCATTTGATGTAGTTTACCATTAATTGGGTGAACCATTTTGTTCTCATTTTAAATCTTATGGTTTATCTTGTGATTCTTATTGCATGCTTGCTTTGAGTTTAGGGGAAGACGAAAGGAAAAAGAAAAAAGTTTAGACACCATGTTTTAATTAAAAGCAAGATGGTATGTTGTTTTATTGTCTTTAAAATCAAGGAAAAATCATTTGTGTTTACAAGATGATCTTTGGATAGTAAATTAGAATCTTGGGTTTTAACAACTGTAACTCCTCATAGACAATATTTTCAGATGTTCAGGGAATTTCGGGCAGTTAATTGAGTCATGTAACATTGTTGGAAAAGGCAGTGCTGCATAATGATAACACTTGGGTGTTTAAGAGGGCATGTTCTAGCCTAAGGAGGAATCTAATTTCTACATTTAGGAGATGGGATGGTTGTCACCAAAAGAACATATCAGTCATCTTGAGCAATTTTATAAGGTTGTTTATGATAATGGAATATCTTTCCCCCCACGAAAATTGAATAAGGAAGCATAGACTTCTTAGGCATAAGAATAAGTTCTGGTGCAGAAGCATATTGTTAGTAAAACAGCAGATGAATTGTTAGATAAGCAGCAATTCCTTCAGTAAACTATCGCTGGCTTCTATCAAAACAACAGAGTCTTGCTCAATAAGAGATTGAAAGAAGCTCCTGCATGGAATCAAGAAATGACCAGTCATCAGAATCAAGAAGCAAGTAAATGAGCTCCCTCCAATGACCTGGACCTGGTATTAAGATTTAGTGAGCAATACTGGGGAGCGGTATTAAAAGAAAAATATGATAAAGAAAAAGAATCTGTAGATTTGCTTCTGGTTCTTTGAAGTATCATTCTTCTCCAAGGAGATTTTAGCAGCAAAAAAGGCCATCAAGGCTGCAGAATGCATTTATTTTGAGGTCTGATTTAAAAGATCAAGAAGAATTGCATGGTGGTGATGCAAATAAGGCTGCATCAGACTTGATCGATAATTTTGAACAGTTGACATAGCTGGAAAAGTTAAACTGGCTGATTTTGCCATAGAGAACTAAATACTTGAACTGCCACACAGGTAAGCATGAACCGCATGGTACAGTGTGGGATCACAGCTTCACAAGCTCAATACATTGATCCAGAATGACTAATGTCTTCTGAAGCTCAGAATTGCTTCTGTCCAGAGAAATAATCTTTGATGAATGCTATGTCAGAAACAGAATCTTCTTTGATCCTGACATCCCAGGAAGACAGTTCCACACTGTTCAGGAACCAATGGTGAAACTTAATTGGCAATGGAGATCACTTACACAGTATGATCACCTACCTGTTGAACCGGCAACTCTCCAAGAAAAGACACGCTCTGGAGATTCAGTACTCCAATAAGCATCCGCTCCATTTTGACCTCAGTCGGAGACAAAAGTACATTTCAAAGCATTTTAAATATTTCTTGAAGCTTTCTGACTCTCCTCTTCTGAATATTCATCCTGACATTGTTAGGAAATTTTGATACAGTGTAAAATTCATGGTTTGTAAAAGTCCATTATTATGATCAGGAATCTTGTTGAAAGACCGAACGCTACTCTATGGCGTAGAATACTGCTCCATCATACTAAGGCCTCCAGCTCCCGGACAAACCTAAAGATTCTCGATCATTACTAATACAAATACAGCCGGATAATGATGGCTCTGCATCAACATCTAGAGTCTGGCTGAATCTAGAGCCTGGAGTCAAATTCCTCCACTTCCGATGATGATGTTATGGGACCTGCTGTCAGATTTGATTCTCCATAATTTTGTTCGGCTTCTTTTGGTAGTGCGCTTGTTTGTGCGCTTTTCTTCGGCCATTCGGTAGGCCTGTTACTGTGAAAGTGTCCTGGAATCTTACGTTGTTGGTCAGTGCGTTGGACCCATGTCACTTTAATAAACACTCCCTAGTGGGTTGACTTTGTGTCATTCGTCAGTTCAATTCTGGAATCTTACCGATGTCCTGTTTCTCTTTTACCGGATACTTCGGTTCCAAGTGAAAAGCCATGAAGAAGTCATTGGACTCTCTTCATCTCACTCACTACACTTAGGAACTCGGAGTAAGCACTCCTGCGGGAAGACATTGGAAAAGGATTTGAATAGATTATACAGAAGATTTTCAGAGTCTTGGTTAAAGCTATTCCAGTTCAGCTTTTATATCTTGTAAGTCATGTTTGATGAAGTATGTGTTGTTCTTACAGTCAATAATGAACGACTCATGATAGAAGAGTTTGCTACGTTTGAAGATATATATGAACAGAAGGTATTTGATATTGTGATCAATATTATTCATGAAGTATTCCTGATGTTATTATACATCAATAAGCTTTCCTATCCTTAATCAGATTTATATCAGTGTTGTTGTTATCTTTAAGTTCCTGTATTAGTTTCAGAAATAGTAATGTGTTGGGTATCAGAGTTTGTTTTCAGTTTCAGAGTTTGTTTCTGGGCAGAAGTTAAGTGGAAAATCAGAGCCGAATGTATGTGTGTTTAGAATGATTTGGTATCAGAGCAGAGCAAAAGATCTTAGGACAGTGGATAAGAATCTGCAAGTTCTATAGAAATCTTTGGTTTTATCTCTTTCATCTGTGACGCAAGTACATAGCACCCTTAAAGGTTAAAGTCCCATATTGTAAGACGCCGTGTGTCAAGCTGAAAGAAGATCCGATTTATTTAACCTCTTGCTCCCTTACTTGCCAGTACCAGTTTAAAATGGCTGAAAATGATTCCCGAGTCATTGTCGAACAAGAAGATCAGGATCTTATTAATTTATCAGATGTCTTTGAAATGCTGATATAGATGTGATTGATGAAGCTAATCCCATTCCCGAATGGAAACTTCCCAAGAAATCTTATTCTGAAGTGTATGCTAAGATAAATAAATTTGATTGACTGTCTTTAAGACTAGAGAATCTGGATTCAAGTTCACAGACAAGTATGCAGCGAATGTTAACATTCCACTGATAGATAAAGCAGACATAAAAAGTTTGAAAAGGCAAAGGCTCATGTTGGTTATGTGCAAATCAACTTGAACGCCTCGATTCTTTGCTGTTTAATGGATTTAAGATTTGACAACAAAGATTCATTGTTGGGCCATACATTAAGGCCTTCATAATGAAGTATACCCGAACTATCCTGTTTCACTGATGATTTGTACAGGATGTTCTTAAATTGCATTTGCTACAACTGGTCTATTGAGAACTTTCTTGCCCATTGGCAATTCATTATAAAGCTATTTAAATTAGTGAATCCCGCTGTTACAACATGGAGTAACCAAAGGCAGCAGCGTGGGTAATCTTAGAATTAATTTCTTGGTCATTAAGGTTCCAAAGGAGTGGCAAAAAAGTTTATTCAGTCCTCTAAGCCTAAATTGTGCAACTGCCTGAGGAGAAAAATAAGGTTACTTTGAGTTTTAGACAAAACTCTAACAATCTGTCAAGAAAAACACTGTCTAGAAGTACATCTACAAATAGTACCTCTTCCTATTCACAGTAGGAGAAAGCTCAAATTCTAAGAAGCCTCTGAAAAAGAAAAGGCATTTCTCTGGAGTTCATGATTACAGACTTTTTATGGTGGACTGCGAAAAACTTGTTCAGAAATATGCTCCCATTTGGCCCAGTAACATGGCCTCTGTCAGCTGTACTTCTCCTACCAGAAACAGATCCACATGTCGGATGTAAGCCGTCATCAAAGGATAGTCAGTAAAGAGAAACCCTCAGGTTCTAAGAGCTTAATTGGTGAATAAGGCATAGTTGAAGAAGTTGTTTCTAATAAGGAAAAATTAGCATCTTTAGAAAAAAGTCTTAAAAGCAATTGAATTAAGGAAAAAGGGTGATACAGCAGCAGCTTTAAAATTATTACATGAATAGATTACAGGTCAGTAAGATGTTCATAAAGTTGTTTCTACAGACCTACCAGAGGGATTATTGATCTTGTTCAACCATTAGTGGATCTACCACTTATCTACATAGGCAAAGCCAGACTAATGAATTGATTGAGAATGGTATATCCATGCAGGATGAAAATGAAAAGACACATCAAAGGATTGATGAAATACAAAAATGTCTTGTATTTGAACTTCCTAAAATCTTGCCAAAGTATTCAAGAAGTCAATAGAAAAGTATCTAGTCCTCCAGAAGGAGCATTGGACAAAAGCTGTATCTTGGTCAGAATGTGACTGAATTGGCAAGTCCTTCTACAAGGAAGTCCTACAAAGAAGTCTTAAAAGAATACAAGCCGTTATTTTTCAAGGATAAGACATGTCAATATGGTCAAATGTACCACCAAAGAACCTCAATTTGAATCTCCTGTTTTTGATGAACATATGGGAGAAACACTACTAATGTTCCTATGACTGGTTTACCACACACTTATCTGCAACCTAACTTTTATAAGTTAGAGTGTTTATTCCTGAGATTAAGGAGATAGTTCATTCTATGATTGGCTTGCCGCAGTTTGAAACCTATTTTATTGCTGCCACTATAGCCAACGGATTTGCAAGGGGGTAAGAAAGTAGGTAGTATTTATCCACTATTAGTTTTGATCCCTCTTCTATTTTAGCTACTACATGTATAGACACAACTCTATGGCATCACATACTTGGCCATATGAGTGAGAAGGGGATGAAGATTTTACATTCATAGGGAAAGTTGATATATTTGAAAAACATAAACCTGGACTTTTGTGAGCATTATGTGGATGGGAAACAAAATCGTGTGAGATTTCTCAAGGTTGGATCAACCAAAAAGGAGCACAAGTTAGAGCTTTTTCATAAAGATGTGTTTGGACCGACTCAAGTATCTTCTCTTGGTGGTTCACTATATTATGTTACTTTTATTGATGATGCTACTAGGAAGGTTTGGGTTTACTGTATATAGAAGAAATTTGATGTATTTAATACTTTCAAGAAGTGCAAAGCTTTGGTTGAGAATGAAATAGATTTAAAGTTGAAATGTCTCAAATCAGATAATGGTGGAGAGTACTGCAATAATGAATTTAATAACTATTGTTCACAGAATGGAGTCTGCAGGGTGAAGACAGTTGCTTGAACACCATAGCAGAATGGTGTGTTAGAAAGAATGAACAGGACTATCATGTAGCGTGAAAGGAGCATGAGATTGCATGTTGGATTACCCTTACAACTTTGGGTGGATGTTGTAGATACTACTGATTACTTGATAAATAGATGACCTTCAAGTCACATCAATAAATTAACCAATAAAATGGTGACACACAGACAATCCATGAAATAAAATTAGCCAATAAAGTAAGTCACATCAAGTCACATCAATAAATTAACCAATGAAATGGTGACACACAAACAACCCATAAAAGGTGGTTTTATTCTCAAGTAATAGGTTGCCTTAAATTCCTTTGTATTCAAAAGTACTTATTTTAAATCCCTTAAAAATATATTCTCCACATAATTTAAATTTGTGAAAGAAAATCTGCATATTAAAAAATCATGATATATTAAAGGTTTTTTTTTTTTTTTTAATTATTATTGTTAAGTGGCTCTAGCAACCTCTGATATTATGATTCACGATAACTAGCTCATTTCCTCTATACTTGTTGTAAGGATAATTTCTACTTAGCTTGCAACCTCACTTTGCTTAGCTAAGTAAAAAATGACAGCATCCTCCTTCACTCTAAATGCACTCAATTTAATTTTATGTCTTTTCACTTTCATGTTTCCAATGGCTATCCCAAAAATGGTTCTCTCTTCCGCGTCTTCAAGCTCACCTCCATGCCCTATGAGAGAAATCTTTGTTGCAACCTCCAAATTAGCCTCTTCTCTTGATTTACCTTCATGAATGCAATCGTTAACATGCCTATATCTTATCTTCTTCAAGATATTGCCCAATCTCTCTCTTCCTCATCTTTATCTCACATTAAAAATACATCCTCTTCATTCTTTTATTCAATTTCATCTTCGTGCTCCATTAAAAAAATACATAACATGTTGAAAACCTTCAACTACACCATCTACATGCATGAAATCCATTGTCATTGAATTTTTTCTGGTGTCTTCTTAACACCAAAAATTTCTTCTTCAAGATATTCTTTCATCGCTTTGAAGGTCTTTTTCCTCAAAGAAACTTTTTTCCTTTTCAGTGTAACATCTTCCTCCTCTCTTTTTCTTCTCTATTATATTTGAGAAAACTCTAGTCACACAACCATCTCCACTCCAACAAGTCTTTGATGACCACCATAATTTTTCTTCTTTTTTCTCTACTATCTCTCTTTTTCTTTATTTTCTATGTATGTAAACTTCAATGCTGAAATTTCCTTTCCTTGAAGGTACTTAACTACACTTTTTCAAATCTTCTCAATCATCTTTGCCTCTTTCTCTACTCTTAGCATCTTTTATTGTTTTAATACCAATTGATATAGTTCACAACTACCTACAATACAATTTCAATAAATACATGTGTGTGTGTGTGTGCACGCACGAGTGTGTTACTTACAATGGTTCAATATGAAGCTACTAGAAAAAAACCACCACCTGAAAGGAAACAACAAACAAGATTCTTATTTATTTTAATTGAATTCAAAGCTTACACAGATTAGGTGCACAAAATTCTTAGCGGGGTTTCCATTCCCCCAATTTAAATAACTGAACTACTAAAACTGACAAAAAAAAATAGTAATAATTAAACATTTAATGATCGGTTGTGTTTTAACCAGCGGAAAATATATATTCAAACCCTGATTTTTTAAAAAATGAAAAACAATATTATAATGGATTAGAAATCTTCCAAATGTAATAAAATTTGGAAAACTAATCATTGTATCAAAGTTGTTGACACTGATAAAAACTATCTAAACATTATAATTATGGGATAGGGATGTTCCAACAGTAATAAAAATTGGAAAACTAGTCACTGTATCAAAACTGCTGAGACCATGATAAAAATTGGAAAACTATTCAACTTTTCTATGTATCACAACCCTGATAAAAACTAGTTACCCACTACAATGAATTTGGGACTCTGGTAAAAATTGGAAAACTAATTACCCAACATTAGTTAGTTGAGGTGTAGGAATGGATAATCAGTATATCCCACAACAGGGTGGTGAGTATAAAATGTACATCTATCATAACTATTCAGACCAGCTCCTTTCGCAAATCTCACTGGCAAATCAGGATTAGATATAAACAAACGCCCATACGAAATAAGATCTGCTTCACCCTTTTCAATGGCGGCCATGCCAGAATCCCTGCTATATCCTCCGCTGCTAATAAGACTCCCTCGGAAGGCCTTCCTAACACATGAATGATAATAAGTATACTCTTCCTTGTCTTCCACGCCTCCTTCCGCTGTAAAACGTGGGCATGTGAGATGCAAATAACATAGGCCTGGAGGAGGGAGGTCGTTCAGCTGGTGTATTATGTAGAGAGCGAGAGATAGAGGTTCTGAGTCTGTGGCCTCCAGGTGATCGATTAGGGGTGAGATTCGAACTCCTACCCTGTCGGCTCCTATTTCCTCTGTAATGCCTGCTAATGTCTGTAATAGGAATCTGCACCTGTTGTGGATTGTACCGCCATATTCGTCGGTACGGTCGTTTATGGAGTCCTTAAGGAACTGGTCGATCAGGTATCCGTGTGCTCCGTGGATTTCTACTCCGTCGAATCCTGCAGGGAGACACTACCAACCATAATCAGTAGCTGTTGCTTTTCAATCCAAAATCATACTACACAGTTCAGTTCAGATTAATTATTCTTAGTATTAAACTCTGTTTTTTTCCAAAGATGGGACGTCTCAATATATTAATCATAAAGGATTCTAAAAAAATAGAAATGGTTTCAGATTAATGGATGGCAAGTGAGAACCGTTATGTGCCACAAACTGTTTCTTATCACTCCATTGTTAGGCCCATTGAAAATAACAAAGAAGTGGAACATTTTAATAATAGCAGCAATAAATTTGAGCAAATAATTTTATACCTTATCTAACAGTAATTCTTGTCTCTCAAAACTGTTCACTCATTTATTTATTTATTAACATATCTGTTGTTGGATGGAAAAAGGTAGTAGATAAGTGTCAATTTATAATTTTTATTGAGGCATGTCTGATGCTGAATGGAAAAGTGAAGCAGACTTGTCAATTTATTACTCTTACTGACAACATGGGAGGGTGAGTTGTATGGAAAAGGACAGCGTACAGCTAGACCGAGTCAAGTTATATACTCCTCTGAGTCCTCTCAGCTTAAATGTTGGCCTAACAACTAATTTATATTTTATTTTGGTAAAAAAAAATTATAAAAGGGCAAAAAAAAGTTTACCAATAGTATAATATTTTAAGAAAAAATTAGAGATATCTGTCTATAACACACAAATACGTATAGATAAATATCTATTTAAAAATTTAAGAGGGTGGACAATATATGTTATTAATATATATGATTTTAAAATGATTTTATCTGAAAAAAATCTAACTATCAAGTAATGTTTTTCAGAAATTTATTAACGTGGACAAGATAGCACATTAAAGCTTTAATAAAATGAGTAGAGAAATTTGTGTTTTTTAAGGTTTCCATCAAGGATAACTCTTTACACTTAACATCTTTGCACATCGGATCAAGTCACATGCCAGAGTGTATGACGCTGAAAGAGGTTGAAATTTGGAAACGTTATTATGGGAAAGTCTACCAATTATAAGACAATAAACCTCTATGAATGTGTACTCCACAAAAGGTTAGAGAGCAACTCAATCAATTAGACCAAGGAGATTAAACAAAATTTGGGCAAGGGGTCATGAAGTGTGGTGTTTTTTTGAATAATTGATGGTTGAGGGAGAGGAACTCAATCAACAAAAAATGAAATGAGGGGTAGACAAGTGTATTGATAATCCAATTGAAATGAACAAACTGCGTTTGTACATAAGATTGCTTTAGGATGATTGATACCCCACCCTAGATTGTCAATTCAAGGCTTAAAAAGTCTGTAAACCAACATATTCTATATTATAAATTCAAGCCTCCAAGATTTCTCTATAAATCAAGATATATAAGGCAACCCTCCAAGAAGAGCCCTTGTGGCTTCGTCCAACGAAGTTAAAGAGACACTCAGACAAAATGTAAAAGTCGGTCAAGTGCCCCTTGGTACAAAGGCACATATGGTACAA
Organism: Taxus chinensis; assembly: GCA_019776745.2. Taxonomy (NCBI): domain Eukaryota; kingdom Viridiplantae; phylum Streptophyta; class Pinopsida; order Cupressales; family Taxaceae; genus Taxus; species Taxus chinensis. Next base: position 13,283,636 of record CM034156.1, read on the forward strand.
GGGATAATCTTCAAATAACCCTCCAACAAAATTAAAGAGACACTCAGACAAATGTTAAAGTCAGTCAAACGCCCCCTTGGGACAAAGGCACATATGGTACAAGGGAGAATCTTCAAAGGGTCAAATACCCCTTGGACAAAGCCACATATGGTACAAGGGAAAATCTTCAAATAACCCTAATGTAGATTGATATAATTCTTGGGTTCCTAAAAAATACATTTCAAAGAAAAATCTAATTCTGGACAGCCCACGAAAAACGAATTGCCCACACAAATTGTAACTAATGCAGGGTCAAAATCAACTTCGAAAGGATGGCTTAGGTATACATGCAGATATTATAGAATGGGAATTTGCCTGCATCAATTGCATTTCTGGCAGCTTGTCTGAATTGTTGGATTATCAATTCAATCTCTGAGACATTCAAGGCTCTAGGCTCGGAGAAAGTGGCCCTTGAGGCATCAGGCATTAGGATATTCCATTTATCCGAAATCTTCCTTCCTGTTGCTGAGACCGGTGCCATTTCATTGGGTTGGTAGCCTGCACAAATAATATGACTGTCCCATTAGATAATAATAACCTTATAATTTATGATAGCAACTGCTAATAATTAGACAAGCGTCGATCAATGAAAAGCTGGTTTATGCATTTTCTCTTAAATGTGTGATAGAAACCCTTAATGATTAGTTTTGAAATTGCCATTATAATTTTACTAGTCCAGATTCTTGTATTTTTAAGAGTTCAAAATTCTTGATTAGTTTTGGAATAAGGTAACGAGTTGAGGAAAAAAGTAAAATGAAGAATGAATAGTAGGATGATTGAAAGGGAGAAAAGGATTACAATGTGAACTGTATCATTCAAACCAAAATTCTTACAGGTATGGGAAGCTCTGCCAACATGCCAAAGCTGACAGAAAATTACACCACCCTTGTCATGAACTGCTTTCACTACAGGCTTCCAAGCTTCTACCTGCTCTTTTTTATATATTCCAGGACAGTGTGGAAACCTGTAAACATAAAACACAATCATTTGTTAGTGGTGGATTCCAATTAACATACTGAAAGATTTCTTCAATGCAAAATAGAGTACCATGCATTCCCCTTGGACATAGCTGGATTGACAAGTCTCATTTATTATGAGTTTTGTTAAAGGATCTACATCGATAAAGTGGAAAGTAGTGCCCAGGAGGTGTGCTGGTTATACAGTGACCTCAAAACTTGCCTTATGCTGATACACTTATCTAAAAACCAAAAATTGCAGCCATTAAAATAGACCATCATGGAGAATCACAGTAAAGATTGTTGCCCTGATCACTATCAGTATGCGTTTTTTATGTATTCGATTTAAATAGACATACCCAAAGGCATCATCTGCTATACCAACACCTTCAGTGATGAGAAGGCCTCCCTCAGTTGCTCTCTGAGAGTAAAACTCCATGTGAGTAGTCTGTGGAAGGTGATTTAGTGCCCTGCATCTTGTCATAGGAGCCAATACAATCCTACAAAAACGACACTCAAAGCTTTAAAAGTACTTCCATACCTGCTCCAACCATGATCTGATTACCTTTATAAAGTCAAAATGAAAAGCAATACAACAATCACAACTTCCCCTACATAATATATTTATAAGTGCCAACTATGTCAATCCAATCCCAGCATAGAATTAAGTGCCAACTAATCCAATCCAAGCATAGAATTAGGTACCAAGTATACCAATCCAATCGAAGCATAGAATTAAGTGCCAACCATACCAATCCTTCTGACCATAGAATTTGTAAGGTGTCTAACTTAATGAAGTAGAAGATGAAAAACATTTCCTTCTAACTTAATAAAGCATGAAACACATTTTCTTCAGCCTGTCTACTATCTAATAGCAACAACTACACATGATCATAACTTAATTCGAGAAATCTTAATAAAAAAAGGTTTGAGGAATTAATTTCATAAATAAATCAGAGTGCTATGACAAAACATATTAAACCTCGGTTTAGAGTGTTGTTCTTCCAACCACAAGTCAGTCTCAGAAACAATCTTATAAACAAGGAAACATATTTTTTATAGGACCTTCAAACCACTTCGGCATTAAACACTTCGGAAATCATACTTTTGATGAACATTATATCTCTTAATCATTTAATACCTGTGAGATAGCTTGAATCTTCCCAGCTGGTAGTTGGAAAACAAGTCCATTGATGATTCCCTTAACTTTTCAATTGCAATGTTCAAGCCGTTCTCGCTCATTGCAATTTCAACTCACTGCTATAAAAGTTGGCAAGGTGATTTTGATCATGAAAGGCCATTTTATTAACATTTGAGACTTGAAAAGATAAATGTCTCCTTCCCTGGAAGAAAACAGTAGCTAGAAATAGTGATGTTTCATTGACTGCAACATCTAGGAACCCTTTTTTATTAGGTGGACAAATTGAATTTGAATACGGTGAGCAAATGGGTCCTTCGGTTGAAGGATGAGGGCCACACAAGACAATCGACTATTTATACCCAAGGACGTGGAAGCTTTATCATCGCTGAGTTCAAAATAAGTAGATGTGGCTTTAAAAGTGCTAAGTTGTTTTCATCAATTTTTGATTTAGAAAGCATTAGTTTAATTAGTAAGGATGACAAATTGTTATCTTATCCCTCAAATGTTGATGGTAAGTTAGGAAATTGTTAGGCTACCAGTACCCACCAAAATACATATCTTATTAATTGTTCTATTCACCATTGACAAGTGTCAATCCAAATTTTTGAAAAATCTGATTACATAACCCTGATTTGTCGCAGGCATCCTTATCTAGTGGTCCCATTTGAAGAGGCAATCCTAAAATATCTGTACAGATCCTCCTCTTGAAATTTCAAATCTCTTTCAAGATTTAGGGTCCCAAAGAAATGATTTTATATCTGCTAAACTATTTTTTTTCATTTTGAATGTGAAAGTAATATAAATTTATTTTTAAAATAGTAATACATTATAAATAAATTATCATATCTCCTATTAAACCTTCGTACAAGCTGTCTGCAACATCTACAAACTTTTAGTAGTAGTTAAAATTCTCTTTCCTAAAATATAATGGCTCTTAATTTTTGTGCTCAATGAAACCACCTCCAGCAGTAACATAAGAAGAGTGATAATACTTCATCTAGATGTACAATTTGAGTTGCCTTAAAAGAGTAAAGATATGTCTGAAATATAAATTCAATTTTATTAATTAATAAGTGTTGTTTTTCTTGGGAAACAATTTTGTGGCATGTTTTTTGTTTGCCCTCGTGGCTTGTATTTTGTCTGCTCTCATGGCATTTGTTCTTTTTTGAGGCTGTGAATACTCCCAGCCACCCACTTACTATGTTACACTTTGTATTATTTTCTCTATAATTTAATATAAAGGTGGTTCCAATATTAAATTGAATTATTTCAGATATTTTAATTCAAGACGTGTATTTTATAATAGAAATATAAATTCAATTTTATTAATTAATAAGTGTTGTTTTTTGGTAAACAATATATAAATTGAATTAGTTTAGATATCTTAAATATGTATATATTTTTTGATTGAATTTGAAATTGTAGAGATTAGTTGTATGAAATTTTTAGGTTTTGCGTCAAGGACTGAGGTTTCCATTCTCAACAGGAAGAGGATCCCAACCTCATCCTTTATTTATTAATATTTTGTGAGATTGAAACCTTGGTAAATATGTAGACAACACCTTTTACACTATCATATACACGGTAAACCACAATCCATATATATATATATAAATATTCTCTTGAATTTAATATATAACTTAGATATAATTAAATAATTCTATGAATATATCATGATTTTCTATTCTCTTTTTTAAATAAATAAATCACTCAATAATAATAAAATTGGGGCTCAATTACTAAACTTGCTTCTCCCACCACTTCCCTAAACAAATCCCTCATTCTCCGTTCTATCTTTTGGTGTCTGTGTCTGGTTGGTCACAACATCACTTTTACTCGTTGATTACGTGCAGGAGGTGTACAACAATGAGCTTTGCAACTTGTTGAAATAGATCCATTGTCCCATTAAATATGATTTGTCATCCGCGTTCAACTTGCTGATTTGATAGCACAGAGTTCAATTATAAGAGGCATCAATAATCCTGCCAAAGGAGTAAATGTTTATCCCTCTGTTAATTGTAAGGATATGGTATTTTATCATTTACATTTCAGACTATTTTTGAGGATGGACCATTCAAACAGTGTAAAAAGTTGATGGCCTTGGTTTTTTTAATTAATTGTGTTGATAAGCGGTACCACCAAATGTATATGTGGTAGTTTGTCCTTTATTTACTTGTAGCAGTTCATAAGTTGGAGTTCTGAGTTTTTTTCCTTTTTTCGAAAAGATCTTTTTTAACTCAATATACTAATTCCGCTAGATTGAGGGAAGCGTGATCGTTTTTACATATTTTAACTATAATTTAATAAAATTTTAAGCGTTAAATTTAGACGGGTTAATATTTATCCAAGTTGTAAATTTGAAGGTTTATATTTTTATAAACCATAAAAAATGTTATTAGTCATACATTATATGGTGTAAAAAAATATAATATATTAAAAATTATAATTTAGAAATATAATATATAATAACATATTATTTTGAAAGAGAATGACTCTTGACCGGATGGAGTGTCGCACTAGCGAAAACTGCGAATTATGCGAAAATAATCTGCGAAAAATGTGAAAAAGGCAAAAAGCTTGTTTTTTCAAAAATAACAAAGGTCGTGGCGGGAGATGGGTTTCCCGCACCGGGTGTCGAGGTCCTCACTGGTGCGAACAAGATCCCAGTGGGAAATGGCTGGCGAGGCGGCGCCCGTGGATCAGCCCGTGAACTTGAAGCGGAAAAGGTTGTGCTTGAATTGATAGGACAATTCGGCACTAGCTTGGTTGTCAAAACCCTAGTTTCTTTGTTCGGGGAGTCGGTACTGGAAAACATGGCAGCGGAAAAAAGTCTGGTGCAGGCTGAGCTGACCGTTGAGGTGATACAAGAGGTCCCTTTCAATCCATCCCCGGTTGGGTCTGATAGGCTGAAGAGCTTGGAAGACTTCAAGGTTGAAGGAATCAATTTCAAAATCGCTGCAGAAAGTTTACATCTCTTGGTGCCTCCTCCTCCCAAAGCTGATTTTTCTGATTCGCGGGTGAAAAGGGCAATTTTCTGCAAGTTTGTAGGCACCTGTTTCTCTCGAAGGAGGATTTCAAGCTGGGTCACGTGCTTTTGGGGCTCAAATGCTAAACCAAAAGTCAGTTTCCATGCCAACGGCTTTTTCCAGGTATGTTTCCCCTCCCCTGATTTGTTGAATTTGGTGCTTAAAGAAGGACCCTGGTTCATGAACTCTTCCAGCCTATACTTTCGTCCTTGGTCACCAAATTTCGACCCCTGGAAGGAAAAAATTTCCAAGGCCCCGCTTTGGTTAAGCATTCATGATCTGCCTTTGGATCTCCACAAATGGTCTGTTCTGAAGCCAATTGCGAACTCCCTGGGGACCCTCGTGCCCATCCGTAATCCTGCCCTAAATTTCTGGCACAAAAGCTCGGTGCGTCTCTATGTGGCGATGGACCTGACTACCCCTCTACCACCGTCTTTGACTCTCCAAACAAATTCCGGCCCCAAGTGCTTTACCATTGAGTATGAGGGTCTAAATGCAAAGTGTTTTTATTGCGGGCAGTTGGGTCATCTGAGTAAGGCCTGCTCTTTGAAACTGGCCAAGGCTTCCAAGGAGTTGGATTCTCAGAAGGTTGGCTCTATGATGAAAGGGCTGGAGGAGATTGAAATGGCATCACCCTTGGTGGGTGATATTTCACCTCTTTCTCTTCTAAAAGAAACTGAAGAAGTGCATAAAAACTCTGGGGAATTAATTTCCCTTATTAAGGAAGGTTTCGATCAAGGGCAAGCGGCTTCCCTGAACTCGCTACAATCTTGGCTCCTGGATAAAGTTGAGACAAATAAGCTTCAGTCCCTTTTAGGTGATGGCATCTTGGAGGAAGGAGAATTTGAGCCGGATTTGCTGGAACCAGCTTTAGCTTCCTCAAAATTGGCTTCGGTTCAAGCAAGGTTGAAGGAGGCCATATGCGGCTCAACCGGCAAAAAAGGTAGAAAATCCAAACAAGAACTGGCACTGTTGGAAGTGGATGTTGGCAAACAAAGTGTCCTGAACTTTGCCAAAGCTATGTCCGGGAAGGCGAATGTCCTTCCCTCTCCTAAATGATAATACTTTCTTGGAATATCAGGGGTCTCAACACCCCTGATAAACAACGCTTGTTTAAGCGTTATCTCTTCTCCTCGAAGGCGAGTGTGGTGTTGCTTCAAGAAACAAAGATGGCCGCGGCGGAAGCTGCTACGCTCTGGAAAAATTCAGTTAAGGGCTGGAATTTCTTCTTCTCTGATGCTACCCGGGGCCTAAGGGGGCTTGGGATTCTGGTGGAAGGAATGTTAGGTTCAAGTTGATCTTATCCACCAAAATCATAGTTAGCAGTTGGGTCGGGTTTTCCCGAAACGTTCTCATTCAGTCTTCTACCTCCTTAATGTGTATGTTCCGAATAGCATAATTGGCAAAAGAGAGGTTTGGCAAGACATCTCCAGGTCTTTGCTCCCCCTCGAGGATCAACTGTTTCTTCTTGGTGGTGATTTCAATGCTATCACCTCTGAGAAAGATAAAAAAGGTAGTATTTCTAGAAATCGGCAATCCCAGGCAGATTTTTGTTCCTTTATCTCTGACAACTCTCTTTTAGATATCGAGCCCAAGCAAGGTTGGTTCACCTGGAGCAATCATAGGAAGGGCTTCAGTAATATTGCTGAAAGGCTCGACAGGTTCTTAGCCGGCCCTAAGTGGTCTTTGAATAATGTTGTCTTAGAATGCTTGATTCTGCCTTGGTCTGGCTCTGATCACTTCCCGGTTTCCCTATCAGTCAATATCGACTTTGCCCCTTGCAAATCCCCTTTTAAGTTTGAGCTTATGTGGCTGAGGGATGCCTCTCTGGAAAACAACATTTCACAATGGTGGCACTCCTATCAGGTTGAAGGTTCAAAAATGTTGGTGCTTGCACAAAAACTAAAACTTCTCAAAAAGGATCTAATATCTTGGAACAAATCTTGTTTTAAGAATATCTTCCAAGAAAAGGCTAGAGTGGAAGCTGAGTTGAAAGCTCTAAATGAGTTAATTTTTGTCTCTGGCATGGGGGAGGCGGAGTTTCTTCTGGAGAAGTCTTTACTAGCCGAACTTGGTGAATTGCTTCTGCGCGAGGTCTTCTGGAAACAAAAATCGCGGGAATTATGGCTCAAGGATGGGGACAGGACAAAAAAAATTCATTCATCCGTAAAAGCAAGGTGGAGCTCGTCTTTCATCTCCGAGATAAAGAGTCATGATGGTATTGTCCTCTCTGATCAAAAACAAATTTCTGATGAAGGGGTCTGGTTCTTTACTTCCCTCCTTCAAGGTGACATCGCATCCTTTGATTCAAAGCAATCCTCTTTCCTTGACAATATCCCGATGCTGGTCACTGATGCTCAAAATGTGGCCCTTATTAAGCCCTTCACTATGAATAAAGTGGAGAAAGTGGTTTTCTCTATGGCCAAGAACAAAGCTCCGGGTCCGGATGGTTTTTCAGGCTGATTTCTTTCAGAAATTTTGGAACATCATTGGCTATGATGTTTGGGCGGCTGTGGAAGAATCTCGCAGATCCTGTTCAGTGCTTAAATCACTAAATTGTACCTTTATAAGTCTCTTCCCGAAGATCCCTCAACCCTCTTCATTCATGGACTTCAGGTCGGTTTCTCTGTGCAATACCTCCTACAAAATCATCTCGAAAGCCATTGCTTCCAGACTCAAAGGGCTGCTGGAACCTATGATCTCTCCGGAGCAATCTGGTTTCTTGCCGGGGAGGTCGATTTTTGATGGTATTTTTCTCTCTCATGAACTCATTCATTCTCTCTCCTACAATAAATCCCTAGGTATGTTACTAAAACTGGATATTAGCAAGGCCTTTGACAAGATCAACTGGCGTTTTCTAATCAGAATCCTTAGAAAGTTTGGTTTTTCGGTTCAGTTTTGTAATTGGGTGTTCAGTTGCATAGTTGGGCCTTCTTTCTCCATGTTAATTAATGGTAATGCTGAAGGTTTCTTTGAAGGTAATCGGGGTATAAGACAGGGCGACCCTCTCTCCTCCTTTCTCTACATTTTAGTGGTTGACTCGCTGAGTAGGGCCATCAGCAATAAAGTTCGGGAAGGAAAATTGCAGGGATTAAGAATACGGAGGGGGTGGATCCTATTTCTCACCAGCAATTCACGGATGACACTTTCTTGTTTGGAAAAGCCAGCATTTAGGAGGCCAGAGAACTGAAGGGGTTGCTCGATGCTTATGCAGTCGCTGCTGGACAAGAGGTTAGCCATGTCAAATCCTTCATCTTCTTTTTTAACGTCCCCCCTTCTCTGGAAGCTAGAATTCTTGGCATCTTCAGTTTCAAAAAAGGCTCCCTTCCAGTCAAATATCTTGGTGTGCCTTTGTTTGGTGGCTCAGGTCGGACCTCGATGTGGAACGATCTCCTCTCTTCGGTTAATTCGAAACTCAACTCCTGGAAAGGAAAATGGCTATCACTAGCTGGAAGACTAGTCCTCATCAAATATGTTCTCAGTGCCTCCCCCTTATACATGCTTTCCATACTGAAAATCCCCAAAAGTGTTCTATCAAAGCTTATCGTGATTATGCGAAATGTCTTATCGAAAGGTCCCTCTATGGAAAGTAAAATACCATTGATCAGCTGGGAAACTTTGTCCAAACCCAAAGATCTAGGCAGGGTTGGCATTCTCAACTTGGGTATTCAAAACTTGGCCCTGGGCACCAAGCTTGTCTAGAATCTCCTCACAAAACCTTTGTGTCTTTGCAGCCAAGTGGTGGAAAAAAATATCTGGGGGCCCATCTTCCGGAATCAATTCTCCACATTGCTAATCCCCCTCGTGGTTCTCATATATGGAACTTCTTAGTTGAATGTCAGGAGCTCTTCTTATTCAATGTGGCCTAGAAAATTGAAAAAGGTGACAGGGTGTTATTCTGGGACGATCCTTGGAATGGTTTTCCCATGCTTGGGGAAAATCCTGAGTTTGGGGAAATCAAGAGGCTCTTAGTTGAAGAATGGGGACCATATGTTTCCAGCTATGGGCTGATTCCAGAAAATTTCCCTGCTCTATTGGAATGGAAAAGTATTGATCACCTAAATCTCTCTTTGGAATCTAAGGATAGTTTTCGCTCAGCTCTGTAGGAACAACAGATAGTGCTTTCCAGGGGTAATGATGAAATTGTCTGGACTGCAGCCTCTTCTGGGAAATACTCCCTACGTTTTGGCTATAAATTATTGCATGTTCAGCAGGAAGTTGAGGCTCTAATCTAGAAGGCATGCTGGTCCCCCTCATGTCCCCCTAAAGCTGGCCTTTTCACTTGGATGGCTTTCAAAGGCAAAATTCTCACTCAAGAAAGGAGGAAGAGATTTGGTTTTCATGGTCCCTCAATGTGCTTTCTGTGTGAGAAGCATGAGGAAGATCGTGATCATCTTCTGCTTCATTACCCATTCACAGCTGAATGCTAGAGTTGGTTGTGTGCCAGGCTCAATCTCCCATGGGTCCAGCCCTCTACACTCCCGGCAGCCATTTTGGCTTGGCCTATAAACCTCCACTCTAGTGCTCTCTCCTCGATTTGGCTGTGTGGTATCGTGCTACTTCTTTGTCACATCTAGTGGGAGCGTAACAAAAGAATCTTTAGGGAGGAGCAAAACTCGGTGGATAGGGTCATTTTCAGGTTGGAATGGGCTATCTCTGAGGTGGTTTCTCCTAATTGGTCCCGCTCTCATCACTTCTCCAACATTGACAGGGAAATCAAGTAGCGCTGGCCTAGAATCATCAAGCTCGGAGCAGGTGTTCAGCGCCCTTTGATCTCCTTAGCCTTGCTCCATCGGTTAGCCCGTTGGCTCCCCCCACCCCGGGTTTCCTCAAACTAAATTTTGATGGAGCAGTCAGAGGTAACTTGAGCATCTCCGGCGCTGGATGCATTATAACAAATGAAAAGTGATTATTGGTCAGTGCCGCCTCCTACAAGCTCAGGGATGACATTTGTAATTCGGCTAAACTACAAGCTTAGAGCAAAGGTCTGCATCTAGCTGTCTCCTTAAAGACAGAAAAACTAGAAATCAAGGGGGATTCGCTAGTAATTGTGAATGCCATAATTAAAAATAAAGTTGTGTCTTGGAAACTGGACCTAAGAGTTAAAAAGGTCCTTTGGCAACTCAGGAATTTCAGTGCCTGGAACATTAAGCACGTGTTTTGGGAAAGTAATAATTACGCGGACAAGCTGGCGAATGCAACAATCAAGCAAGCACAACAGGAGATAATGGCATTCAATTCCAGCACGTGGGAAGGATTGGGGATATTGATCTTGCGCGAGGTGGATTTAAAAGCACACGTCGTCTAATGATACACTTGCAGGATGTGAAGGGTCTATTTAATGTTGTAGACAAGGGCTTCTCCTTATATTTTTTTCTCCCTCTCTTTGATAGCTATGGTTGTCCCTCGTCTACCGTGAATTTCCTTGAGCTGTGATCTGCATGAAATAGTGTTTCGTTCTAGGATAACAGACAACCGACTGAAAAGAATTTTTCGTCTCTCCTGCGTCGAAGAGTTGAATGTGATCCGTTGGACCCTATCTCGCCTAGATGGACCAAGTTGCGGTTGTCTGCGGCAAGGGCCTATGACTTTTTCTGGTTGAATTGGGTGAATTATGAAGTGAAAGCTAAAATGGAAGATGATACCAGCCTTGGTCGGGTGTCTCAGGCTACTAGTGTTGCTATCACCTTTGGGTCTAGAGAGTAATCCCTCTGTTGCCTAATACTATAGTTATAGTATATCTCGGATAATGTTGGCCTATGTTCGTGTATATCCAGCTGCTTTTTTGCTCTTATGATTTTTTTGTTTTGCTTTGAAATCTTGAGGTCGGGCCTCTATTTATGTAAATAGGGAACGGGTCCCTTCAACCCACTTTATCTATAAAAAAAAACTTATTATTTCGAATATAATGTTATTTTAACTTCAACCAAAAAGAAGGTAAGAAGATTAATCCATCCCCAACCTTCACGTATGTTATTTATCTATTGTATTACTACTGGTGTTTTTACATAACAAATTTATCTATGTTATTTGAAGGCTTTTTTTTATCATTTTAAGTGTACATAATAAATAGCTCTAGCCTATAACATTATACAAAGAGTATTAATAAATTCATATTTCAAAACATATCTTTAATGAAAATAAATTGTTGTAACTTTCTCTCACGTTGAAGCTCAACATTTACCATCAAAAACAAGTAGGTATTGTCATCTTTATACTGTATGATAAGAGTTTCTTATTAATTCTATTTGAGAACGTGGTTGGTTGCTCTCCTCTTACCAGGAAGATTTACTGAGATAATATGTAAAATATGCCGAGAGGTGAAGTTCACGAGGTGCCTATATATTTATATAATATATGTAATAGATACCTCTAGGCATATATTACATATAAATTTATATAATATAGGTATGCTAGTAGCATCCGTCGGGGTCGCATTATGCAGAAAATAATACCAAAAATAAAGTACTGAAAATAAGGGGGAATTTAGTTTGTGCATGAATAAAATAACATTTATAATTTAATATTATAATTATTTATTATAAAAACATGGTCACCTATAATGTAATTTTCTTATTTAATTATATTATTAAATAGCTTAACACATATATGTAATTTTCTATTATTCATATCTAAATAGTAGGTTAAAACCTATTTATTAATCTTTGAAGTGGTGGCCCTATTATTTACCAATTATCATATTCAAGATAAAGGTAGGAAAAAAGGCAAACATTTAGTTCGTGCATTTAATAATATTTTCAAATACTGATTTCGATAAAAATGTCACAAACAAGTAAAATGAGAAAATGTTAACAATTAATCCTTTTACACTCAAATATCTTACAAGGAACATCATAAATGCATTTAAAGAAGGAAACCTATCTCTTAAGAGAATGAGTATGAGAAACAAAAATCAATGTCTATAAGACATGAAGTTCTTATGGATTTTATTAGTAACCATATTATCAAGTTAAAAAAATACAATTTTTTTCATACGAATCAAAATGCGTAATGTACATCGCATGTAATGACAAATTCATAGAATGAAATGCGTGTTACAAAGGATACATTATTTATATTCCAAGGACATTAGTATTTTTTCCTTTGCCTTCCATTTTGAAAGTAGTTTTCCATTCTTCATCGTTGCATAATGTTCATATGAAAATGGCAGAGATATTCTTAGACTCTGCAACGACTTCACTCGAGAGATAGCCATAAATGTTAACCCCATTGTTTCTCTTTCTTCAATATCAATTGTAGCGAAAGAGTCAAACCTTGCGATTTATGTATCATCAATGCCCATGCCAACCGTAAAGGTAATTGGTGTGTGCGTCCCCTCTATATTGGCGTAATTGGGATGGTATGTAGAGTTCTATCTTCGAATGGTATTCCAAAGTAACTATCAAATTCAACCATTACATATGTTGGCGAGTTCGGTGGACCATTACCAGGTGCATATACTATGCTTCAAATATATCCCAAAGCTCCATTTACAAGACCTGCTTCTATTTAAAGATTGGATGTTAGCATAACCCTTGCATCATTAGAAATTAATAATTCTAAATCGAGTTCATCATTTAAAACTCCTGCCATTGTGTTGGTGGTACTTGTTCTAGTTGCAATACTAAATGTGACAGGTCTTTTCAAGGAATGATATTTTTGGTTGTTATGGTTATTCACATTAATTATTGTCGCCATCAGGTGAATATTATTATAAAATTATTCATTGCTATCTTTGTCTAATGTAGAACTTGTTTAATTCATTAACAACATCCAATCATCTAGTGTCGGATTCGCATCTCTGAGATTGGCCAAAAGTTGTCGAAAACATTTTTGGTCTTCATCTTCTCCTCCTTGCCTAAATACCTTATCCAATGTAACAACTGTTCCGAATGCTTCCCATAGCAGCTTTACACGTCTATTACTATCATATGGCGGTTTATCGGTAATAGGAGGAAGTTTCCCCAAATCTCCTACCAAAATCATAGAAACACCACCAAAAATCATGTCTGATCTTTCAGGGAATGCTTGACAAAGTCAGGAGTCCATGTTTTCTATAAAACTTTATCCAACGAAGCTCATTTCATCAATCAATACATATTTTATGTGGCAAATCTCTTATTGGATTGTTGTAAGTCTTGATCCCTCCAATTATGCAAATTCTGTAATAGGGATTCGAAGTTGTGAATGGATCGTCAAGTTGCCAATATTAAAAGTTTCAACTCCTGTTGGTGCAAGCAATAGAAGAGGAGAACGTTCAAGGAATGATGCATCAAAAAGTGCCTGACGAATTGCACTAATCAAATAGGATTTTCCTGTTCCTGTTGTTCTTTGAACTATCATGAGAAATGGAATGTTATTTCAATGTTGATTATAATGTGTCATTATTATATCAAGTGCTTGTTTTTGTTTAGCACCCAAGGTGTCGCAATTGAAACTTGGGGCTAATTTATTGTCTATAACCAACCCATTATCTTTCATGTTGCTTATGAATTTTATCACTTTACTTGTGTATTCTTCACCTCAATATTCATCATTCCACGATGTTTGTCTGTCAATATCTCTCCTTCCCAACATATCTATTTCCTTCGCTTGCAAAATTTGACCACGATGAAGCCTACACATGATTTCCCATTCATGTTCTATTGTATTCTGTTGAACATGTTGATTAATTTCATCTTCAAAATTGTTGTTATTTTCAACGTCTTCTACTGCAATCCTTCTTTCGACACGCCATGGATTATAATGGAATGAATCCCAGTTTGAACTTATTGAATCAAAATCATGTCCAATATCTCTCTCTATATCTCGAAACAGCTTATAAAGCAATAAATCTGACCAACAAAAATCAACCCATTTATGAGATTCCCATGAAGGGACAAAGGAAAACCTCGGGAACACTCTCACAATAGCTGTCAAACTCCTGACCTCCCACTTGTTATCCTATTTTCTCCTTGGATTATATGTCCAATATCCAGTTGCATCAATAAGAGACACACTTTCCATGGAAAAAGGCTTATTCTTGTACCCATCAATGAAACTTTTTGCATGTTTTTCATGGTCATCTCTATCAGGTGTTGTTAATTTTTTGAACACTTCGCACGCAACACTCAAATTGAAAAATACTCTACTACTCTCTACCAAAGGGATCTCCAACAACATGTGACATGTTTCTCGTGTGCCAATGTCTCTTTCAACAATTGTTTTGGTTAGAAGTCTCTTGTATGATGTCGCTATCATTTCATCTGGGTTTTCAATATTTGTCATCCGCATCAACATTTGATGATACGTTTCAGATCTTTTCTCCGCTTTCGCTGCATACTTTGCAATGTACTTGACTACGACATGCTTAGAAAGAACAGGTTGCCAATCTACGTTTTGTCTCCACAATTGTAATATGTAGCGATTATGTGTATTTACCTTATCATCATTTCTCGCAAGTTCATACTTTTTATCTCCCATCTCTGAGTCTTGATATAACTTTGATCCGTCGAGATTCAATAGCCACTGTGCATTATACCTGCAAAATTTAATAATCAATTATTAGTTCTTCCACTTATGTGTTTTTTATTTCAATTTAATTCTTCAATTTTTGAACATCTTACCTACAAAAAAAATTCCCCTTTTCTTATGTAGGCAGACACCCTCTCTAAACATCATATGTCATTCTACACTATTGAGAATCTCTTCATAGTCACATTCCATATTGAATTGTGTAAGTTGTCTTGTATTTCGAAGACATGGATGCTGCATAAAATTTTGGTAGACCTGTAACATAGAACATAAGAATACACAATATATTTTGAAAACGTAAAAATTCTATATAAATCATAAACTCGATGAGAATCAATAAATTACCTTTATGTTTCATTGGTGCGGGTCATCCCGAGGATTCCATACATGGAAAATAGAATGGAAGTATTTTTCAGCATTTCCACGTTGAAAATCATCATCCAATCAAGGTTTTCCATATTCGGTGCCCCTTCTAACCATATGAATCCATGCACATGCGGCAAACCTCTATGTTGTCATTCATATCTAGACCAATAATATTTAACTTTCATAACTTTTTGTAATACCTCCTTTCGGAAAAGTATATGTCGCAGGTGCATATAATGTGCCACTATATGTGGATATTTGATGATATTTTTCCTTCACCAATTTTTTGCTTCTCGTGGATTATCCAGTGGTGTTCTAGGCATTAATGCATGTAGATCAGGCCAATACATATCAGCTGCGCTCAATGTGAAAAAAATGGTAAGCGATCCTATTTGATGCAACATGTCAGCCAATTCACCACGACATTTTTCCCAGTAAGACCTTGTACCCCTCATGGATGTTCCGAACTGCATCAAACGATCAGCCAGATTGGAATGGGGAACATTTTTCATATGCTCACGTAACTCGTTAATGGTGATTGACATATCTTGGAGGTTTTTCTTCACAAAAACTGTAGACAAATTTTGTGCACGATGTCTCATGATCATGTTCATCATGTAATACCTGAACCGAGGATGTCAATCGGTGATCCCTATATCAAAATAAATGCTTTACAATTTCATGGATATCTACTCATCTTAATCGTGGTTCTAGCTAATCACATTTTCCATCAGGAAATAGAGTAGGGAATTCCATATCAAGTAGTCCAACTGTCACATACTCATTGATAGGAGATGCTCCTATCCCTAGCAAATCAATGAGTGTTTTAGGGTACGCAAGAGGGTTATTCTCCCACACATGGATTAATTCCATCTCCCTTGGGGCATTGGGTGGTTCAGACATCATCGATGTTGTATGACTAATTATATTTCCTTCATTTGGCTCCATGATTGGACCTACAAACACAATTTCATTTGTGTCAAAATCAAACTCCATATGAAATGAGTTCATCTTCTCAAACACATTCTTAGCAGAATGAGGAGGGAGTTCATTTAGAGCATTTTCATCGATCTGGACATCTGAATAGAACTTATCATGTTCTATTTTATATTTCAACGCATTGTAAACTCGTTGTCTATTGAATGTAAAGTTTTAATTTGTTCCACGTTGATCTCTCCTCCGAACAATAATCATCGGCAAATCTTTCAATCTATGGGGCAAATTATTAGTGATTTCTTTTAATTTTTTAGGAAAACTTATCGTGTGACCTTTATATTTATATTGACCTCTTGTTGTATGTGTTACCTGCATAATTAGCTTGACACGGGCTATTAACATTTCCTCAATTTGAGTTAAGTTTGCAAGTTCTGGCAGTTGTGGCCTGAGATCCATATTTTTCAATGCCAAAAATCGATGATGTACTTTCTCTTGTTGACATATAGTACACATAGGTCCTTGAGGTGTTCGAGAAACTTTTATTCCAATGTAACATTCCTGACAAATATAATATATGGCTGGAGAAGAAAGGTTATAAAGACCGTGTCAAAAAATCATTTAGACTGTATTGAAATATCTCCCAAGCATTACATTGGCATCATATATCATTTTTTCTCTTACAATATGCGAGTCTTGCATTCTTCTTCTTCTTCTAGGTTCAATTGTTGACTCCTCTTGTAAATCATTATTTTACATTCTTCTTCTTCTCGTTGTTCATATTAGTTGTAATGTTGTCTCCTGTTGCACACTATCATTCTCTAAATTATTTGCAACGTCTATATTCATTATATCCAGGGCCAAGTTTTCCGGAGTTTCGAGCACGCGATCCATCGATGTTGAATTTCTTGCCCCGGAATTAACTTCAAAATTACCAGCCATTCTACGAGAATTCCTCTGAGATGCTTCGTGGTGAAGTTCTCGTCTATGTAGCCTTTCCTCCTCTTACAATTGACCTGAACGAATCTTTCTTTATGACCTTGCTCTTGATACATGTGATTCATCTTGAGACGATCCTTCAATCATGTTATTTGCATTTTGTCGTCTTTATACATCTAATTCTTTATTTGTTAATTCAGCCCTTCGTTCTGCGAAACTTTGTCTATCGTTATCATTTCGATGTTTCCTTTGTTCCTCTCATTGTGCATCTGTCATTTCTTTTTGTCTCCTTTTGTGATATTGTCTTTGATATTCTCTTCGATATGCTCTTCTTTCATCTTCATTTTCGAAATTTAATCGTGGTCAAGCCACACCTATAAATTATTTTCAAAAAATTTTGTAATTATTTATATAACTAAAAAATCCACTTACATGCAATAGAAATCAATCATATATTATCCAAGTTGTAACAATTAGCAAGGCTAGTCAAAGAATGATATGAAATTAAGAGAATAGGAGATTAGAAAAAGAGTTTCCATTTCCATATCTATGACCTTTTGTTTGATTTTTAATAGTTTTTTCACCAACATACTCAAAACACTATGCAATTTATAAAATCATTTATATAAATAATGCAATCAAATACTCACATTCTCGTCTTTCTTCCTCAAGAAACTGATCTGAACGAATCTGTCATTGTATCCTTATTCTTGATACATGTGAGTCATCTTGAGACGATTGTGCATGAATTGTCATCATGTTATTTGTATGTTGTCATCTCTCTGCATCTATTTCTTCATTTGTCAATTCAACCCTCTGTTTTGCAAATGCTCTTCTATCATTATCATTTCGATGTTTCCTATGTTCCTCTCGTTGCGCATCTGTCATTTCTTGTTGTCTTCTTCTGCGATATTTTCTTTGATATTCTTTTCTTCCCTCTTCATTTTCAAAATTTAATCTTGGTGGAGCCATGCCTATAAAGTATTTTCAAAAAATTGTCTAATTATTTATATTATTTAAAACTCCATGTACATGTGATAGGCAATAATCATATAGTATAGAGAATCTAAAAATTATGAAGGATGCTCAAAATATGATATGAACTAAAGCGAATAGGATTTTATAAAAATGGATTGTGTTGCCATCTTTATGACCTTTTGTTTGATTTTTTAATGTTTTTTCACAAATATACTCAAAACACCATACAATTTATAAATTCATTTACATAAATAACCCAATCAAATATTTACATATTTTCATAATAAAAATTCTTCCTGCCAAAGGAGTCACCACAGTGAAAAATTGTGCACAAATTGTACACAAACTATCACATTTACAAATAACAAACAATACATCAATTCTATATTAACACAACAATTCTTCATCGACTTCATTACAGTATAAATCGTTATTATATAGGCAAGTTGTGACAATTCAACAATATTCCTCTCATAAATAACACAATATCAAAGACAAAAGTATAAAACAAAGAATTCTCAATTGCATATTCAAAAATCAACTATATCCATGTCCTTCGATGAAAGAAACGCACACCACCTGTAAAGAAATGTTCAAATGCACATATCCACATTAATCATTGCTTGAAAAAACACAACATACAAATGTCAATAAAATAACATCTCATACACTCACGAAAATGAAAAATAATATGATGGAACCATAGATCCTAGAAATGTATATGAAAACATTTTTCCAAGCATACACAAAATATGATTTCACGGTTTCGTTATAGAAATATCAAACATTTATATTTGACATTTTTTATAGAAAAAATGCATTTTTCGAATGATGCATATGTTCAACATATATCGGGGGGTCCCTCGTTACGTTGCTTTAAAAACCTTTTCGAGAACACGGGATGACATCCAAATTAGGACGTGCTAGGAGAGCATAACAGGAAACATCCCATTTGCAAATCCTAGCTCCTGGTATGGAAAAAGGCGTGTGCAACGATAGATTCCAAGTTTGACATATATCCACAAATGTTCCCCAATGAGAATAATGTAAGGATATATATAACGTTTTGTAATTAGATGCTTTTTTATTTCATAAGAATAGGTAGTTTGAGACTCTCATCTAATATATTTTTAAATCTTAATAACACATTAAAAATATGATATTTTTCCTAAATTAAAAAACTGACTTTGGTTTGATTTGAAAAATGTAAAGTTACTTTAATATTTTATATTAATTGTGAACGTTGAATTGATATAATAAACATATGTTCCATTATATTTAAATTTTCATTTATATGTTTTATAATAGTTTTATCTATTTTATTTTTAAAATATGACTCATGATCTTAAAGATAGGGAAATATAAAATTATTTAAACTATAATTTTTGTGACAATCTTAAATATTATTTAAAACATAAATTGAAAGACGTATATATGGCCAGACCGTCACATATTTTCCTTTTGACAGACAGGGGTGACCATCAAATTCCTGGTCTGGATTGAAGTCATCCATCACCAATCAACATGAAATTTGTAAAGAAAGTGGAGTTAATAATCAATATGGAATCCTTGAATGGGTAGAAATATCTGATAAATTTCTCATAACCAATATACATTGGTATTTTTCAAATAAATGTGTTTAAGACATTTGTACTAGTATTTCAAAAGATATGAAAGCTTCATATTTTTTATATAGATATGATTGAATAATTAAATTTGTTAGAAGTTTAAGGAAATTATCAACTTTACACCAGATAATGTCGTTATATTATTTGGAATATCCAAGGTGAATATTTCTTAACCCCTCATACTCTAATATGTGTTGGCATTCTTATTGTTATACATAATGGTAGGCCAATCCAAAATAAACTATATAGTATAAATTATAATTACACTTACAAGATACAAAATATAATATGCAAGATACATTAAATAATATATCAAAGGTACCTAAGGTATAGACAACATAATGGGCCCAATGGAACATCACAAGTGTCAATACCTCAAATGAATGTATATAAATGGGTTTTACATTCTAACATCCCATTAAAACACAACTTGGAGTGTATAAAGAAGGTGGAATAAAGAGATTGATCTTTGTGATAGCCTTAACATGGTATGCTCTTAGCAGTTTGGTATGGTCTCTCCTCGGGTGGATTCACGGTCATAGTTCTAGTTTTGAGGATCATTCAGGTTCAGATCCCTCAGTGTCACTGTTGCACATTCCCAAATCCCTCCAGAAGTCATTGCAATCAGCTAAGTTCCTTTATATATCTGTTTCATATTTTCAATTGTATGTTAGGTTGATTGGTGTATACTACATTCTTTCTGTTTGATCTAAGTTGTGACTATGAGTTACTATTTCTATTTTAACATCTTTGCAAGATCTGTGATCTAATCTAATCTAAAACCTAATTAAATTGACCCAAAATTTAATTAAGGGTTAAATATTTTGGTGAACCCACTTTTAATCGAATTCTTCACCTTATCTAGGATCTTCTTAGTTCTTTTTATATTAGGCCTACTAATATTAAAACCTTAGCGTTGTAGAGGTTTTTTATGATCTTCTTTATTATTAGATGTTTTTTGTCTATATCACCATGTTGTTTATCTTCTATCTTCTATGCTCATCGACTCAGTTCTAACAACTCTCCTTGTATGATAGCATTGGTCAATATCCCTCTAACTAGGTCCATGTTGATGCTTTTCCTATTGGTAAAAGGTATTATCATGATCCTGCTTACCACATGGTTGATACCCCCTCACTTATGTGGACATACTCTAAAGCCATTCCTATTACTACTCTATTCCCTTCGTACTTCAACTCTACCTCTGTAGTTCCCACTGTTAATGTTGTCATCACACATCACACTAAGAAACCCATAGGGGAAACTCATATTTTCCTCCTGCACCTAGAACTCTTGTGGAAAATCCTAATGCACCCTCTAAGGAGTATGCCCTATTAGAAAAACTTAATAATACTTGTGTTAAAATATGATTCTCTTAGAGCTCCTCTAAAAAGCATTGATTATAAGGACATCCTCTAATCTACTTTGGGATCATTTGCATTACCTAATAATACTCAACCAATTTTGTTTTCATCTCTCATAGATAAGTTTAAATCCCTTGAGTAGGATATTACCTTCAAAGCCCCTAATATCCCTACTATCTCTTATTTTGATACCTTCCTACCTCTTTTTATTAGTGCATGTGTTCAACATTTTCTCATCAATTTGGTTTTCATTGATAGTGGCTTTGGTACCAATATATGTCATCAATGTCTTCTATTACAAATGGGCATTTCTCCTAGTACGGTCAATAAAACTATTACTATTGTTTTTGGCTTTGATAATGTTGAATGCTCCATATTAGACACTATCACTTTGGATGTTCATGTTTTCCCTACAACATTACCAACCACTTTTCATATCATAGATAATATTATTCATTACAACATACATTTGGGTCACTCTTAGATACATGATATACGGATTGTTCCTTCTACTTTCCATCATTGTGTTAAAATCCTAAATAATGGCATTAAGCACACCATAATCACCAATCCCTATCCTTTACAGTATTGTCAACTTGATATTTCCCATCCATAGCTTCCTTTTGTCACTCCTCCATTACAACTCATCCCTATGGATAATCTTGGTACTTATGTTGATGGTGAAACTAGCCACCACTCTTATTCCATTCCATCCTCATCTTCAATTTTTTTACAGATCCTAGAAACTCAATCCTTCCCTCATCTTCTATCACTCTCTCACAACAAGCAATTACTACTCCCATATTGGATAGTGTAGTCGAGTATCCTAATGTATTTGATTACTCTATTGATTGCAAAAATGACACCATTGATCTCAGTGATGACAATTTACGTAACCTTAATTTCAATCCAATCAATGAAGATGAATATATGTTTAATTCTCTTTAGGTCTCCACTCGACATGGGCATTACCATCTTAAGAATTATATCTTGAATATGTGTATTACCAACCCTCATATCTTTGATAATATTTCAACCCCATTACAAAATATGGTCACCACATTCGATTCTTTACAACCTATACACCATATTTCCATCCAAGATCATCTTGATACACCACACAATTTGTTGCCTATCTTGATTGACCACAGTTTCCTCATTTTTATTTCTAAGTGGAATCATTCTAATCTTAATCTTTTCCACTAACATGGTATCCCTTTTTACAAATATCATCAAAGTTCTATACATGGCATCGGTCATTTCCAATATTTGATGTACTTAATCAATTCGCTTACAGAATGTGGACATATTGTTTCATTGACTATAGCAACAACCTCCCCCATGCAGTCATATTCTACCAATTTTTCTATCTCAAGTGTGTCATCACATGTTGATACTTTTACTAGCATTGTTTACATTCATGGTCACTATTGGCCACATGTACCACTCGATTTTCATACAAACAGTTCAAATTTATACCTATGAAGGCTTTCCTCATTTAGGACTTACACCCTCTAACATTACACCCCTTCTCACACTCATGATGGATTTTCAAGGTTTTATTATGCTCATGATTTCCTTTAGCCTCCGCATTATCACCACCAAAATTTAGGCCGCTCTTTATCCCCAACCCATATTGTTGGCTTTTAGATGATCTTGGTTATGATGTATATTTGGCACGCTCACCTTGAATAACCCTAGTGTTGATTTTCCTCTTCTTAGTGGCATGACTACTATTTATAATGATAATTCCCCCTATGATCAACCTAATTTGACAAATTGGATTCATACCCTAAAGGTTCAAGGCCCTCCTTATATCGATGAAGAATACATTACAACATTGCTCTACTTTCGTCAAACTGGACTGTTCCTTGACTCTCATTGCAATAAGCTCCACAACATGGTAGACCCTACCCCTATTAGGTTTGACGCCAACATTGATTACCTCTTAGAAGAAACTTGGCATCCTTGGTGCTACCCACCTTTTTTTACATAACTATGCATTCAGATAATACAAAAACACTCAAATATTTGCAAAAATACAAAATTAGGACTTGTGCATCGTATTTACATTATAAGCACTTCACAGTACACATGTTGTTTCTCACTTTGGTTTGATAGATAGCATGTTTTATTTATTTACACATGTGTTCACTAGGTGTATTTATATGGATGCAGGACTCATAGATTGATACACACTTATAGGAGTACTCTTGCTTCCTTACATTCTCATCATTGGGGGAAATGCCTCCACGTTTTACAGGTGTTATTATTCTATTGTATTTTCTTTACACTTCCTCACTTATGCTCAATTATATACATTGGGTGCTACCTTATTTTCAAACTAATAGGGATAACACATGTGTCTTGTGTAGTGTTGGCATATCTTGTTTGCCATTGTTATTGTTGTTTATCACATTCAGACACTCCTAGTTGTTATACATGCTTGAAAGTTGTGTGTGTTACTAGTTGTTTACTTCATTGATTACATGTTAAGTGCCTTGATTGTTTTGTGACACTGTGGGTTTCCCACGTTTGTGGTTAAATCCCTCTTTTGTATGCTCTTGTTTTCCGGCCTAAGGGCCTTGAATGTCTTGTGATACTGTGGGTGTCTCATGTTTGCAGGATCCAAAAAAATGGTATGCTTTAATATACCATTATTTGTAATTAGATACACTGATGTTGTTCTTGTTTGCTCCCTCATGTGTTGTTTGTAATATTTGTTTTAGTTTCTACTTTCATTTTTTGTTGATAGCATTTTTGTACACGCTATAGTTACCACCATGTGCAAATAACCTTTCCTTTTACAAGCGTGGGTTCTTCAAGGTGTCCACCTCTTCAACACTCTAGACAGATCCTCAAATATCTCTTTCAATAATACACATAGATGTCTTTTGAGCCATGTGTTTAACATAGTTTTCACACAAGCCCCAACAGAGGGTGCATCTATATAGGTTTATTTTAAAAAAATTAGTACATAAAAACATAATTCTATGGCATATGCAGGTATAGACAGGGTACATGCACCTAGAAATACATTCATATACAAAATTTTAACAAATTCATCATAGGGTCAAAATCGTACACTTTTGTTAGAACCATATGGTACAGTCCTAAACCCCCCACACATTTTTTACCAGGGAAATTTTCAGCATTTTCATATTATCACCTATGAATACAAATTTTCATATCCAAGATACTCAGTTCAGATCAATATAAGGGCATGAAAGTATTCATTCCTTCTTCATGTTAGTACTTAGATTTAGGATTCATTTCAAGAATCTTGGGGGCATGGATCTCCTTCCCAGTTTATTGTTTTAAGAACATTTTCAGTATATTTCGGAACTTATTCAAGATCATACTAATTTGTATGACATATGGGCAGAGTTTGGAGGCACATATTCTCTTTTGTATTGTATGTCCTTATTTTCAAATTTGGGTTCAGATCTTTCTGCAATAGTGTGATCCATGGGGTTATGGAAGGTAGTGAAGCAACTAAGGGATTTGTGCATATAATTTCCTCTCCTATTACACTTAAAGGGGAAGATATTAGATTTGTTAAATGACTTTGGTACATTGTATTCTTCCTTTTAAGAGGTGTATTTGTACCTCTTCTTTATTCTCTCTCTTGCACATTTCCATTTTGGGTTGCATGCACCTAACACTACAGTTTCTCCTCAGTGCAGATTGGGGAAATATCACCCCCAATCCTTTAGTGAAGTATCTCAAAGAAAAATTAAAGCAAAAGCAAAAAAGTGTATTATTTATTTATTTACATCTTTTCACTTCACATATATGTAAATGCAAAGATCTTCTATTACATGTTTTGTTTGAGTTATGACCAATTATCTATCACAAACTATGACTACACTCTGTGTTGCAAGTTTCATCATGGAACATGCCAACATTAAGCACAAAAACGCAACTGAAGAACAAACATTCACACATAGGAAAAGTGTGTTTACACACTTAGGTACAATTTCATTTAAGCGTGTAATTTTAAATTCATACTTAAAGGGGGCCAATGTAGACCCTCAAATTTGTTAATTTACATGTTGACAACCCTTTATTTGATTATGCATTGTCGCTATGATAAATACAACCTCTCCATTATGTAGTGCCCACTTCCCTTCGACACCTTTTATTATTGATTTCGATACTATCGACTATACTTATGGATATTATTGTAACTTTTTGATTTAGCATGATGTTATATGTTAGAGATATTGGACTGTTGTTGATTTTGATTCATATATGATGCATTTGAACTATTAGATACATTTTATATTAATGTTCATATGTTGTTTACATGGTTATATATATTTTGACTCACGATACTTTCACCATTTTGAGTAGACATTAATAATTAAACTAATCTTGTGATCATATGGATATGGGGCCTTCTCCTAGGGGTCCCATCAGGACATAGGGTGCACCAAGATCTCAGTCAGCAGTCCAGCTCGTTAGTAAAGACCTCAGCAGTCTATAGCTAGATCATTGGGATCCACAACACAAACCTCTAAAGTACTGGTTGGAGCTGCATCTCATTGGAGAGGACTAGGTAGTTGTTATGGTTGTGTCGTTGTTGGACATCATTGGAGAGAGTGCCCACAGAACCCTAGCAACAAGTGCAAGACTGCATATCTTACAGCCTATTCTTGGAGACATGGGGATGCAGATCTATCGGATCTACGTAATGGTCGACAACCATCAAGGATGAGCTACTAGAGTACTGTGATAGAGTCAAAAGGATAGTATTAGTGGGATTCCTACCTCCATATATTGTTTGATTTTGGTTCATCAGATTATTTTATTGCACCATCCTTAGTAGAGCATTACTAGGCTGGTGGTAGTTAGGCAGGGTCTTAGTTGGGACGTTGAAATGGCTTCTAGTTGCCAAAATTTTTGTAGACTCCTTAGTTAAGGAGTGTGTAGTGGATTTGGGACCCTTCACCACTACCTCAAATCTTGTATCCTTCTGTTGGGTTCGTATGGAGTCATCTTGGACATGGACTGGTTGTCTGCACACATAGCCAGAGTGTACTATTACCATAAGACTATATCATGTACTGTTGATCTAGGAGTTGAGTCAGTGATAGCAAGAGTTAGGAGGTCTGTTTCCATTCAAACCATCTCTGTTATGTAGCTTAAGCGGTGTGTGTGTGATGAGGTTGTCAGATGTATGTCTGTTACGGTTAGTGACAAGATCGAGAGGATGAGTCTAGTGGACCATCCCTTGATGACCATCCCATATTGAGAGAGTTTATCGGATGTCCTTCCAGGAGAGCTACCGGGGTTACCTTCCCCATGTGAGATAGATTTTCACATAGATTAGGATTCTAGGTGCAGAGCCTATCTCACAAGCACCGTATTAGATGACTACTCCTGAGCTCTGTGAGCTCAAGTTATCAGCTTGAGGGCCTTCTTGAGAAATTCCAGATCCATCCTAGTGTATCCCCTTGGGGTGGACCGGTGATTTTTGTAAAGAAGCAAGGATGGATCCCTGTGGTTTTGTATTGATTACCACCAACTGAACAAAGTAACGATCAAGAATCATTACCCCCTTCCACACATTGATGATTTATTTGATCAGATGAAGGGGGCCATAGTTTTCTCCAAGATAGATCTTAAGTGGAGATATCATCAGCTGAGGATCACGAAGGTAGATATTCATAAGACCGCCTTCTGTATGAGATATGGAAACTACAAGTTCACAGTGGTGCCTTTTGGTTTGACAAATGCCCCCGCAGTGTTCATGAGCTTGATGAATGGGGTATTCAGGACCTTTTTGGATCACTTCATGTTCATCTTCCTTGATGAACATTTTGATTTACTCACATACATGTGAAGATCATGAGGAGCAACGTCATCAGGTTCTTCAGTGTCTTCGTGAGTAACATCTCTACGGGAACCTAGAGAAGAGTGTGTTATTTCAGACAAAGGTGCAGTATTTGGGCCACATCATTTCTGGGGAAGGTATCATAGTCAATCCTTCAAAGATTTAAGCTATTATGGATTGGCTAGCACCCACTAGTGTGAACTGAGGTGTGCAGCTTCATGGGATTGGCAGGATACTACACGAGATTTGTGCAGGACTTCTCTCAGGTTGCGCACCCCATCACTTCCCTTCAGCAAAAAGGGAAGAAGTTTTTTTGGTCAAACAGATGCGAGCAGGCCTTTAAGAAACTAAAGGAATGCCTCATGACAGTACCTATTCTTTCAGTGCCAGATCCTTGGGTGAGTTCTTCATTTGCATAGATGCTTCTTTGGCAGGACTTGGAGGTGTGTTGATGCAGGAGGGTGAGGTAGTTGCTTTTGAGTCTCACAAGCTTAAGGATTATGAGATCAATTATCCGACTCATGATCTTGAGCTTGCAGTAGTTGTGCATGCCTTAGTTTTGTGGAGACACTTCCTTCTTGGCCAGACAATTCACACTCAGGACTAATCACTTGAGTCT
This sequence comes from Taxus chinensis, assembly GCA_019776745.2. Lineage (NCBI taxonomy): Eukaryota > Viridiplantae > Streptophyta > Pinopsida > Cupressales > Taxaceae > Taxus > Taxus chinensis. The sequence goes on from CM034156.1 coordinate 13,310,977, forward strand.
TCGCCACCTCTTCATGCAGCCCAATCTCAACACTCATCAAGCGGAATTAGATGGAGTTGCTTTGTGAGTATGACATGGAGATAGAGCATGTGAAAGGAAAGGAGAGCATGGTTGTAAACACCTTGAGTAGATGGAGACATGTGGTTATGGACACTTCAATGGGTACAGATTTGTGGAGAAGGATTTTGCAGTAGCTTCCTCATGACAGCTTCTACCTTGCATCCAAATCACATATTGAGTCTTAGAGACCCCTTGAGGGGAATTTTGATGGATTTTCACTTAGAGACAGATGGCCTTCTTCAGACACAAGAGGTTGGATATATGTTCCTAGAGATGGAGGCTTGAGACAAGACATTTTGATAGAGGCTCATCATGCACCTTATTCAGCCCATCCTGGGGTGAAGAAGATGCACGCCACCTTGAGATAGTTGTACCATTGGAGGGGACTTCAGAGAGATGTGGCTCAGTTTGTGTCACGTTGTTTAGAGTGTTAGAAGGTGAAGGCCAAGCATCAACATCCAGTTGGCCTTCTCTTTCCTCATGCTATACCAGAGTGGAAATGGGACACCATTTCCATGGACTTTATAGTTGGGTTACCAATGTCGAGATACCACCACGATGCCATCATGGTCACGGTGGATAAATTGATGAAAGTGGCTCATTTTTCTCTGGTGAAGACCACCTACACAGCTAGTGTAGTGGCACAGGTATATCTTGATGAGATTTTTAGATTGCACGGGATTCTGTGGAAGATCATTTGTGACCATGCGATCCTTTGTACACTTCCCACTTTTGGACTACCATGCAGTATGCTCTCGGGATGAAGATCAATTTCAGTACAACATATCACCCTGAGATAGATGGAAAGACTGAGCGGGTGAATCAGATTTTTGAGGACATGCTTAGGATGTATGTCATGGATCATCAGTCGAGATGGGAGGAGTATTTGTACTTGGTGGAGTTTTCCTACAATAATAGTTTCCAGAGTTCGATAGGCATGGATCCTTTTCAGGAACTTTATGGTAGAGAGTGCAGGACACCTCTTAGTTGGGACATGTTAGAGGACAGGGTTTCTCTTGGGCCAACTTTACTATAGGACATGGAGTAACAGGTTGTTATGATCAGGAAGAGATTGCAGGAGGCATAAGACATGTAGAAGAAGTATGTGGATCAACATAGGACAGATCATAGTTATGAGGTGGCACAAAGGTGTTTCTTTGTGTCAGACCACATAAGATCCCTATCCATTACAAGAAAAGGCTCTAAGCTTGATCCTAGGTTTGTGGGTCCCTTTGAGATCTTGGAGTGTATCGACCCTTTGGCCTATCATCTAGCATTGCCACCTAGCTTGTCTCACGTCCACGATGTGTTTCATGTTTATGTACTTAGGAGATATATTGCAAACCCTTCTCATGTACTAGATTGGACCTCCTTGTAGGTGCAGGATCAGGGGCAGGTGATGGTGGAGCCCGTCTACATTTTAGAGTGTAGGACCCTGGGCCTTCGAGGTAGAGAGATTGACCAGGTTCGAGTCCAGTGGGACATATATGATGAGACTGTGGCTACATGGGAGGATGCTACATTGCTACGAGTCTAGTTTCCACACCTATTCTAGTGACTTCCAGGAGGAAGTCGAGTCTAAGGGGAGGGGGATGTAGTGCCCACTTCCCTTCGACACTTTTTGTTATTGATTTCGATACTGTCGACTATACTTATGGATATTATTGTAGCTTTTTGATTTAGCATGATGTTAGATGTTAGAGATACTGGACTGTTGTTGATTTTGATTCATATATGATGCATGTGGATTATTAGAGACATTTTATATTGATGATGATATGTTGTTTGACATGGTTATATATATATTTTAGACATGTGATATTTCGTCATATTGAGTAGACCTAGAAAAATTGAACTAATCTTATGATCATATGGATATTGATGAAATGTAGAATCGAGATGTTGTTAGAAATTGTAAATGATATCGTTACTTTCCTAGATGATGTTTTGATTCATATATAGATGATTGTGGAGTTATATTGTATATTTATTTTGGATGTTTTGATGTGGCCACGAGGCCGAAGGAGGTGTTATGTGTTTTGCAGGTAAACATGTCACAACAAACATCGGGGGGATTGGAGACCAACCACATTGGAATGCTAGATGAATTCAACAAGGGTCACCATGAAAACATGTATTTTGTTATGTGTGTGTGTGTTTGAATTGTTGTTAGGGGGTTCCCATGGGGGGAATCACCTCCAATTGTGACCAAGGGGTTATGTGTTATTCTTTCATTTAGTTTCCTTTATTTAATTTTAGTATGTGAAATTATAGTGATGTATTCTCCTTTTGTTAATTACTTGATTTATGTCTAGATTAGTAAATTAATTAGTTTACTAAATTAATTAAGAATGGGTCAAAAGGAATTCATTTATTAGATTAGATGGCTCTTGGATTATGTGTTGTAAGTTGAGTGCTTGTGATCTTGAGTGTTGTACACTCTACCCCTTCATGAAAATTCGGATTTGGCCTTAAGGGCCAATTTTGGAGGCTTGTGGGACAAGTCAAACTTGTCCCACACCTCTTAAATTGCTATACCAACCCTACCTATGGGTTGGGGGGTCAAAAATAGACCCCATTATGTGTTTTGGGGAAGATAAAAAGGTAAAATATTATTGCACTTTCTTTCTTGTAATTAAAGTTTGTCCTTAGGGGGTGTGGGCTTGGATTGTGTGTGTAAGTAACTTGTCATTCCTCTCACCCACCAATTTATGGTGCATTGGGGTTGAGGTTTGACTTGTGAGGTGGAGTTGAGGATGAGTGATGTGGCATCCTACATGGAGCCACCTCACCCTCCTCTCTCCCTTTTCTATTTATTCAAGTTCTTTTGCTTGTTTGGGGGTTACTTCATTTCTTTGTGCTCTTGCATTTTTGGGAGTTAGAGGATTTTGGAGTTCTTGTGGATTTTTTGGAGCTTCTTGGTGATTTTTTGGGCTTGAAGAAGCTTGGTGTGGGACTCTTGGATCAAGATCTACCATGGAAAGGTAGGAGCTACACTCTTGTAAAATATTTTCTTTTATATTGTGTATATGTGCATGTTTTTGAGTGTTTTGGTATGCTTGTTGGGTGCTTGGGTAGATTTCCTAAGTGTGGTGTAGGAGGGGACTATGGGGATCTTACATGTGGGGAGGCATAAGAGTTCATTTCATGTTTTGGAGGGAGTTGGGTTGGGTGCCCCACCTTGGACAAGAAATTGCTTGCATTTCTTACTTGGTCTATTTTTATGAGGGAGCCATAAGAGATTGTAGGGAGGCATAAGAGGTACTTGAGGGAGGCATAAGAGTGTGTAGGGGTTTTGAGATGTTTATTGGAGGGTTTTTAGGTGGGAACCCATTTCCCATTGGGAGGCATAAGTGACCTCCCCATAGATCTTACTCCTTTGGCTTTTGCATGTTGAAGCCTTGTGTATTTTGTTGCTTTCCTTCTTGTGATTGTAGTTGTATTGTTTGTGTTTTGGTATGGTTGTAAAATCTTGTATTGTGATGTGGAAGCTTGTTTTTTTTCCATGAGTTGAATCCATTTTTCATTGCAATGTGGTTGGGGCTCGGGGGCCAATGAGGAGGATGGCTTCTCCTCCTCATTAGAATTATTGGTTGGGTGGAGAGTGTTGCCTCTCCCCCAATTTTTTGTTGTGATAAATAAATCAAGGTGGAGCTCTCTTGTTAGTTATGTGAAACATGGAGCATTGTGTGTCCTCAAGAAATATCTTCCTTGTGATAAAACCTTCTTGTTATTCCCACTTAAGGTGGAAGACTTGTAATATTGTATTCCTTTTAGTTTTAAAGGAAGTTGTTGTACTTTGTGGAAGTTGTAATATTATTTGAAGAAAAGTTGTATTGTAAGAGTTGTGACTCAAGACTTTCATTGTATCTTTGTAAAAGGAAATAAAGGAAATTATCTTTATGGAATTGTAGTTGTTTTAATTTCCACAATCAGTGTTTAAATGGAAAACATGTGTAAGATTTTAGTTGAAAGTTGTATTCTTGTGTTTAAAAATTATTGGAAATCATTGTTAAAGTATTGGTTGAATGTTGAGAAAGAAGAAATATTAAAGTTTCATTGTATTACTGTAAAGGAATGTAAGTGAAATAAAGTTGACTAGTTTGGTTCATTTTCATGTAGTGGATGGAAATATATTTGTAAACTTAGATAAAGTAGATGGAAAGAAATTATGTTCAACAATTTTCTTTTCTTGATAGTGGAGGAATGAAACTTTATCTAAGTTCTAACTAGCTAGTATGTAAAATCCTCATTTAAAATTATTGCAAATCCTAGCTACAATAAATTAAGGGAAATGAAATGAAATCTATTTTACCTCTATACAATATTTATCAAAATTAAGTTAGAAAAGGAAAAATTTAATGCAAGCTTGGTTTAGTTGTCAATATTAGCTCAACTATATTCATTTATTATTTTGATAGTAGGTTTAATACCTTTATTATCAATATTATTAATAAAAATATTTCTAATATTAATATTAATATGATAATAAAAATATATTAAATATTAATATACTATTAAATTATTATTATTAAAATATTAATAAAATTATATTATATTAATATGAATCTATTAAAAAATATAATATAATAATATATATATATATATATGTACTATATATATATATATAAATATTAAATTTTGTTAAAAGTAAAAATTTTAAAAAACCTCTAATAAAATGTGCAGGTTGTGTTGGAAGGGTTGTGGCCTATTATGTCTTATGTGTAGTGCTTGTAAATGGAGTAGGGTTGGGGGGAGGGTCGCTAACCGCACCCCCACCCCATTGTCTATTAAATCGGATGGTGGTGTGGGGTCGGTGACCCCCCCAACCCCCCATTAAATTCCACCTAATACTTACCCTGCAATTGGCATTGGCCACTAAGTAATTTGGCCCAACCCACTGATAAAAATATGCATTGTGTGTTTTATGACTGAAAAAAATGTTTACCTAGATGACCCGATTACCCTCTTTTGAATCGTGTTTCATGTGTTTGTGTTTGTTGTGTTCCATAGAAATATATAATATCTATATATATACATATATATATATTATATATCATATTTAACCCACACAATGACATAGTTCATATATAATATATAAATCTTATATATATATATATATATATACATACATATATATATATACATATATATATGTATATATGTACATGAATAGTATATACATGTATGTATTCCTCTATACCCAAATGAAATGCACATATCAAATGTAAGCTAAATCAATAAAATGGGAAACAAAACCCATAAGCCCATTTGGGCAAATATCAAAGAAAACTGAAGCTAAATAAATTATACAAATGCCTTTAAAACCCTAAATGAGGGTATAAACAAAATAAGAAAATAATGAAACTTGTAAGCCTCTCCAAAAGCTTGGAATGGCCTCCAATGGCTTCTCATCCTCCTCCAACAACGTGCAAAACAAAAGAGAAACAATGAGCCAAATGAAAGAGAGAAAGTAGTTTTCTTAAGCATGCATTAGGGTTAGTTGCCATTTTTCCTCATCAAGGGTCCAAATTGAATCCATCCAAGGGATGAGATTCATCCCTACAAAAAGTAGGTGGAGAGTGGGTGAGTGGAAATTGTATTTTAATTTAAATGTTTTAATTTCAAATACATGGGTTGACTTTTTAAGGGGTTGCTTTTTGGGGTAGGAGTATGTTATTAATTCTAACCCCATGTCAAATGGGGACCTTTCCAATTGTTATTAAACTTTGTGGGATTAATTAACTTTTGTATTTATTTATATTGACCCTTTTACCCTTGAGATTTAAATGTGGAAATATTTAACTATAGTGAATTAAATTGTTATTCAAATAATACTTAGGGGGAAATTAACCATGCTTAGTAAAATTAAATGTATTAAAGTTTAAATGTGGGTTTTCAATATTTTGTTATAATGGGAAAAATTTTATTATTAAATTTAATTGACTTAGAAACATCAACATGGGACAACTATATGTTTCGAAGCCTTGTATATTGGCATGTTTTTCAAAAAAAAAATATTTCATAATTTTTTCTAACTAACCCTAGGTTGTTCCTAGGTCGGCTTTTCAAATATAAATCATCTACGGAACTCTATATAAGCAAGTAAATACTACCTCATCTACTAACTTGGAATTTATAAGGCAATGCACTAGAGAAATATCTTGATACACTTACAAAAGGCATTCAAATCTCGCACGGTCGCATATGAAGTCATTAGGGAAGCACCCACATCAGGTCTAGAGCTACCAAGTCAAGGAAGTCATATCTCTCATCTAAAAGCATTCAAACATCTTTTCTCCAAGTTTTTAGCAAAAGCCAAGTCAAAATAAACATGGTCAGATTAAATTCCAAATATGATTGATCTATCTAGATATCACATGTTAGGTGAAAAAATTGTGTGCTTTGAGGCCTCTTCATAGTAGTGTAAACATTGATGGTTCACAGGGGTTCCCATAACCCTTCTAATGTTTGTTTTAAAGGAACCTTCATCTATGGATAAGGTTTGAGATGATGACCAATCCATTCAGAGAGCCTTACTAAATGTGTGACAACAAGGACTTGATAGTGACAAACAAATTTAAGAAGGTGAGTACCACAGAAAGCTACAAAATTTGAATCATAGTAGGTACAAGACTGTATGGTAAGGTATTGAAATTTGGGTAGGGTCTTTCCTCAGGTGGATTCACATTCATAGTTTTAGTTCCTAAGATCATTCAAGTTCAAACCCCCTAGTTTCACTTTTTCACAGTCCTAGATCCCTCCAGAAGTTATTTGTATTTAGATAAGTGCATCCATACATTTATTTCGTAGTTTTAATTGCATGTTAGGTTGATTGGTGTATTTTATATTCTTTCTATCTGATTTGAGTTACACATATAAGTTATTAAATTTCTAGACTGTAACATCTTTGTAAGATCTGCAATCTAATCTAATCTAAAACATAATTAAAATGACCCAAATTTTAATTAAGGGTTGAGTACTTACTACGAAGAGAGGGGTGGTGATGGGGATTGGACGAGGGTTCACACAGTGAAACATGTTCAAAACATATATGTGATCATGGGATTCTAAATATTACCCCTTATTTTTTAGATTTACCACTAGTACTACATTCTGCCATTATTGAGTTCCCCGTTTTACACTACTACCCATAATGTTACCAGTATACTAGTGGAAAAATTATATGGTGTATGATTGTATGTGGTATGTACTACCTTACCAAGGTGACCCTCACATTGTACTCACATAGTCACTAATGTGATTAAACATAGATGTAATCAATCAAATTTAGTTGATGCCTTGAGTAGGAGAGGTGTGTTGCTAAACATTTTTTACCTTAAGCCTCAACACATATGTGAGGGTTAAGTAGTTCGCCCTTTTGTTACGGATTTACCAGGAGTGATATTTAGATTATAAAATAAAGCATAAATAATTTAACTAATAGAAATAAGCATTGCTCATTGTATCAAACGTATATCTTTTATTCATTCAATATAAGTATTACATTAGTCTTTCACATCTATCTCACACACTCTCATTCCATATCTAATTTCTTACTTTCTCTATTTTAATCTTTATTTTCATCTCACTTTATCTTATGTCATTCATCTTTCTCTCTCCTCCTATCTAACTACTACATTCAAGCACAATAAGTATGTTATTATGCTAATTATCTAAGAGACACTTCTTTTGGTGGATACTTTTTCAACTTGATTTGTGCTCTTTTTTTCTTCTAAAATCTTCTGGTAGGCTTCCATGGTTTTTCGTAGTCTTCGGTGGTTTTTCCTATGTTATACTACTTTTATATTGTTATGTGGATTTTACAAGATCCCCTGGGGTTTTTTACTTTATTCATACCTTAGTCTTCAAAATCGATGAAAAATCCTATTAGTATCATCCCCAGATTTCGAATGTTGTCTCGTCTTCGAGACAACAACCTGATGAAGAACCCTGTAAAATTCTTATTATTTTTATTTGGGCCATATATGATTTCCACCTTATTATGTCTTGAATTCTTGTATCCCATATGTTCATCCTTGGAAAACCAAAGCATCAAATTACCAAAACTTATACATCTAATATAGGGAGATGTTCCCTCCCTCGACTTGATTTACAAGACATGATGGCTTCTCACTCGTATTTATTATGAGACTAAGGAGGCACGCCTAGAATATACTTTGCATACTTGGTTTCGATTTTTTTTCAAATGAATTCCATGCAAATAAATGTTCTTGAATTTCTTCGACCCACATTTGTAACTAAGTATTGTCATTAATGAGAGAACTTACTTCATTTGGTATCTACTTCTGTTGGATCAGAGTATATCTTCTGTGTGTGGTAGCAAGCTCATGTTGCATCCATGTGATGGATCTATCTATGGTTGAGTTGTACTCTTCCATATCCATAATTTTCTTCGCCCTTTGTTATTTTATGTGATCTTTTTCAGCTAATTCTCCTAGCCTTTGTCTTTTTGTGCCATCTATATCAAGTTGGTTACATCATACTCTGTAGATTATTTGTTTAACTATGTTTCCAACCTATCTAATTCCATTTTTTCTTGTTGGGTAAGTCATGGCCAACCCATAGCATAAGCGTAATATGCAGCCGCATTTTCTATTTTTGTTTCCAATGTTTTCAAGGAATTTTTCATCTTCATGCGTCACTTTTTATTTTCTAAGTCTTGGTGTTGTATCATTTGTGCCTTGAAATCTTCCACAACTTCGTTACAGATTTGTTTCTTTGCATCCTCATCCAGCTTAGATATTTCCTCTCGTATTTTCTTTAATGCTTTTTGTGTTAGCAACTTAAATGGAATGGTATAATCTACAATTAGATGGGGTTTTGATACTTTCATGTATGTTCTCATTTTGTTTATTTCTTCCTCCATGTCTACACATCTTTTCATCCAATCTTGTTTTTCACTTTTCTCCAAGAGTGTGTTGCATGTAGATTTTTACAAGGGTGTGAGTTTGTCTAAGTGTACAATGTACCATTCTTGTGTTTTCTCCACAACCCCATGCCATATTTGGAGGCTTTGAGCCTCTTTCTGTTGTTTCAATTCTTGTTTTATTAGTACTAGTGGATTCCGCAGGGGATCCATATGAATGGAGATGCGGGATACTATATCGTTTGTTGAAGCTATTTCTATGGTTTTTTTCTTTTTCTTCTTCTCTTTGTTTTTCCCCTTCTTTCTTCTTTCTTTCCTCCTCTTCCTTCTTCTTTTCCTGATATTCTTTATTTTCTCTCTTCTCCTTTCTTCTTCCTTTGTTTTTCTCTTTTCTCTTTTTTCTGTTTCTCCTCATCCTCTTTCCTCTTCTTCTCCTCATCTTGTTTCCTTTTGTTCTCCTCATCTTCTTCCTTTTCCTCTCCTCATCAAATTTCCTTTTCTTCTCCTCAGCTTCTTGCCTTTTCTTATCCTCATTCTCTTTCTTTTTCTTCTCTCCGTCCTCTTTCTTTTGTTTCTATTCATCCTCCTTTTTTCTCTTCCTCTTCCTCTTTTCTCTTCTTCTCCTCATCCTCTTGCCTCTTTTTTCCTCCTCTTCTATTATTTTATTTTATTCCTCTTTTTTTGTTTTTCTTCTTCTCTCCTTCTTTCCTTTTCTTTCTTATTTTTTTTTCTTTCTTCATTATCTCCTCCTTGTCTTTTTTTTTCTCCTTTTGCACTTTCATTTCCTCCTTTTCTGTTTGTGTTTTTTCGTTATGTCTTCTCCTCATTTTTCTTCTTTTCTCTTTGTTTTTATTTTGGTTCTCTTTCTTGTTGTTTCTTTTTGTTTTATTTTTCTGTTATGTTTAATAGTTTCTATAGTTTTTTGATGTGGTTCATGTCCTCAGTTGTTTTCTTTTTCTTAACTGTTGGAATTCTTCCTCAAAATCTTCCAGTGTAATTTTCTCTTATAAATCTACTTGTGTTTCTATTTCTTTTAGTAGAGAATGTGGAAGTAGGTGGATTATATCTTCTACTGTTGAGGAAAACATTTTCAAGTAATGGAGTAAGGCCTTTACTATAGTAAATTGTTGGGTTTCTGAGCTAGTATCATATTGTTTAGAAACCTATGTTATCCCTCCACGGTCCAGGCATGTCTTGTAAAATTTCTAGGTTGTCCTTGTCAGATGAGATTCTTCTTGTGATTTGATGGCCCCTTATGAACTATGGGTCCAAGTCTTCTTCTTGTTTCTACTATGGGGGTGGTGTTCTTACATGTTACAGATCTTCACTAGTTGTAGACACACAATAACATGCTTTAGGTAATTATACAATCCTAGTTACATACTAATATTCATATGATTCCTGAGTAAGAAAGGTACTAATTAACCCATGTCTTTGGCCATCAGTTTTTGCTCTCTGTTGTTACTTTCAATCTTGCACCCTTACTTGCTCAGTCTACCTTTTTACTCTTTGGTATTTTTCATCACAGACACCAACTCCCATCTAAGACGCTAGTGTCAGGCGCCCTTTTCCCCTTTGGGCGCTCATGTCCCCTTTGTACTTTACAATCACTTTTTGGGTCTTTTCTAGCCGTTTGAGCATATTATCTTTTTGGTAGTCGGCCTTTTCAGGGTTACTTATGAAATTCAAGTAAGGGAATTATATAAATATAAATGTATGTTATCATAATAAAGGACCAAGCACTAAGCACTATCTATCACCACCTAAGGTTACATTCATCAAGCATCTAAGAGCTCCATTGGCATCTATCTAGCTCCATCACAAGGGGAAAAGGTTGGTTCTCCTACATCACACTTCATAGGAAGGGAGTCTATTATTTCCATGTACACATTATCTACATTCTGCATTTAGCTACTTGTTCACTACTTCAAGTGTGACATGCACAAGAGCGACCTAGGGCACAGTTTCACACACACACAAAAAATTACATTGGGTCTGAGATGTAGTGTAGCACTTAGTTGTAAGTCCACCATTGTGGTGGCTAAGGACAATTTGACCCTTCATTTTGCATCTTTTGTTTTTAGGATTTGATGTCTATTTGAGGGTTTTACAGGTACTTTCTTCAATGCAGGTTTACAGGTACCTAAATGACCCAAGTGCAACATACAAGTGGCTAAAGGTGAACAAGTGTCAACCTCTTGTGACACCTCATAGGAGGTTTTGTGATCATTTCCGTAGACTTAGATGCCCAGAAATAGGTCTAGGGTGCCCATGGGTGCTCCCATCCCTCTCCAAGTGCCCAAATCCAGCCTATTCCTCCATATATGCATTTTCATGTACTCTTGTGTGAAATTTTTTCCCCCCTATTCATTCGGTTAGAGATTTGGTCCAGCCTAGATCTCACTATGAATCTGTTGTGGCTTCCTATCCTCTCTTTTTAATTAGGGTTTCATTATTTATTGCTTAGTTGCTTGGGTTTATTTATGTATTTCATTATATATTTATTTTACTGCAATCTAGCATTCATATTAGGCATTATAATTTACATTTTATCTTAATCACTATCTGATTCTATGATCTTCCTTTCATCTTCCCAAAAAAAATGTTTCTTCACTTATTTCTAGCTCTAGTACTAGTTTTCGTGGCACCCTAGCCATATGTCTTTTATTTGGAGGTTATGGAGGAGGTTTTTTCTTGGCTTCTAGTTTCTTCCTCTTGTAAACCTTTGTTCCTGATTTCTCTTAGCCCTTCTTCTTCCCTTTCACTTGCCCTGTTAGTTTTCCTAGTGGCATTGATGATTCTACTCCCCCCTTGAGTGAATTCTTTAGGATATTTTTGCCTAAACTCCTCCCATGTCTCAGAAACTAATCGCTTGGATTGTTGTTGACACAAACTCATCAGATGCTTCATATGGAAGTGGGGCATTGTGGGAAATCCATGGAATGAATGAGTGGAGAGATGTATAGTCGATTTCTATTATAAACACAACCTCTTCTCATATTTATCTACTGATTTTTCTGAAACCCTAGTTTTATTAGCAACCAATTTCTAATATTCTTCGTCCACCAAATTAGTGAAGTGATCTGATTTACTTGAGACATGATGTTTATATGTGCCAATATTTTTTTTGCTATTGGTGTATTTGTATCCCACTACACTTGCTTTGTTTTCAAGGTTAGAGTATTGGTGAAATACATGACTAAGCATAAGAGGAGTGATCCGTAGCAAAAAGTGTGTTTACTCTCCTTGATTTTCCTCGTACTCTCATGGAATTCGGCCGTGAGAACCTCACATAGGTTATACTCATACTGACTCTTGATCATTTTTAAGGCTATTATCTCACTTGCTGGATGGGCACCATCTTCCCTATTGTGGTAAATTTTCAAGCAAATAACTTAAGTTGCATACCTTAAGATATTGATCTTGATTTCACTAATGCACACCCCTCTTTTGGTCATTGTAACCCTCATCAGTCTCTCAACTTGTTGCATTGGAATCTTCTTTTTGTGTAGAGATAAATTTATTTTTTCCTATATTCCCATCACTCTCTCTATTATTGTTGCATTAATTTGGTAAGGTTTATCCAAGTATAACATTTGATTGTGTAACTCACTGAGAAGAACCCTAATGGTATTATCGGCCTTTGAGAAGTATGGAATCCTACTCCATGCGTATAGTTTTAAGTCCGCAATCACCTTTTCATTCTCCTTATATTCCATTATTCATGTCGTTTCACTCTTTTGAAGGAGTAACTGCATGTCAATCTCTAGCCAGGTATGATCTTATTCCGTTATGGTGGAATGGATGTATTTTTGTGTGTCACATGCATGCACGACTTTCAAGGGGGCATGGGAGAAGGATCCCGCACTTGAGGGAGGTTAAACAATTTGAATTAATTAATTCCTATTTGAGAGACAGTAAATCAATTCATTTGGTAGAAGTTACATCCAGAAAGGTGGTTGTACGTGTAATTTCACTGCCCCCATCTTTCTAGGAATTTAAAAATGGAGTTGATTGGGATGAGGAAGTGGAATCCAAGTGGAGTCTAAGTGGCAGTTGACTAATTAAATTAGTTAATTAGTTATTTTCCAATTAAATAACTAATTTAATTAGTTATAACATGTGAGACAATCAATTAACCAATTTAATTAATCAATCATAAGAGATGTGAACTAGGATAAACTGGAAAGAAATATGTGATTAGACATGTATGTAGTTTTGGGGTGTCTACAGAATAAAATCCACCTATGTGTCATGGATGTTCCAACCCTAATAAAAATTGGAAAACTATTCAATGTATCAACAATTGTTGAGACTCTAATAAAAATTGGAAAACTATCTAATTATTGGATGTATCAAAACTGTTAGAACCTTGATAAAATAATAAATATATTAGGCCTTTTAGACCATTGTAAAAATTGGATATCTAAGTAGGTATTAGATGTGTCGGGGTTGTGACCCTGATTAAAACAATTAAAACATTATTCACTATATCAAAATTGTTTAGACCTTGATAAAAAGGAAAACTATTGAATTATTTAACTAAGACCCTAAATAAAATTGGAGAACTATCAAAAGTATTTAGAATATAAAATTCAAAATCAATCGCCCCACCACGAAACTTAATTTTTAATTTTATATTCTAAATACTTTTGATAGTTTTGATCACTGGGGGTTTCACTCTACACAGTCTACCTGGATTCGTCGGCTTTCCCGTACTTGGAACCCTTTTTTGGAGCCCAAATTTAACCATTTTTTGTGGAGTCTTGTCTATCAAGGGTTGCCTATACGTGAAAGACTTAGACATATTAGCATTACTCCTCCGAATTTCCCTTTTTGTTCCTGTCCCGAGTCATTTCTTCATCTTTTCTGGTATTGTCAGCGTGCCCAATCTATATGGCGATGGATACACTCTTTGTTTCAGCCTTATCATCCTGAGTTCTTCCTGTGGCGTCTGGCCTTATTTGGTGAATTTATCCCTTGGCCTCGATATATTGCAAATTTGTGGCATTTGTTTCGTGCCTGTATTTTGTTTCATATCTGGAAAGCTTGCAATACCTTTATTTTCAAGCAAGATCATTCTATTATAATCTTTTCTACTAATGACAAGGTGATTATTCAATTCACTGTTCGCATACAGATACAAGCTCAAGTCACCAAGGTTGCTTTGGAGTTTTCTCATCTTCAGGAGCTTCTAGATCACTTGGGGAGTGTGCCATGCATGATGAGCCGAGTCCCACCGGATCCTCCACTTCTACCACATCGGCCTTCGCTTCCTCGACTGCCACCTTCTGCGGGCACACGTCGGAGAAGCCGCTTGCGTAGCCACCGTTCTACTTCCTCACGTAGCCGCCCTTCTGCCCCATCCTCTTCTGGACCAGGCTAGAGCCCACCTCCGTGGGGGAAAGGTGTTGCTAGCACTCCGTGGTGGGGATCTTTGTCACCAGCCATGCAAACTCTTGTTGGATCTCTGCCCCCCGGTTGTGGAATTATGGTGCCTCTTCAGATGCGGTATCCCAATCAGGACGACTGGCAGGGGGATCCCTTGTCTGCAGAGCCTGGTTTTGGAGCATTCATCCCTCCTCGCGATGATCCTCCCCCTCTTCCTGGTGCGGTGATGACATGTGCATGATGGTGTTTGTTTTCTGTTCTCGAATTGTCCTATGGGCGTTGCAATGTAAGCCTTCGTAGTATTTTTTAGTGCCCTCGTGGCGTTTTTTGGGACTGTGAGTTGTCTGGTCACCTCCTTACTATATAACTCTCTTTTATTTTAATTAATATAAAGAGCGGTTACAATAGTAAAATTGAAAATAAAGTATAGGGATATATATTACAATAAGGAGCTTGTGAGCCTCATAAAAATTGGAAAACCAATTACCCAATCTAAAAATCTATATAATAATGATGATTCTATTTGACCTTGGCAAACAAAATATTGGCTAATGTTGGGCAAAGGAAACTGTCAACTATTAGTTAGTTGAGGTGTAGGAATGGATAATCAGTATATCCCACAACAGGGTGGTGAGTATAAATGTATATCTATCATAACTATTCAGACCAGCTCCTTTCGCAAATCTCACTGGCAAATCAGGATTAGATATAAACAAACGCCCATACGAAATAAGATCTGCTTCACCCTTTTCAATGGCGGCCATGCCAGAATCCCTGCTATATCCTCCGCTGCTAATAAGACTCCCTCGGAAGGCCTTCCTAATACATGAATGATAATAAGTATACTCTTCCTTGTCTTCCACGCGTCCTTCCGCTGTAAAACGTGGGCATGTGAGATGCAGATAACATAGGCCTGGAGGAGGGAGGTCGTTCAGCTGGTGTAGTATGTAGAGAGCGAGAGATAGAGGTTCTGAGTCTGTGGCCTTCAGGTGATCGATTAGGGGTGAGATTCGAACTCCTACCCTGTCGGCTCCTATTTCCTCTGTAATGCCTGCTAATGTCTGTAATAGGAATCTGCACCTGTTGTGGATTGCACCGCCATATTCGTCAGTACGGTCGTTTATGGAGTCCTTAAGGAACTGGTCGATCAGGTATCCGTGTGCTCCGTGGATTTCTACTCCGTCGAATCCTGCGGGGAGACACTACCAACCATAATCACTGCCTGTTTCTTTTCAATCCAAAAACATACTCCACAGTTCAATTCAGATTCATTAACATGCAGAGGATTAACATTCAGATTAAGGATGGTTTAGGTAACATGCAGAGGATTATAGAACTGGAGTTTGCCTGCATCAATTGCATTTCGGGCAGCTTGTCTGAACTGTTGAATTATTATTTCAATCTCTGAGACATTTAAGGCTCTAGGCTCTGAGAAAGTGGTCCTTGAGGCATCAGGCATTAGGATCTTCCATTTATCCGAAATCTTTCTTCCTGTAGCTGAGACCGGTGCCATTTCATTTTCTTGGTAACCTTCATAAATAATATTTACTGTCCCGTTAGATAAGAATAACGTACTAATTTATGATAGCGACTGCTAATAACTAGCCAAGCGTCATTTAGTGAAAAACTGTTTTATGTATTTTCTTATCAATGTGTGATAGAAACCCTTAATGATTAGGTTTGAAATGAGATCATAATTTTAATGTTCCAAATTTCATGATGTGTATTTAAACTATAGATCAAGATAAAATAAAGGATGAATAGTAGAATGATGTGAACTGTTTCATTCAAACCATGGAAAAGAACAAACAGCAAATTCGTACAGGTATGTGAAGCTCTGCCAACATGCCAAAGCTGACAGAAAATTACACCACCCTTATCATGAACTGCTTTCACTACAGGCTTCCAAGCTTCTACCTGCTCTTTTTTATATATTCCAGGACAGTGTGGAAACCTGTAAACATAAAACACAATCATTTGTTAGTGGTGGATTCCAATTAACATACTGAAATATTTCTTAAATGCAAAATAGAGTACCATGCATTCCCCTCGGACATAGCTGGATTGGCAAGACTCGTTTACTATGAGTTTTGTTAAAGGATCTACATCGATAAAGTGGAAAGTAGTGCCCAGGAGGTGTGTTGCTTATACAGTACTGACCTCAGAAATTATTTTATGTCGATACATGTATATTAAAACAAAAATTGCAGCCATTAAAATAGACCATCATTGAAAATCATAGTAAAGGTTGCTGCCCAAATTACTGTGTGTACCCTCGTCTTATGTACTCCATTGTAAAAACATACCCAAAAGCATTATCTGCTACACCAACACCTTCAGTGATAAGAAAGCCTCCCTCAGTTGCTCTCTGAGAATAAAACTCCGTGTGAGCCGAATGTGGAAGGTGGTCTAGTGCCCTGCATCTTGTCATGGGAGCCAATACAATCCTAAAAAAAAACCGACACTCTAACCTTTAAAAGTGCTTCCATACCTGCTTCAGCCATGACCATATTTATTACCTTTATCGGGTCAAAAAGAAAAGCAAAACAACAATCACAACTTCCCATACATAATATATTCATAAGTGCCAACTATAAAAATCCAATCCAATCATAGAATTAAGTGCTAACTACACCAATCCAATCGAAGCATGCCAACTATACTATTCCAATCCAAGCATAGACTCTTTAAGGTGTCTAAATGAAGTCGAAGCATGCCAACTATACCATTCCAATCCAAGCATAGACTCTTTAAGGTGTCTAAATGAAGTAGAAGTTGAAACACACATTTTCTAACTCTAATGAAATTTAAAAGGTGAAGTTGTTTGGTTCTTGTAGAGTTCATTAGGGATTAATTTTTTTTGAATATAAGTGATTGAGGTGAGGATCCTGCTTTAGGTGGATTGTTTCAACAATCAATCAAAAAATAATATTACAACTTTAACTTATAATACAAAAGCTTTCAATAAAACCAACAATACAAATTCAATCTAAATATAAAATCCCTAAATGAAATAGAAGATGATCTAACTTAATGAAGCATGATACAGATTTTCATGTAACCTGTCTACAATCTAACGACATTAACAGCAACTACAAAGATATGTATGATCATAACTTAATTCCAAAAATCTTAAACCAAAACAATCAATAGAAGTTTGAGGAATTATGTTTATAAATAAATCAGAGTGCTATGACAAAAACATATTAAACCTCAGTTTAGTGTGTTGTCCCTCCAACCAGGAAATATACTTTTGATATGAACTACAAACCACTTTGGCATAACTGACTTCAGAAATCATCTTTCATGTCCACATTAGATCTCTTAATCATTTAATACCTGTGAGATAGCTTGAATCTCCCCAGTTGGTAATCGGAAAACAAGTCCATTGATGATTCCTTCGACTTTTTAGTTGCAATTTTCAAGCTGTTCTCGCTCATAGTAATTTCAACTCACTGCTATAAAGTATCCACACAGAGAAGTTGGCAAAGGTGGTTTTCGAGCATGAACGTAGTTCTCTTCTAATTAGGCCATTTTATTGAGTTTTGAGACTTTGAAAAGGTCAATGTCTCCTTTCCTCCAAGAAAACAAAAACAGTAGCTAGCAATAAAGTGTTGTTTCATTGACCGCTACATCTAAAAACATTTTTTTATTAGGTGGACAAATTGAATTAGAGTACTGTGAGCAAATGGGTCCTTTGGTTGAATAATGAGGGCCACACAAGAGAATCAACTGTTTGTTGGAGGACGTGGAAGCTTCATCATCGCTGAGTTCAAAATAGGTAGGTACGGCTTTAAAACTGTAAGGTTGTTTTCAGTATTTTTAAAAATGTAATGTTTGATTTAGAAAGCTGCAGTTTAATCAGTACGGATGATGGTAAGACATAAATTGTTATCTTGTCCCTCAAATGTTGATGGTACCTAGATCCACGGTCCCATTATATGATTTGTCATCTGTTTGGTACAAGAGCTGATTTGATAGCACAAAGTTCAATTATAAGAGGCATCAATTATCCTGCCAAAGGAGTAAATGTTTCTCCCTCTGTTAATTGTAAGTTCAATGTTGTAACTGTTGCAGATATGGTTTTCTATCATTTGTATTTCAGACTATTTTTGACGATGGACCATTCAAATAGTCTAAAATGGGAGCTTTTTTAATTAAATGGCAGTAATTTTGGAATTTATTTAATTATATTAGGGTAATGTTAATTTTTCTTTCTTGATTTATAGAGTGGAGTTTTGAGCCCATTTTTTGAGAGAAGATTTTTTTAGTCTAATGTAGTAGTTCAACTAGATTGAGGTCATCTATCACCTATCATTATGAAATTTGGGAGAAGGTAGAGTTGATAATGGAAGAGCTTATCTTGCCAGTGCATTCCATTTCGCACGGATTTAGAGACATGTTCAAATAAATGCACTCGGGATTCATATTTAGCACTTGTGTGTGTATGAGTGTAGTTGGTCAACGGAAAAGCCTTAGAATTGGCAGGTCGTAGGTTCAATTTTTTACACTTGTCGGTACAGGTACGTACCAGCAAGTTACACTCAGTTGTTGATAATCAACGTGGAACCTTTGAATGTTTAGAACTATATGATAAATCCAAGATAATCTCCTCAAAATTAATATGTCCGATTTTATCAAATAAATATATTTAAGATATTTGTACCACTATTATATAACATGTTAAAATTTCATATTTTTGATATAGATATAATTACATAGTTAAATTTCTTAGAAACATTAAAAGAAATTATCAACTTTATTCCCAAACAATGCCTTTACAATCTTAAAAGTGTATGAAGTGAATATTTCTTAACCCCTCAAACTCTCTTATATATCGACACTATTATTGTCGTACACAATATAATATACAAAGTACATAACAGAAAATATCATAAATATCTTAGATATAAACAACTCAATAAACCCAATAAAACACTCCAAATGTCAATAACTCAATATATATCCGTTTAAAACACAATTTAAGAGTGTCACAATGGGATGGAATAAACAAGGTGATCCTTCTAGAATAAGAGCCTCTAACCTCTCGTATTAATGGAACTTTCTCATAACTTCAATAAGAGTGTGATTAAGGTAAGATGATTACATGGTTTAACATGTTTCTATATGAATTTTATTACAAACTTTATTGGAGTGTCTCTAGAATTGGTTGCATGCATAAAGAAAGGATGTTCAAGTAGACATCTTTAAGGTAAAATGTACCTAGTGTAAGCTATGAAAAATCACAATAATGAAAGACAAACAAGAAACTTGCAAACCTTCTAGTAACCTTCCCATGCAAACCTCAGTAAGAGAGCTTTTGAAGTTGCATAACCTTGCAAAGTGATTGATTTGTGGGTGTTCTTGAATAGCCTCCAAAGATGAGTGCAGTTGCTACAAACAGAGTAGTTGGAAAGCTTCAGAATGCAAATTGACAGAGTTTATTTGCAAACAATTCAGGAGGATTTGGGATAAGACAAACCTGCAATTTATAGAGGCAAAAATAGTTAGAAGTTGGTTGAATATTGTTGAATGCACATGCTAAAAATAACATTGGAGGAGGTTGCAACAGTTCCGGGGTATTTAGGGGTAATGATGGAATTAATTGCAAAAGTTGCATCCGAAAATATGGTTATACATGCAATTCAATTGCCCCCACCTTTCTAGGATTCTATAAGTGCAATTAACTAAGATGAGGATGTGGAGTCCAAGTGGCCGTTGACTAGGATGTGCACATACACTTAATTAATTAATCATTTAATTAATAAAGGATAATTAACTTAACTAAAGGGGTACTAAGAGTACATGAGATTAATTTAATTAATCCAAAGGGTGCAATGTGTATGAATTAACCAATTTAATCAATTAATCACAAATGGGTGAATAATAAGGTGTATTAGGATAGCATTGGGAACAGGTGGAAACAGATGTGTACTTTTAGGGTGTCTACATTTTGTCCCTCTTTAAAGTGCTATTGTGAAGTAATAGTGCTTTAAAGATAGTAGATGCATGCAGATCAGCGAGAAAAAAAAATTGAAGCATTAGGATGCCCCAACAAGTAGGAAGAAGTGAAGCATTTGCATACCCAACGAATAAAATGGTAGAGGAATGTCCCCTCAAGCGGATGTGTGACGTTGCAAAGCGTTGGATGACTGCTTGATTGGAAGGAAAACAAAGGATTAGAACAAGGATGGGAAAGGACTATGCTCGTAGCATGAGCATTATTTGGAGAATAATTTTAGAGCAACCTTATTTTGGTTATTGCACAATAGAGTTGGCACCATCATTATGAAATAATCAAAGATGGTTAACCCAGATGCACGTAAACAAACACACATAACAAAGAAAAGTTTAAAAAGGAAAACAAACCCAATATACAAAGTAGGTGTCACTACTTGCAAGTGGTCCAAAAAAAGTAAACATCAGCAATGCAACACAAAGTCAAAAAATAAGACAATCAGTTATGCCCCTAATGCATGCTACACTGATGATTAAGTAGATACAAATGCTCCCAAGTGGTAATAGGATCAGACTGGAAGAGCGGAGTTAAAGCAACTCCATATGACACTCTTTTTGGATCCGTTGTGCAAATGATAGAAGTTTAAATTCCCCTAGGAGAAGTTATACCGCGAAGGAAAAACAATTTTGTGATTTTCCCTAAGCAAAGTTAACATATCATGCAAAGGGAAGAAAGTGATAGTTATAAGATTGGCACGATCACTAGGGTGATAGATAAAGGTATGTTGTTTATCACGATTGTATTGAGATGTTGAAAGATTCACTTTAAGGGTTTTCCAATTGTAGGATTTCTGTGATAAGTGAATATTTGTTTGAAAGTTTTGTAATTTTTTTATTTTATTTTTTGTGGATTTTTGAAATATATCATTTATTTGGATTTTTGCGAGTTTTGAAAAGTTTGAAATACAAATGCTAAGAAATGCAAGCAAACATGAATACAAATAAAAAGGAAAACATTCCATGGCTTAAAGAAACTAGGAGGAAAACAAAATACATGCAAGCGACAAGAAAACAC
The DNA here is from genome assembly GCA_019776745.2 of Taxus chinensis. Lineage (NCBI taxonomy): Eukaryota > Viridiplantae > Streptophyta > Pinopsida > Cupressales > Taxaceae > Taxus > Taxus chinensis. The sequence goes on from CM034156.1 coordinate 13,332,351, forward strand.
AAAACAAACATTGTAAACAAACCCAATATGAATAGGAAGGAACCACACCAAAGTTATATGTGAACTAAGATGCGAATAAATTTCTTGCAATTGGTCTACAATAAAGGTAAACAAAGTACAACATAATAACAAACTAAAAGAAGCAAAAGCATTGTCACAATGTTGGCAAACCACAACATTACAACACAACGTGCAAACATGACATCTAATGACACTCCGAATGTGTTCCACATTGAAGAACTAGACAAATTTGAATGCCCCAAGCAATAGCTTAGAACGCGAGAGGATTGGATCAGGCCGAAGAGCGAAGTGATACTTAGATAATCCTAAAGATACTCTTGGTGGATCCCATTGAAGTTTTATCTGTAATTGGATCGAAACGTAAAATCCAAGTATGCCCCAAGCAAAGTTATATTATGAAAGGGTAAATGATTACCTTGAGCATAGATATACACCACGGGAAATAAATATGATTGGAAAAAATGATCTGGAATGATCATGAGGAGCATCTTCAAAAAGATAAATTGTTGAATTGTGTTGTCCAGTTGCTAAAAGTTTGGGAAAAAATTATATGAATGTTCTTATTTGTGACAGTTTTAAACTGTTTTTGGATTTTTGGACAACTTTATATTGTTTTTTTTTTGTAATTTTTGAATGTTTTCGGTATTTTACAAGACATTTTTGAATGTTTTTGTATAGTACAACTCGATAAAAAGGTATATTGCTTGAAAGCGGGTATAAATAATTAAAATCATTTCATTCCATTAATAAAAGACAAATAATAAACATGCAAACCTTCCAATGCAAACCTCAATAGGAGAGATTTTGAAGCTGTATAACCCTGCAAAGTGATTGATTTGCGGGTGCTCTTGAATGGCCTCCAAAGATGAATGCAGTTGTTATAAATAGAGTAGTTGGAAAGCTTCAGAATGCAAATCGACAGAGTTTATTTGCAAAAAAATCATGAGGATTTGGGATAAAACAAGCCTGTAATTTATAGAGGCAAAAACAGTTAGAAGTTGGTTGAATATTGTTGAATGTACATGCTAAAAATAGCATTGGGGGAGGTTGTAACAGTTCCGAGGCATTTAGGGGTAATGATGGAATTAATTGCAAAAGTTGCATCCGAAAATATGGTTATACATGCAATTCAATTTCCCCCACCTTTCTAGTATTCTAGAATTGTAGTTAACTAGGATGAAGATGTGGAGTCCAAGTGGTTGTTGACTATGATGTGCACACACACTTAATTAATTATTTATTTAATTAATAAAGGATAATTAACTTAGTTAAAGGGGTACTAAGGGTACATGGGATTAATTTAATTAATCCAAAGGGTGCAATGTGTATGAATTAACCAATTTAATCAATTAATCGCAAATGGGTGAATAACAAGGTGTATTAGGATAGCGGTGGGAATAAGTGGAAACAGGTGTGTACTTTTGGGGTGTATACACATAGCATTGAGATATATTACTAGTGGTTGCACCATGGGGAGAAATTCTACGCTGAAAGGGGGTGTGGTAGAAGGGTTGTTGTCGGAAGGGTTGTTGTTGGTGAAATGACATTGTTAAATGTGCAAGGTGGGAAGGAGGTGTATGTAGAATGGAGGAGATGTGGAGTAGAAGTATTTGTCATCAAAGTGTCGGGAATGGATATGTAAGTCAACATTGTTACCATTGAATGTGAGAAGAGGAGCATTGTATGTGGGAAGAGGTTAGTAGTTGGTGAAAGGAAGGCATGAAATTAGGCTATTGTAATCTTAGTCTGTGAGTGTGAGTAGTAGGTGCTTTTTTATTCATTATTGTGGTATTTATGTTCTATTCCAAGTATAGTATTTTGTAACAGTAAAGTTGTAACAAATAAGGCATACACTGGGGATTTTCAAGCAAAATTACTTACCTTAGGAAATAGTAATTTTTTGTCAGTACACTGCTATAGTTGTTTCTGTAATTGTTTTAAAATTGGGATAGGAAGTTGTTGTATATGATAGTTTAAATATTAATAGAATGAGTAAAGTGATTAATTTTAGTAGTGCCCATATATTCAATTGTGTACACGTAGTTCGTGTGTCGAATGATTTCACTCTTTAGTAGCGGCATTTGCCTAATATTTGTAATGGCTTGTGAAGTGTTGAGGGGTTTTTTAAAAAGTGTGATGCGTATTATAGAGGTAATTATATACATGTTGAGGTCATGAATTGTTGAATGGTGTGTGGAGTGTATGTATTATTTAATTTGATTTGATCTGGGTTGAAGAGTGGTGGTGAGGGTTTTAGAAGAAAGCAGTTGGAATTCAAATTAACTTTTATAAAGAGTAAATTAATCAAGTAATTTAGGTAAATAGCTTCTTTGCTAGATGATAGGGTAACATAATAATATAGCTGTGGAAAATTAAGTAATGTTGAATTCAATTAGCAGTACATCATGCTACCAATTAAGTTAGTTCAAGAAAGTGAAGTTCAAAATTTTGATTATGTGCGTGGAAGTAGAGTATGAGAATAACACAACGTAGTTGTTTTTATCCATAGTAGTAACTGTAAAGCCAAATGGTGAGGATTCCAAAAACATTTTAAACATTTGTGCATAGCTTGCATCTTGTTTGCGTGTAGTGGAGTTATGTTTGGTACATGTTGATTATTCTTTACCATCATAGGCACATGTGGAAACAAAAAGGATGGGTTTTAACCCATGGAAGACCACTTTTTTTATAATGTCCCACACAACATTAATACATGTATCTAGTTCTGTAAGAGCATCTATATGCAGGCCTAACAGAGTTATGGCTACATCATTGGAATCCATTTCCCAAATAGTGCCAGGTGGGTCCTCTAACATCATGTGTAATGCATATTTATATTTGTATAGGGTAGAACCCAATTTATATTTTAAGCAATGCCAAGAATCATTCATAGCTGTAATCATTTGTTTGTGGCATTGTTTACCATTAACCATCTAAGACCAAGCAGGATAGCAAAAAAAATTCAAATTGATATGTATAATGGCTATAACAGTTACAAAATGTTGGAATGGATTTTGTAAAGTGAGAGCTTGGATGTCAACAATCATTTTGCAAACCAATATTTCTGCACTAAGCTTAATTTAAGCATTTGTTATTCCTGTGGTACTTACCCAAATACGGAGGGATTCTACTTCCTTAACTAGAGGTTCCAAAAACAATTCTGTATTAGCCCATGTGGTCAAGCTTATTTGTTTAAATTTCATAATCTTGGATTTCTTAATAGCTAATATTGGTATATGTATGTGGGGGGTATCATCCCGCTGTTGGAACACATGTGTGATCTCATCACATAAGGCTCCACACAAGGTTATGGCTAAATTATATCTTGTTTGGTCTTTAATATAAACGGTACATCATTATGTATAGCTTCCATATTTTTGGGTAATGGTAGAAATGACATATGTAGAGGTTACAACACCAATAACATCGGCTACAGACCCAAGTGCTAGGGATTGGAGTGCAACTATACTAGTGAATTAGAAATGGTGGAGGGGAATTTCTATTGTACATTATAGACACAGTGGAAAATAGATTCCATATTCACAATGACCTCCCAAGGACTGTTGGTGTCATTAAATTCCAGTTTGACATATTTTAAGGTACCTTTCGACATGGAGTAAACCTCACCAACTCGAACTATGTCGTTGTATTAAGCAACTACATTGGCGAAGCAAAAGGCGTTCATGTCATCATCCAGGGAATTGAATACATTGAAATTCATAACCTTACCCTCACCTTTTTAGTTGACATAGGTGTCTATTGCTCCTTTACGAGTTGTTATGCCCTCAATCATCCAATTCATGTTGTATGGATGCAATTTGTTAGTGTTTGTTGTGGAAACCAGCTACAAGGGGTTGGTAGTCACGTCCATTCCTATGATTATAAAATAATGTCCATGAAATGTAAGTAACAAGTATTTATTGTACTATGGAATACAATGGGGCAAGTGTCAAGGCTTATGTTGATTTTTTTTTATTTTTACAAAAATATTAACATAAAAGACATTAAATACCATATTGACAACGAGATCCCACCTTAAAAAAACACCATACACTTAGTTTAAGTTTTTAGACTTATAAGCCTCATTTATATGTTCTTTTTAGGGATACAACAGGGTAGGTGTCAAGGATTATGTTGAGATTTTGTATTTTTTTTAAAAACAATAACATAAAGGACATTAAAAACCATGTGGATTAGGAGCCATATGTTGGCCCCAGCCAAGCTGGGGTGCAGGTGAGGGGAGCCCCAACCATGATGGCTAGTGGAGATATACTTCTCCATGATTGACTGCGCGGAGACTAGTGAGCATGGCTAAATGAACGTCATTGGGAGCGGCTCTGACGACCTCCACAGGGATGGCTACTATAAGGTGGGGAGCACCGAAAGGGAGAAGGTGGCTCCTGAGAAACATTACAAGGGGCATCACCCCAATGTCGTATAAGAGTTTGAAGGTGCTCCACCTCCATGGCCACCTTATCAGCCTACACTTGAATTTGTAGGAACACATTGGAGATGACCATAGAATTATTATTCACAAAGAAATATTGATCAACTTCAGTATTGGCAAATAAAAACGCATTCCATTCTTTCCATAACCAAAACAAAATTTCCCCTCTAAAAACATGTCAAATCTGGGAAAACATATGAGGTAATCTAGGGATATCTCCTAAAAATATGTTTCCATGTGAAACACTCTGGCCAAAGGGGGGAAAAGAATGAATGAATCCAATTCCAAGCCCACTGTGCGGTTTCTAAGTGACCACAGAAGGGACATTTGGGAGCCGAAACACCAATTTGAACCATCTGGGTGCCAATCGAAAGACCTTGATGTAGAATACACCACAAAAAATGTGCAATTTTAGGCTCCACACAGGAAAACCAGACTATGTCGAACCTCCTTGTCCAATAAGAAGGATCAGAATGAATCTTCCACCTAGTGTTGAGTTTTTCAACCATGGGAAAATGTGGTTAGAGCCAGTGATATCCCTTGCTAACTGATTAATTCTAGAATGAGGTATCCACGTATCACTTCCAGTCTATCCACAAAGGATGGGAGGGACACACAAAAATCTTATGCAGCATATGATCGGGGACCGAAGTAATGATTTCAATGATTATATCATGATCTTGGGTGGTAAGTTTGTATCAATATTTAAGCTCATTCCAAGAACTCCAAGATTGTGTGTGCTTGCAATATAGATCTCGAATGGATCAAATTTTGTGCTTGAAAATATTGAGAACTTGAATTCCAAGGACTTCTACAAGACACTAATCCTGGACTTGAATGATAGGCGGCCACCATAAGGATTGTTGGTTGATGGAAATTTCGTTGTTGAAACAGTTGCCTTTCCAGTGAAGCCATGCTTTGATTCATTCCCATGATTTCCAAATTCTTGTAAGCACGAATGTGCCAACAACTTTAATAGGCATCGGAGCAATGAGCAGATTGGAAAACCATATACCTTTCTAGGTTGGGTGGCCATAAGGGGAGCCCTCTTCAATGTCGTGGTGCAGAAGCACTTTTCAAGCTTCTTGGCCTTCAGGAATACTAATTTCATTAAAATAAATATAGAAAAAAATTAAAATGAGATTTAAAAAAACTAAATCTATCATTAAATTAGGGAATTAAATCTAAACTATCATGCATGAAAATTTGGACAGATTTAGATGCCTAGGATAAGGAGAGTAATCTAAATTGATGTAAAAAGAAAAAAGAAAAGAAACTTGGAGTTAATTTTTAGCAAGACTTTGAGTTGAGATTTATAAGATAGAAATCAGAGTTAAAATCTACACTGGCACCCATAACAAAAATTGAAGATGAATATTTAATATAAATCACACCAAGACTCTAGTGGAAGAAGGGAGTATTTATAACTATTTTATTTGTCTAATGTATGCATGGATAGGCAATGCAAGAAGGAAAAAGCAATAGTTAATAACAAATTAAAAAATGCATGCATGGATAGGTAGCACAAGAAGGAAAAAGTAATAGTTAAAAATAGAAAATAAAGATAAGAGATTTGGAGTTGCTACAAGTAAAGGGAGTGTAATTACAGGATTTTAAATAGAAGCAGAGGGGAGAAAGAGGAGTTTGAGATTTACATATAATAGAGGTTAAACGCAAGAGGAGGAAATATGGGAACGCAACAGCATGAGGATATAAAAATGTAGTAGGAGGAGAATAGTTGTAAGGACACACAAAGTTCATAATAAAATAACACAGTATTAAAAACTTGCAGGGGCAGATTTGAGAGTTGCATGCTTGCTAAGAAGGAAGGAGACAGATATACCCATAATTTTCATACGCCTCAGACACAGGGAGTTAGTATTATTAAAAAGGAGATTGATTTACAATAAAAGGGAGGTTATTTTTATATACATACAGAAAGATTAAAGGGATGAGAATTCATTTTGGATTGCACGTAGACCAAAAGGCAGAGAAGAGAATTCGTAAGGAACTGGAAGGAATCTCAGCAAGAGAGTAGGACATCGTGAATAGATCTAGGTTCTCTTTCTTTTCATGTTTATTTTATAACTAAATAAATGTAATTTCTTGAAAGTTTATGTGATACGTTGGAATGGATAAAGAATTATATTATGGCTAGGGGTCTCACGTTCAACCTATGGCCATACTCTATTGCTATGAGTTGAATATCGACTCACATCATGAAAACTAGACACCCAAAACCAAATTATGACTAATACCTTAACAAAAATTATTTAAATTTCATGTTTTGTGCTTGATTTCCAAATCCATATTTCTCTTAGCAGAAAAACTAGATGGAGTTGAGATTTGGAAATCTCATTCAATACATATTTTTTTACAAACCCTTTGTATGTTGTTCAAACCCAATTTTCAGAATCTGACTTATGATTAATTCTTTGAGAGGGTTTTTTCTAATGTGAGTTACTTTCCATATTATTTTTTTGTATTTTTCCTTCATATAGAGGAACATAAGAACACAATTAAATATTATTAGTTCAGTAAAGGAGGTATAGCCATGATGTAGAGTTAAATGGGAAGCGTGGATTATAACTATAGTACGAAGATTAAATGTAAAATATGATACTTAAACCAAGAAAGGAGATATTAAATAATAAATATTGATAATCATATCAGAAAATGAATATTACGTGAACCAAAAATTCTTCATTAATGTATTTAGAATTATGATAAATCATAAGGAAGGGAGCAACAATTGTGGACTTATACAAATGATCATGAAAATTAAAATAGGGGTAATGCAAACCAACGATATAGGAATGGAAAATATATGCTCTAAACTTGGACGAAACCTTGAAATAGAACAAATAATGAGATAATGTTTGTATATGTCAAATTGTAGCTTAAGAAAATTATTTTTTGATAGATAAGAATTAATATTTGAATTAGTCAACACAACCAAGTGTAAGCATGATTTGGGTGAGAGGCAAGAACCCTTAGCCATGGCTTATAAATGAGAACTATATGGGACTTCTAGTATACTAACCACGGGTTATTATGTCACATAGGATTAACAAATCAGATTAGAATCCCTTTAGCATTAACTTTGATGGGTGGTATGGGACACTCAAAAGAATTAGTGTTGTTTGGGATTCTAGCATCAATTTAAGTAGATTGTAACTTAGAGATAATTATGTTTTGATTCCAATAACTGGGATAAGGAGTGGGAATGTGAAATGTGCTAAGCCTAGGGGGTGTGATAGTACTAGGGTAATAAATAACTAGTGCATAGAATCACTTATGACGAATTCCAAGAGGGGACATAGGGTAGGTAGTGGATTGACACACAAGCTACCCTCTTGAATTATCACTTTGGATTATTCATGTTCTAGAATTCTAATTGATTTCAGGGATAAGGTGGGCACCTACTGATTTCCACAAACTTTTAGCTAAAATGAAAATCATAGGGTTATGGTTTTAGGATTTATATTATTCCTACCCCATTAATGTTTACCAGTTGATAGGGTAACAGTTTACGCTTGAGACTCTCTTTCCTCATTGATTACAGCATCTACCTTCTTGTGAATGGTAGGTCCAATCTCAAGATTTGAGATGTGTTCAGGAATCTATATGGCTCATGGTTGGAGGTAAAGTGTTATAATGATGCTCTTTCTCTAGTTGCAATTCAACAAAAAATTGGTTCTCTACGACCTATGCCTTGACATTTTATGGTGAATATTGTATCAATGTATTTATATTTGTGATTTATATAAAATGAACAAAATTGAAATTGTAAACCTTGCAAATTGAAAGGTTGAAGATTACATGAATTTATAGACCTTGTAGATTTGAAATTTGATGATTACATTGTATAAACTATTAAAGATCCTTCGATTGAATTGTATATTTGAACAAATATTTTATCAAGCAATTTGAGCTAAAATGAGGAAGACCTTAGAACTTAGTCACAAAGGGCTAAGTAAATCATTTATCACAAAATGTATATATGTTATGTATGATAAATCCATCTCATTAGAACACTATTTACGAAGTTCTAGCATGTGGATAAATTTTTGTGAAGAATTTTATTAATCCTCGTGTGTAAATTAGATAGCTAAAACAATAGTTAAGTGAACTTGATTAATGAAATATATGCTTGAGCTATTGCTAATATTTATGCATGGTAGTAATGATTTAGTATTACAGATTCAGTAGTTTGAATTAAACGAGATGATTTATGTATTAATGGTTGATTAAATAAACATGAATTTACTCGTAATTTATATTTGGTGATTAAACAATTGGAACCATATACCATGTACAGGCACACTATACCTATGAATGAGATACTTATTTTGTTAATTAAGTTGAAATGATTTTAAATAAATGTAGGTTAATTATTGACATTAAACTCCTCACAATGTGAATGTATGTTAAATATGAGTATTGTTTTCCTTTCCTTGGATGATAGGTGATCATGGAGTTACTTTGGTTTTTGTATGGGAAAAAAATTAGGACATGTTTTTATGGTCTACCGCTGGAAGTGTAAATCAACTTGCAGTAATTAATATGATATATGTTGAGTTACATTCATTTAATTATCAGACCAGGGAGAGTAGATTTGAAATATTATCGGTGTTGTATGCACAGTTATAGGTTATCTAGGAGATTGGAAAGGAAATTATTTTCACATAACAATGTTGAAAGTAAAATAAAACTCAGACTTGGAAATGAACTATTGTTAAATGTTGTCACTGAAACAAAGTTGCAAATTCAGAAAGAAAATGGTTCCTAAGGAAATATACATGAAATAAAACAATGGAGGGGATTTAGCAGACCTCAAGTGGGCCAAGACTTGGATGTTAATCCCTTCCTAACTCTGTAACTAAAAACTAAATAACAGAACTCATATTCCTTTATTGATTTGCATAAAACATTACATCTAGGAACAAAAGATCAGAGTAATCTCTTTTCTCTAACTCCAAATCTGACTTATTAACTTCTGACTACTTTCTAATTTCCTTATTACCAAGCACCAGCCCTTTCCTTTTATGCTTTATCATTTACATCACGTGAGAGGAAGAAGAATACAAGAAGGGGTCTTCAATAGAACAAGTGAGATATTTTCAACAGAACAAGTGAGAGATTTGACACATGTTCAACTAGCAATTAGTTCTTCATGAAAGACACAATAAGTGTTTAACTACTCAATTAGTTCTACACTAGTTATTATTCAATGACCAAATCAAATATTTATTTGTTTCCTAGTTTTCCACATTCCTTTTGTAACTACTTCTCCAAAGGAGTGCAATGACTTGAGTGCCATTACTTCATGTTTCAAAATATCTTCATAAATGCGGGCTCTTTGTTGTGAATGATTTTCTTATGCTGCGAACAAGTTGCTACGAACAAGTTCCTTCGCTACATATGGAAAATTACTTACAACCAAGAGTGGCATCAACACATATAATCATCCAAACAATATATTGGAATAACAAGAATAAATACGCACATAATATCATAAAATAAAGACAGTTAGATATAACTATATAAATTAGTCACTATGCCAAAAGTTCATGGTTGTAATAATGATGTTCAGCAGTGTATTTAGGAAATACATGGACATGGCTACAATGGTCTTATAAAAATACAAACGATGAGTTATTATGAAGGAAATTAATACATATCATCACTCAATATGGGGAGGACATTACATCCGGGTATCAGAGCTTAGATTCAGCACTACATTCTTATATGTGTTCACTATGTTTTCGAAGGTTGTAATTACTATTCTTGTGATATGTCAAGATTTGAAATGGAAATAATAAGGGGATCATCAGGAAGTGGTGAAGTTAACAATACCATTGACATGGAAGAAATTCCAAATGTCATAGAAGAATCTACGAGGAAACAACAAGAAAGTTTGGATCAGATTCTTGCCTTATTGACTGACACCCAACACAGGATTGCTACATTTGAGTAGAAGGATTCAGATGAGGAGCCAATTGTTATGAATAATCACGTAAATGAGTCTGAACAAGGTGATGAGTGTGCCAAAAAATATATCATGATCATACTGTTGAATAGGAGCCTAAGAGGGCTAGGTTTGAAATAGAATTGGCTAAGGACCTTGAGAGGATTGTTTCACATAAGTACTTGGGAGTGGTATTAGGTGATGGAGCTAAGACATGGCTTATTTAAATGGAGAAGAATTTTGAGATTTGAAACTTCTCAGAGCAAGAAAAGGTAGTATGGCTCGCATATTAGCTGACTAGTGAAGCATCCGCTTGGTGGAACAACAAAAAAACTAAACATAATTTAAGTGATAAGAATACCACTTGGGATTTATTTTTGAATCTTTTCAGGAAAAGATGGTTGCCACAATTTTATTTTGATAAGAAAGTGAAATAATTTCATAATATAATTCAAGGAGGTTTGACACTCACTCAATATTGGGAGAAGTTATTAAACTTCTTAAATATGTGTCCCAGTACCAAAAGGATGAGTGGTTCTAAATCCAAAAGTTTATTATGGTACTAAGCTCTCATAGTGGACCAGAAGTGGATGTTCATGGGCCAAACACGATGGATGAGGATTTTGAAAAAGCAATGAAGTAGGAGAAAAACATTATAGTTAACCTATGCTTCCAAAAAGGATTCTAAGGCTTTAATGGCTAGACCAAATCAACAATTGTAAATACTATTAAATAATAACTTAAACAAGTTCAAAACTAATGGAGGAAAACAAATGGTAATACTTGAAACCTAAACAAGTTTGGTGATTCACTCAAGCCATAAAATAACAATATGAACCGACCAAGTGGGAACGGTGGCAATGGGCATAATAGGAGTGTAGGAGAGAAATTTCTATAGAAGAAAGGACCACCTACAGGATGTTATAATTTCATAGGGGATCATTATGCCATAAATTATCCCCAAAATACTACTATATGACCTCATACACAATATCATAGCCAGCAGCACATTCATACAGCAGTTGGAAATCACCTGATTGATTTTCATATCACTTTGGTAGAAGTTCTAGGTAAATTTTTTGGTGTTTTTATTTCTATTATAATTGACACTCGAGCTACTAAATGTTTTGTGGCACCGAAAATTTTAAGAAAAAACACTAGGTGAGTTAGTTATATGGATAAAAATTTGTTAATAAAATATGGAAATCATATGGAAAAGAGAGTAGAGAAATGTCTATTCGCAACTGAATTAGAGCTACTAGGTTTTACAACTGAGGTGAACTTATATGTTGCACCCTTAGGGTCCTATGATGTCATTCTAGGGGTGAACTGGTTATGTCAACTTCGTGCTAAGGTGGATTGTCATGCAAAAACCATGACATGCCAAAAGGATAGTAGCAAGCATCAAATTTTCCCATGGAATCAAAAAGCCACTTAGTTAAGGTAAATCTCATCCATTAAGTTGAAGAAGGCATGAAGGAAAGTTCTTGTGATGTATGTGATTCATATTAATGATGTGGGTAAAGAAAGAGAACCTACATTATAGGAATTTACCCATTTCTTCAAGATTTTAGTGAAATTTTCCCAAAAGAGTTGTCACAGTTTCCTCCTCGTAGAAAATTTTATTTTTTTATAAACTTAATTACATGATTTGAGCTAAAATTGAAAGCACCTTATCAAATGACTATAATATAATTCTTTGAATTAAAAGAATAATTGAAATATTTAATATTTAAGGGATTTATCCACCCTATTGTCTCACCATGGTGAGAACCCATTATTTTTGTGAAGAAGAAGGATGGGATCCTTAGGTTTTTCATTGATTAAAAGATTTTGAATAAGGCAAAAACTAAAAATAGGTACTCTCTACCACACATTGATGATCTATTTGATCAAATGTGATGAGATGCAATATTTTCCAAGATTGATTTGAGATATGGGTATCATTAGTTAAGAATAAAGGAAAGTGACATACCTAAGACATCTTTCCGAACAAGGTATGGCCAGTACAAGTTCACTGTTCTTCCATTTTGACTATTGACTGCACCAATAACTTTCATAATGAATAGTGTGTTCAAATATTATCTATATGGGTTTGTGCTAGTTTTTCTGGATGATATATTGATTTACTCACAAATGAAACATGAGAATAGTTTTATAAAGGTTAATACAACATAAGCTATATGTGAAGTTGTTGAAATATACTTTCTTCCAAGGGAAAATGCATTACTTGGGCCATGTGATATTAGCAGATGGAATTGTAGTGGATATGGCCAAGATAAAGGCAATCATGGAATGGACAACACCTAAAAATTTACATGAGGTACACAATTTTAAGGGACTTGTAGGATATTACATGATTTTTTTTGGAGGATTCTCTAGAATCAGTAGTCTTATTATCTCATTACAAAAGAAAGGGAAGAAGTTTTCATGGACAAAAAAATGTGAAAAGGCTTTTCAACTCCTAAAGAAAAAGTTGACAACTTCCCCAATTCTGTGTTGGAATATTTTTGTCATTGATGTCAAATTATGTTGTAGGAGTTTTCCTTGATTGTATTGATGTCAAAAGGAGCTAAAGGACATGAAGGTTGATTGGTAGTATCAAGTCAAGTTGAGTGTCTTGTTGAGATTGTTTGGTCTTGCATGGTGTTGCATGGGTTCTCAAGTCAGTATGGTAGCTTGTAGAGATCATGAGGTGTTTTGGTGATGATAGAGTGATGTTATGGAGTGTGATGAAGTTCATTACAGGTGTGAAAGTTGTCAAGGTGATGAGGAAGTCAGATCTAATGAAACAAGCATGTTCGAGGTGATTGTTCTTAAGACTTAGTGAGCAAAATGAGGTAATTTGTGATGAATTGAATCATGTAGCAGCTATATATGCTTGGTGATATCATATGGATCATGATTTTTATGTGTAGAGACACTCATAAGTGTCTTATAGTGCTAGTTCAGGTGTTAAAATGAGTTTTTAGGTCTATTCCTTGACCTAACCCTTAAGAAAGCATGTCCTTGAATGGTGTAGTCAGCATATCTGAGCATATTTGGGAAAATTTAATCATGTATATATTGTGTGTTAGGTTGATATGAAGGTGTGGTCCAAGTTTCATGTCTTTTGTTGAATATTTTGCAAGTTATGCCATTTTTACCAAAATTGAGTTTCTAAAGGTGAGATTTCGAGCTAAATTTTGACTTTCTGATGATCGTTGGAGAGTGTGTGCTTTTCATAGGGACCCAATATCTTGGGGATAGTTGAATAGGTTTATTATTAATATTTTCCAAGTGGAATGAGGTCATTTGATTGTCAAATTTTTATGAACAATCGTTAAGAAGGTAAACTGGTTTAAAACTCTAGCTATGTAGCGACTGGAGAGATCTTGATTGTTATGGCCCTGAATTGATTACTTGATCAAATTTTATGATTATATTTTGTAAAGTACTCCTCAACATTTATCCAGGTGTGATTTAAAGGTTGTGTCAATGTGTGGGCCCCACTCAAAAAAGTAAGTTTCTGGAAAATTTCAGTTTGTGCCAAATTTTTCCTTTGGACCTGATGACTAATTTAGCATTTAAGGAATTATGGGATTTTTAATTACATTTCCATGATTATTTCAGATCATTTTTGAGCTTCTAAGATGTCTGTTGCGCCCTATTTTCCATGACTGGTTTTTGGGCAATTTGAGGCAGTCTGATTAGAGAGGTTTTTGGAGGTCCTACAGTCATATTTGTGGCATGGTTTTAGTTTGGTGATGACCCTAAGGTCATAATATTTCCATTTATATATCACACTTGTGTTTTATGAGTTTTTATGAAGTTATGGCTTGTTTTCAGAGGACTAGTTTTGAGGATGCTTGGTTGTGCATGGGCTCTGGTAGGTTTCATGGCATGAGAATTTGTTGCATATTATTTCATGGTTTATGGAGGTTTTTGTTACCCATATTTCACCCCCGAGAAAAATAGTGGATTGAATCATGACCCTGCTTGAAGGAACCTGAGAAAAATCATCCAAATCCTGCCAATTGGTTGCAAGAAGATTAAGCAATGGAGTGGCGAAGGCCAAGAAGGATCAAAGGACCTTGTACAGAAAGAAAACGACTCTTTCAAGCCATTTCTACATCTTAAATCCATCCTCCAAGTTACAGGTAGGTAGAACTATAAAATAGTAGGGTTAGACAATAAAGATCAGTGCTACAAAGAAGCCAGAAGAAGGAATAACGGTGAAGATTTGAAGTCCTCGGGCTCGAATTGGTTCAGGAAAAGGGAAAAAAAATGACTAAGTATGGAGGAAGAAGCGGAAAGGGCCACGTGCCTTAACGGTGCTATTTCAAGGGTGAATCCAAAAGGAGAAGTCCAAACTTGCACCAGGCTTCCACGCATCCAAAGTCCCCAAAAGTTACAGGGTGTTGAAAAGTCTTAGACTAAGAGCGAAGCGTGCCAGGTGTCAGCTTGGTGCATATTCACAAAGGGAACCTAGGGCGGAGACTCAAACTTGCACTAGCCCTCCACGTAGCTAATGGTCAAATAGGGTCAAAAGGTGGGCTTTGAAATTGATTAAGTATAGAAGTGTAAGTAGAGAGCGCCGCGTGTTAGCCTGGTGCATTTCCAAGAGTCAATCCCCAAGCAGAAACCCAAATGAGCATGAGGCCGCCACATAGCTCAAAATCTAAAAAGTAAGAAGGACCATTGAACAGTCCACAAAGTAGCAGAGGTAGACAAGTTTCAACCCAACGCTCCTCCAAAAGCAAACTTTGGGTTGGATTTGCAAACATACGCGGTGCCTCCATGTGTCCTTAAAGGGGGCAGAGTTAGTTGAATTGTCAAAGCATTAACAGGCCGGCGAAGGCTGTGAAGCGTCTCAAGTACATTGTTTCAAGGGGAAAATGGAAAAGAGATTCCCGAGCAAGCACCAGAGTGACACGTGTCCCAAGGGAAAGTGGGGAGTTAGGGAAAAGGTTAGTTTTTTGCCCTTTACCTCAAAAGGGGTAAAAGTTCTAAAAAGACCCGCGACTCTGCCCAAGAGGGGAAAATTCAACATATAAACCTGAGTCAAAGCCAAGGTGGGGCGTTGGGGAGAAAAGTGAAAATTTTCCTTTTGTCCAAAAGGCATAGAGGTAAAAATGGAAACGCATTTCCCAGCCAACCAAAATGAGCCACGTGTCCAGACGGAGTTTTGGGCCTTTGAAGGTTTCTGAGCTTTTATGTTTTTTGTGCAAAAGACAAAAAGGTAAATTGTGGGCCCGTGGACCAAAAATTTTATCCCAATCTAGCTGCCATGTATCCCAATCAAAAGGGGGACCCATTTTCAAGTTGTTTTCCCACCTATTTGTACAAAATCAATGCAAAACTTCAAAAGGGCATATCTTTCGACTCAGGGCTCGAGAGATTGTGAATCTGATATCACTAGAAAAATATTGACCTTGTCTATGCCATGGGAATCTGAAACTTTAATTTTTGAAAGGGTAGGTGGAAGAAAAATGGAGAAACATCTTCAAGCTTTCAATGCAGGATCATCAATCTCAACAACCAGATCGGATTCGATATATTTCCGTCATTTCCTCTTCCTTCAAGGTGTCGAATCGAGGATCGATGCAGTAAAGGTGGATTTGGGGCTAGATTTCAATAGAAAACATTAACAATGGTGGTTGAGCTTTGACCCACATTTTCCTGCTTCTCTCTCCCTTTTTCTTCTCTCAGATTGATTCTATAAATATGGGGACAGGATTCATTGTAAAGGGTTGGATATTCTTAGTTTTGCAGGCTCCCTTCTCCTTCTAGCAAAGGATTTGTGGGGTTCAGGATTTCCTTTAAAATTGTATTACGTTTCTTCCTTTCAGCTATTCTATAATGAACTGTATCAATCTATTAGAGAAATAAAATACGTTTGTGATCGATCTCAGATCCTTCTTGTTTCTTTTGCTTCTATCTGATCTCTCGTTACAGATCTGGTTGTCTGTGTTTATTTATTGTATGTATTTTATTAGTTTGTGTCAAAGGCAAACTAAGTATTCATCATTCCTTTGGTGCATCACCTGGTAGTTTAGTTATTTCTCATTTTTGTACTCTTTTATCCATGTCTCCTTAGCAAGTCTTAGACTAGGTATAGATATAGATCCTCTGCAAATCCTCAAGTATGCACCTAAATAGAGGAATAGGGAACCAACCTTTAATCTGGAGAGCTTTTCCGATTTGCAAGGTCCCACACCTTAGGAAAAGTTCCATGTTATGCAATCACACCAGATGATTCTGCCTTAGAAAAGCATATCTTTAGAAATCATTTGGGGGTGTTATGATTTTTTACTAACACTTTTTTAAGGCTTAGACAATATTTCTAAGTGTGTTTCATGTTTTGGTGAATTTGGTTTTGCTCTATAACATTCCCTTTGTGTGGAGTTGCTTGTTTTGGTGTGTTAGGGCTTCTTGAGTTCTAATACAGGTCTAGATGTTTTTAGGTGTTTTTGGAGACCTATATGGTCCTATGAATGATATTTTTATCATGTTCATATGATGTGGGTAGTTATATTACTCTATGATGGATGACCTGTGTGAATTATAATGAAGAAAAAGGTGTAAAGGAAAGTTATAAATCTCATTTGAGTTAGTTATGAGAGAGGAGAAAAAGTGCGACGTAGAGGGTTGTGAAAGTGAAAGATGTATTTTTGACCATGATGAGAGGGAAATGAATGTGTGATAATGATCTAGAGTGTGATCTAATATGGGTGAGCTAGGGCAGATGAACAAATCATCTTGAAGAAGAAGCATGTGAGAAAGGAAATCTAAAGAGGTGTTTTGAGGAAGATAGAGAGGAGAGCAAGCTTCATTGTGTCATCATCAGTTGTTGAAGAAACATTTCAGATATGTAAAACATATCAAATGGATTTTGTTAGTGTTGATTCACCTTGGATGTTGAAGCCTCCTTTTAAGGTTGGTTCTCTACTAAACTAGGGGTTGGTGTTCCTTGTGAGGTTGGTGCATCACTAAACCTAGGGGTTGGTACTCTTTGTTGATTTGGTGCTCCTTGTTGATTTGGTGCTTAACTAAATTTGAAACAATGGATATATAAAGTTTTTTTTCAGTGGGTTTTCTTCCCCTTGAGGGATTCCCACTTAAATTTTATGTACTTGTGTTAGTGTGTTCTCATGGTGCATACTTATGTGGTTGATTAATTATTACTTAATCTATATATTGTTGAATGGTTGACATGTATGCTTTGAATGGTTGATGAATTTTAATGTTTAAGAGAATGAAAGTTTTAATGGCTCGCTGGTTCACTCCCTAGTGATTGTCTTTATAAAATTTGGTATCAAATCAAATCCTTTGAAACATTCTTAACAAGCTTGAGGTGATCCTCTAAAGCACAAGATGGCTAAGTAAATAAGGAAAGAGAACCAAGAGTTAACATCTATGGTCAAAGATATTAAGGAGTAGGTATGTGCCCTAAAAGGTGACATGATCAAAAAATCCAAGAAGTGTGAAGATGAAATCATTATCATGGATGATGTATATAATAATATTGTCAAAGAGAAGGATTTTAAGATAAAATGACTGACAACTTGTCTCAAGGTCAAAGAAGAGGAGTATGAAACTCAAGTTGAGTTAGTGACAGAAGCCCTAAAATCTAAAGAAGAGGATTGTATCAAGTATGAAGTAGAGATGAAGTCACTTAAAGCATATTTGGAGCATGTAACCAACAAGTTGAAGTAATATGAGAAGTTTGAAAAGAGTTCTAAGGACCTAGATGAAATTTTGAGAATTCAGATGGCTTCTAGTGATAGAGCAATCATAGGTTTCATGGGAGGCCTAAATATTGATGATATGAGAAAATAATATGTTTTTCAAAGTAAGGAGGATGCTAGCAAAGTTAACATCAAGAAGGAAATCTTAATTATACAACCAAATGCTATGAGGTATGTTGGTTCTTTTCATGGTTATTGTTATTCTTGCAATGAATTTTGTCGTAGGGAAAGAGAATATAGAAGAAGGTTCTTGAAAAATGAATACCCATGGATAAATGTAAGAAATAACATTTAGAATTAGTCAACGTGTATGCATCATATTTTTTTTATAGTTGTCACCAAGAAGGTCATATTGCAAGTTTTTGTCGCCATGAGTCTCCAAGTCAAGGTAAGAAGTTTGTTGCTCCCAAGGTCAAGAATGTAAGGTTACAAAAGTTTGATAAAGAAAATAAGGTTAAGAAGCATGATCCCGAGTCAATCAAGAATTGCAAAGAGTTTGAACCTATGAAGGAAGATCTAAATTCAGTCAAGGCTAATTTTGATCTGTTTACAAGAAAAGAAGATATGGTTAACATGATTGAGCATGAACCTAAGGTAGATAAGAGTCATTTTTTTACACCAATTCACTCAGCATAGGAGGACAATGTGGTCATCAATTATAATGTGCCAAAGAAGAGTAAGAGGATTCTAAATATTGATTATTAGATTCATGAGAGAAAGAAAACTAAGAAGGTGATGGAGATTTGGGATTCTCCTGAGTTCATGGTGTTTTACAGCCCTAAGTGATATATGGTATTGATGTAATAGCATCACTTTGGCATGTGTATAAGGATGGAAACATCCAAATTTTCTCTTACAGGTGTGGCTATAGGTCCTAGTGGTCAATTGAATTCATTTAGAGGTGTTAGTTGGTGTCTAGGTTCTTCAAAATTTAAATAAAGTATTTTCCTCCAAAAGTTAAAATTTGAATGTGGATGCCATTTTTGGCTTGTTATTGTTGTTTTTCATGAATTTTTTGAGCTTATGAACTTGAAAAGGGATGAAAATAGGTGTAAATGTGTGTCTTCGGTCCTCTCAGGGACTAGAAATCACAATATGAGTTAGGAAGTCAAGAACTTGGTCTCTAGGCTAAGAAATTTAGTGTTAAGACTAAAATCCCTCATGTGACCAGACAGTATAGGTGTATTATTCAATTAAAAAATTTTGAAATGATAAATGGTGAAATGTAACTAAGTTCTTCATTCCCATTCAAATGAGAATCACAGTGAAGCCTCAAGGAAGAGATAATGTGAGATGTAGCTGTATATTTACTCTTTGTGACAGTTTTGTGCAATTCTTATGCATGGTGATTGTTAGGAATTCTATGCGTATCTTAGTAAAGGATTTTAAGACTATTTTTAAGTCATTGTTTTGGTATGATTCATGTTTGTGGAGACAGATATAACTTATGACAGAGATTTATATCTCTTAGTTAGTCAAGAATTGGAGCCTATATAACACTATAACAATATGTGGCATTCTTTGTAACAAGATGATCTATATTATTGAGATTATTATGTTTAAATGGTAAAGAGAATGAATAATATGAGGTTCATAGATGTGTGTATGCATATCCTTTTATATAACTTGTGGTTTGTGAGTTGACATATGTTTATGGAAACTTTACCAATTGCAGCAATCAAATTTGAGTGGTTGTCATTTTGTAATAGTACCTTCAAAAGATAAAGGAAGAATATAGTAAAATGGGGAATTTTGAAGGTCCTTAGATCATTGCATGTCCAAAAATATCAACTCATTCAAGAATAAACCTCCTTATGATGAGATATTTGCCTTGATGATTGTAGAAACCCTATTTTTCTAGGCAGGATAGAGAGGTTTGAGATCAAACTCATGGATAAGAAGGGAATAAGAGTTATTGGTAAGAGGATCATAAATAAGGTGGCATAGTAGAGATAAGTTATTAAATTTATCCCTTGAAACAAAATCTCATTCATTTTATAATGATTTTTTTCTACCGAGTTTATAGGGAGAACTACCTAGGGTTTGATGAGGGTTTGGTAGTAGAGGACTCAAACGATGGAGAAAAGACTTTAAATTTAGAAAAAAAGTAAATTTAAGCACTCCTTGTTAATATTTTAAAGGTTTTAGGGTTCAAGGAAAACTAAATTTTTCCCAATTTGTGACATTGTGTAATCCCATATTATACCAACTGTAGAAGGCCTAATTGAAGGTACAAAATATGATGTTTGGCAATATTTTTGCATAGGAAGTGGTCCTTAAATTTTACATGTGAGAGGAAACTCTAAATGGTTATCAAGAAAGGCTTTTACTTTAAGGGTTAAGTGACTATAATCTAAAATACAAGAAGGAAACCACCCAGACCAGGTTGGTAGGAGATAAACCAGTCAAGGAGGAAGGACAGTGGAAAAGGTGATTACATGAAAAGTGAGGTCACCAAATCTAGCATGCATAGTGATAAAAATGGTAATTGGGAGTGCATCTAGTTTCCAAGGATGACTTAGAGAATTCTCTATCCATGAAATGATCTAAGACATGGTTCTTGAGCACTAAAAGGTAGATTGTTAAAGGAAGAATTAATTTAAACTTTTGAATGATTTAAGTAAACCTTATGGATGAGATAGGTTGGTGGAAGCATCAAGGAAATGAGGGTAAGGTTAATGAACCACACTAAGGTCTAAAACACAATATGTTACTTGATTGGTAGAACCTCTCCTTGAGAAGAGTAGAATTAGTAAAGTCACAAAGGATTGTGTTGGGATGGAACAGAATGGTAGTGATTCTTGGATAGAGAGCCAAATTTTAGAGGTGGATAAGGCCTAGAGGAAGAGAGTATTACAGGGTATGAGGATAGTGATTGAAGGTTAGGCTTGAGAAGAGTTGATTGTGGTCTACTAGAGCCTAGTCACCCAAGAACTGATATAGAGTAGTTTTCAAGAAAGGTAAGAATATTTGTATCCACTCTTATTAATGATCGGTTTGATTTTTATCATAGCATTCATTTAAGATATATGAACATGACCTAAGACTATTAAGAGAGGCTAAGGTGAAAGTTTTACCTTTTGTGTGTTCAAGTTTGGAAATTGAAAGATTAGATTCATGAAGGGGCAAAGTTGAGCTTGTTCATAGCTAGGAGTGTATTGAATCCATGAAATTGAATAATGATCTGCATCATTATTGGTATTAGAGTGTAGGAAAAGAGGTTGAAGGAGTTAGAAAAGGTTTGATCCATTATAGAATAAGAAAGAGAAGATATTAACAAGAACATGAGTGAAGATAAGAGTGTGAAACCAGTCATAGAGCATGGGTATGTGATGCCCAAGTGGAAGAAGAAAGCAGTAGCAGAGAAAGAAGAGGATAAGAAAAGAAAAGTGAATGAGAGGATAAGAGAACAAGAGCAATAGAGAATATTGACAAAGATGATTTCATAGAGAAGAAACTTAATGGAAACAAGGAAGACATATAGAGATACAGAGTTGAGGGTTGTTAGGCCTTATGTATCAGATTTGACAGGTGATGAAGATGAAGGAGAACCAGCAACAAAGATGGATAGAGAGGAATTAATAATAGAGTAATGGAAATTGATAATTCACAAAAAAAAGAGAACAAAAGGAGAGAGAAAGAGATGAAATGAAAAGAATAAAGGAAGGAGTTAGCAAAAGAGATTAGAGTTGAGGATGCAAGAAGAGATACAAGAATTGAAGAGAGATGTGGAATAGTTGTTGAAGGTGATGGAAAGCCAAAGAGATAGAGGAACTAGTTGGAATAGTGGTTAAGAAGAACATTAAGTGGCCAATAGAGCTAATTGTGAGGAAGAGGAAGAGAGGGCATCTAAGAAAATAGATAAGGAAGAGAGGAAGTTGAAACAAGAAGAGAAAGGGATTAGAAAGTAAGAAGAAGAAGTTGACAAAGAGATAGTACATGAAGAAACTCAGAATTTGAATAAAGAAGAGGTGATTGCAATATTCTTACCTTTCCTTGAAGAAGAACAAGAAGGTGAAGAAGAGAAACAGCAAAGTGAAGAGAGAAAATAGCTCATTGTTGGAGCTTCTCAAAAGACTCAAAGGCCTCCAAGTTTTACATTTGATAGTGTCTTTGAATGTGTGAATGTGGGTAAACAAAGTGAAGAATAAAAGGCAAGAAATGATGCCTTGAATGAAGAAATAGAGAACAAGAATGAAGGAAATTAAAAAGATGAAGTTTGTAAGCAAGTGCAAGCTCACTATGGATCAGTTACGGGTGATAATGTAGTAGTTAGTGTGATGAAAGGATCATGGAGAGATCTCACAAGCATATAGAGCTAGATAAGTGGAGAATATGAGGTCAAAGCTAGAGAAATGCTAGAAAACAATGGAAAATGAAGAAGATAATGGAGATGAAAGTCTGATGGATATTCGAGAAGAAGAAACAAGACAATAACCTGATCATTTTTAGCAAGTTACATTACTCTTAGAAGCAATAAAGCAGCAAATGAATGAATAAAGCAAGTTGACAAGAGAGAAGACAAGGAAAGGACTAGTTGTCCAATATTTTTACAAACTAAGGTGGATTTTAGCTTTGTTTGTGTAGGAATATACCAAGATATGAATGAGAAATATTAAGAAAAGTATGACATGGAAGAGGAAAATTAAGTGAACCATGAAGAAGAAGATAGAGATGAAGAAAGAGAAAGAATCAAGCCATAATATCATGTGAAGGTTTTGAGTTTGAATGCAAAATAATTAGGTAGTGTCTTATGAGTCATATAATATTAGGTAAGGGGATTTGAATTAGGCCCCACATGATCTTGAGCTTTTCGTGATAGTACATGCCTTGTAGATGTGGAGGCATTACCTTTTAGGTAATCCTTTTTTTTCTTAAGACCAGTCATTCAGTATTGTAGTATATATTCACTCAACCTAATTTGAACACACGACAACAACGTTGTTTAAATTTTTAAGTGAATATGATTTTTATATAAGCTATATTAAGAGAAAGGAAAACTAGGTTATGGATGCCCTTAATAGGAGATAACACATATCATACATGGCCTCACTAAGGACCCCTTTTAAATAACATGTTTTGAGTAATCTATCATTAGATACTTTGTATGGGAAGGTCAAATCTACGTTGGAGACTGATAACTGGGATTATAGATATGAGGGTTATCACTTTGATAGAGATGGACTTCTTCAATTCCATGATATAATATATGTAGCTGGCCTCGATGGAATGAGGAAATTAGTATTGGAGGAGACACACAATGCTCCTTATTTAGGTCATCCTGGAGTGATGAAGATGTTGGTTGATCTCAAGCCATTGTATTTCTGGCCAAGGAAAAAAAGGATGTTACAAATTTTCTTTCCAAATTTTTGGAGTGTCGGTGAGTGAAATTTAAACATTTGTATCTAGCTTTGGTTTATTTACCCACATGGACCTCCCAAATGGAAATGAAAGATCATAAATATGAATTTTGTTCAATGACTTCTAATGTCCAAGAACAAACATGATGTTATATTGGTGGTTTTGGATGAATTCACCAAAGTATCCCATTTCTTTCCTAGAAATTTGAAGGATGATTCACCAGCCTTGGAAAAGAGGTTTATTCATGAGATCTTTCTGTTACATGGAGTGTCAGAGAAGATTATATTAGATAGAGATACACATATGATGTCAAGGTTTTGGTAAACTTTGTACTTTTCCTTAGGAACTAAGTTGAATTTCAGCATTTCCCATCACCCAGAGATGGATGGTCAAACAAAAAGGTTAAATCATGTTCTGGAAGACATGATTTGGATGTTGGATCAAAATTACAAATGGGAAGATTACTTGCTAATGGTTGAATTTTCTTACAATAACTGACACCATTCGATATTGGGTATGAATGCTTTTGAGGCTCTATATGGAAGAAAATTTTGAATAGCTATCAGTTAGGATCATGTTGAGGATAGGGTGGCTATAGTCCCTAACATGCTTAGGGATATGGAAGAGTAGGTAAAAATGATTACACAACTCTTGTTTGAGGTAGAAAAAAGGCTAAAAAGTTACGGGGATAGGAATAGACTCCTAGAGAGTTCGCAATGGGTGATAATGCTTTTCTAAGAGTTAGATCAAATAAGAGTTCAATCAAGACGGAAATTATTCCAAACTAACACCTTGCTACGTTGGGTCATTCGATGTTCTTAAAGTTTTCAACCAAGTGGCATATAGACTTATGTTACCTCCAACTCTATCATGGTTGCATAATGTTTTTCATGTGTCTTTATTAAAAAGATACCATTTTGATGTGTCTCATGTTGTTGATTAAAAATATCTACAGGTAGAGGATCTGGGAGTTCTTTGGGTTGATCCCCTATGGGTGCTTAAGGTTCGCAAACTTCACTAGAAAAATAGGGAAGTCTCTTAGTATAAGGTGGTTAGGACCAATATTCAAAAGAGAGAACTACCTGGGAGGACTATGAAGAAGTCCACAGTGTAAACCCACATTTGTTTCATTAGTTGTTTTACTTTTATATTATTAATAATCATCAGAACGATGCTTCCTCATAGAGGGGAAGATGTGACATCCTGAAAAGTGGTCATTTATTATTTTGATACATTTGGAGAACTGAGTCATGATGATCGCCATAGAGATAGTATGTTATTGGTTGATTGGTTTTGCTTGATTAAAATTTTTATATGTTTTGGATTAAAAAAAATATTTTCAATAATTAAATAAGTGTTAGATGGTTATTAAATTTTGAAATACATTTATGGATTTTTGTATGAATATAACATGTCATTTCAGGTTTATAGATAGTTGATTTAATATTTTGGACATGTAATGCACTAGGTATTGTTGTTTGTGCATGTGCAGTTCTTTGGAAATAATAAATGGTGTCATTTGAGAGAGAAGAAAATATGTTGTGATGGGTATTGCAAGAGAGAGATACATGTCTATGTTAGTGCTTGAAACTGGGATAAACCGTAAGTCGGTAAATATAACCTATTCATTTATTTTGGCTCGCAATATCCTTGTATCATTACATCCTCTAGGGGTTATTATAATTTCATTTCCAAAATAATAAAACTAATAATAATAGTATTATTAACGAATTCTTATTACTATATTCGACTGGAAACTAAGCTTGCACATTTTGGATATTACGCTAGTGGTCACATTATCTTTTGTTGCGATAATAATGCCTTTGTAATTATTAAATTACAAAAATTTATTAATTTAAATTTAAATGAAATTAAATAAAAGGAATAATAATTTCATTAAAATAAATATAGAAATAAAAAAGTGACATTTAAAAAAAATTGAGATTTTTTTATAAAAAAACTCAATATATCATTCTAAAACTTAGGCAATCAAATATAAATTACCTTACATGAAAATTTGGGCATATTTAGACGCCTAGGATTATCAGATTATTTTTCAAGGATCAATGTTGGAGCCTCATGCATATCGAAGAGGGATGAACTTCCAATGGATATGAGAATGCTTCATGTAATTAGAAAGAGCACAAATCACAAGGAATATCAAGTACAGAAAAGACAACAGTGTGTCCGGTATGCTCATAAATCATAAATAAGAAGTACAAATAGGAGTGTTGTGTAACTCCTGTGCATGACACGTGGACACAGCCTTGTTGACCTATTCAACTATGACCTATTTTCACTAAGTTAGATGACTAACCATCTATGATGGATAATACATCGAATGATGATGATCAAGTTGTATACACCAACACCCACTTCATCAAAGTTGAGGTACATGTCATAGAAAGTCATAACTAAAACAGAACTCCCCTAAAAAACTAAAAAAGATGTGTTAATGGGGCATGAATACTAAACATGATAAGGTACCCATGTACAAACAACATTTTTATGGAAGAAGAAGAAGAAGAGAATAATGGGTCTCGAAAACTAGGCCTGATGAGGTACCCATGTAAAATAATGATCTCAAGTAATGGAGGAAAAACCCCTAAGGGAAAACATCCACTTATAAGAGATAAACGACTCCCTAAACAACCTAAGAAAGTTGCGTCAAATGATTCCCGGTAACTAAATGCCTAATAAGGTACTCATGTACAAAATGTAATATTTTTAGAATAAGAGAAGAGAACTAGAAAGCCTGAAGAAGTTGGGCGGTTGCAGCAGACCTTGCCCCAATAACAGATCGCAAGTGAAGAAACTTTACCTCAGTGAAGGATTTGGTAAAAATGTCTAAAACCATATCAAATGTCTAACAGTACTACAATTTTA
Organism: Taxus chinensis; assembly: GCA_019776745.2. Lineage (NCBI taxonomy): Eukaryota > Viridiplantae > Streptophyta > Pinopsida > Cupressales > Taxaceae > Taxus > Taxus chinensis. The sequence goes on from CM034156.1 coordinate 13,358,767, forward strand.
TGATGTCATCATGGATCAGCGCTTGAATGAAATGCATATGTATCTCGATGTGCTTCGTCCTCTTATGTTGAACTAGATTTTTACAAATCGAGATGGTGCTCATGTTGTCACAGTAGATGATAATAGGCCACTTATTGTGAATACCAAACTCTATCAAGATACCCTATAACCAAACAGCTTCTATAGCAGCATTAATTGCTCCTTTGTACTCTTCCTCTATAGAAGATATCACAATTGAGTTCTGCTTCTTGTTAGACCAACTAACATGATCCGAACCAAGAGAAAAACTATATCCTGAGGTATATTTTTGATGATCAAGATCACCAGCCCAATCAAATTTATTGCATCCAACTAATTCAATATCTACTCCTAGATAGTGGATTCCATTTGTGTAAGTACCACAAACATAGTGAAGGATCAACCTTCTTTCTTTCTAATAAAACTCATGTGTCCCCTGCATGAATCTAGACATGATCCCAATGGCATATGATAGATCTGGACGAGTGTGAGTAAGGTAAATCAAGCTCCACACCAACTTTCGATAAAGGGTACCATCAACTAAGTGAGTTGAGCAATCAAAAACCAACTTAACCCCAAAAATGAAAGGAGTAGGAGAAGGCTTACAATCAAACATATGAAATAAAGAAAGCAAATCAAGGGAGTACTTAGGCAGTGAAATTATTATTCCCGAGTCAAATTGTGAAATTTGAATCCCAAAAAAGTAATGAAGTAATCTTAAGTCATACATAGAAAACTTATTGGATAAGGCAATCTTCATAGAATAGATGATAGAGGAATAACTGCTCATGATCAATAAGTCATCAACATACAAAACTGGGAAACTAGGACACTGAGAGAGAGGTGAATTAGTGTCTAATCAAACATCTACAGACATTTTCATTTCCTTAATCATTCTAATGAACACTTGAAATCAAACACAAGTAAATAACATGAGAGCACATAGAGAGGCAGAATTCAATGTGGGAAACCCAAACTGGGAAAAAAACCCACTGAAACCAAGAACTAGACTTAGGACCAAATTATCCTATATCAATTACATTGATTTCATGGTTGAGCTTCTACTCGACCTAGAGTTGTAACTCCTAAGTTTGACCAAGATGCTACTCGGTCTAGAGGATTCATCCCCCAATAATTTAACTAACTACAACTAATCTTTAGTAAGCTACTATTTACAAGGAGGCTGTAGCCCCCTATGTGCAAAGTTGTAACTTAGACTTGTTCTTGAGTTTTGGTCACACTTTTCTTGTTGTCTCTCACAACTAATGATGCTCTCTAGATTTTCTCACTTCTCTTGATTTACTCGTAATTCCCTTTTCTCTCAATTTATTGCATGCGCCCTGATTATGACCCTAAAATTACAAATTGACATGTTTATTTCACCTACAAATTCATCAATGTATCAAGTCCTTAATCACCTTTCACCTGTAATTTTGTCTACTCCACTTACACTTCTCTTCATTCTACAAGCATTCTCTATATTTTCATTATCTTTTCTCTCATAACATACACTTGCTTCAGTAAAGTTTCAACACCATGCCTCTTCTCTTTTCAAAGCTCACAGATATCATACTCTAAGTCACTTATTCCCTTTGTGATAGTCCAATCACCTCTTATTCATCTAACATCTATTATTTAATTCAATACCCACACTTTTTCATCCACCTCTCTACTTATGTTTCAGTCAAGAAGTATGCATATACCTCCACTTCTACTCATTAATATTCATCCATTCAATACTTAATATTTTTCACATCTTCATCAAATTGACACATTGCCTTTTCCATGTTCAATCAAGACACTTACAAATTTTATAATATTTCTTTGTTTAGTTTTTTCATCACCTTTCACTGCCCTTCATAGCCTTTTTTATGTCCTTTAGCTTCCTTTTTCATATTTTCAATTAATTTCCTTATGTTATATACTCATATTTGTCTTGGATCCTTACTTCACTATCTATTCACCTACAATTCATCTTGATAATTCACTACATTTTTGCATTCTACTAGCGCACACACAGTTTCATTGTTTCACATTTCAAGACAATATCATGCACTCAAATTATCTAACACTTTATTCACATTTCATAGTCATGCACTTGTATGAACACTAACTCTTTTCATCTTCCTAAACCTTTCACATCCTAATTTTGTTCAAGACATTTGTAACTATTACATTGATTTTTCACATTTTGTCCTACATATCATTTTTCCCAAATCAATTTTCCCTACCTCGGGCTCTTCACACACAAACTGCCTATTCAAGTTTTTACTTTTGTTTTAATTTGTCTTTTTGACTTCTTCACTATCATTTTCAACCATTTTTCCTATATCACTTCACACTTCACTTTTTCACACACATACTTTGCTTTCTAATAATTCATAATTGAATCTTAATCTTCTTAATGGCCTTGATGAAAACTCTTCTTAATCCTCTAGTCCTTCTTTGTATTTTTCACATGGCATCCATTTGTTAAGACATCTCCACACTTATTGTTTTGCACAAGCTCATTACCTAATTCTTCAACTTTTCACATCCTCATTTTATTCAAGACACTTCCAATTCTCTATTTCTCAACCTCATCCACTTACTTAAAAAAACTTATTTTAAAACTAATGTTTTGACAAACTTTTCTCCTTTCCTATAAAGTGTAGTGTAATTGTCAACCACTTAACTGTTCAGATTCTTTGACATATACAAGAGTAAAAATAAGGGATAATTAATATTTTGGGATGTTACAAGAACTATGAGATGCTTCAACTTCACTTGTGCATAAAACTTCACTTGACCATCAAACTTCACTTCACTTGAGCATCAAACTGTGACTTCAGTCATTCAAGCTAAGCTTTTGTGTCATGTTGAAGGTTTCAATATTTTCAAACAATTTTAATACGTCCCCGGGAATATCTCTTCACTTATTATCACATTGAAGCAATGCACTTTTACACCCAGTAGAAAGAAGGAGCAGTTATACAGTCTCACAATCTCATCATTGTCACAAGGTTTTGGCATCTATCAACCCAAAACTAAAATATACCAGATTCCCTAATCCATTTCATCACATTTAAAAACTTTGTAAGGAGATTTGGATCGATTTCAATGAACAATTTTCATTTGGAAAGATTTTTACCTCTGCATAGATATAGGAAACAGTTTTTGGAGATTATTGTCAACAAATTCTCCCTCTTTCTTTGTTAAAACACTGTGAAACATTTTACAACATGTTTATTGCCTTAACATAGATATTTTTTTAATTTTTATAAGAATTCATTGGAGAAAAATTGATTTTAGTGGAAAACCATATTTTCAGGGTGTGAACTCTCTGTATACACTCGAGAGAAATCAAAAATCGATTTATTTTTCAATTCAATATGAAAAAAAAAAAATTCATTTGATGTGCCTTTGCAGAAGAAATCTCCATCTTCTCTAATCAAGTAAAAGGTTTAAATTTGTTCCAATCACTCCTAGACCTCAAAAATACAGTGCACAATACTTTTCTCAAACTCTGTCAGGGTTTCTAGATATATACCCTAAGTCTCTGTTTAGGAACTTTTCTTCACACTGTTCTTTATTTTTGTGTCATGATGATTTCAAGATTACCTCCTTGATAGGAACTTAACCCTCTTTTCAAATCACTCCAACAAAGGCATCAGTGTACAGTAGTAAAATAACTTGACCATGCTTCATATGAGTGAACTTCTCAGTAAGTTGTAGTGTTTTAACTAGATTTGTAAATCTTATCCACCTCCCTCAGTTTTGTGTGCATGACCTTGAGGCTTTTAACCCTATTAGTAGGTTATTTTCTCATTGCTTACAAGGTGTAAGAACAGTACTTGTGATGTAGTCTTCAGGATCAAACTAAGCATAATCATTCTTTTGTTTTTTGTCAACTTTCTAGTGTTTCCTCCTCAATATCAACCTTAGTCACTCTCTTCCCATTTACAATCTCAAGTGTCATATCCCTCTTAGTTATGTAAAAGGCTCAAACAACATAAAATAGGATAATGCACAAGCAATTACCTTTCTCTGGAATTATACAGTATAGTATTCTTAGAAACGTACTAGACAGTAGATCATTGTAAGTTCACATGAATAGCATTGTCAATATTCATTTGACATGTGGATAATATTATGACACTTTTGCATCTCAGATTCCACACACAAACAACTTTCAAAAATTCATACCCAAATTTTGCATGACTGAGCTCTAGAGGTGGGTGAATAATGTGATTGAATCCATACCTAAAATATGAAGGAGAGTGCTTGAAATTTTTCTAGTATGAATTATACATCACATGAAGGCTTTCTCACCTGGTGACTCACTTTGAATCCGTCAAACCAGACTAAATGTGCAAGATTTGCAAGAACAGAGTTGTTTCATACACTAAAACCATAGCTGGAGAGCATACATATCACCATTTTATCCTGGAGAGGGTATTTTATTCTTATGAGATGGTGTTCAACTTACACATCATTTGGAGTCAAAATAAAGCATTTTTTGTGTATTGCTTCAAGGAGGTCTAGAAGGAGAAAGAACTTGTTAGAAAATCATTCATAAATTTCTTGTTTCTCAGCTAATTTGCCTCAATTTTTTTGAAATACCTCATGCTTGGAGTTCTCTAAACTAATTCATTCTTATCTGAATAATGACCCATATTTTTTCTTGGGTGCTAATAATATAGGCAGCTCATTTTGTATTTCCCAATGAACTAGTTTTAGAAAAACTAGCATAACTTTCACATACCTCTTCATATCTTGATGAAATTTGGCATGGAGCACTAAACTCACCCATATATAGGATACATGAGTTTTTTTTTCATAAATATTCCTATACTCTTCAAACCTATCTCACTTACCTTAGCCTACATTGTTAGTCCTCAAAGCCAACTTTGGTGCACTTTTGAATCTTGCCTCCAGGAGCTAAACTAGACCTTGTTGTTGCTCACACATGCCCTAGAAAACATTCCTAGGATCCTCCCATGATCACGTCATATTTTCGTGACCTTTAGATCACAAGTACTAAGTTTTCCAACCATGTCCATACTTCCACTGGACTCCTGCTTTACTTCCTACCTTACTGACCAAGCCTACATCATACTGAAACCATCCTGAATGCTCAATCCACTACCAATCATAATTCATGCCTCTGAATGAGCTTCAATTCACCACTCACTCATTTTCCATCAATGTCACTCAACATCAATGACAACACCAATGACTAGGGTTCAACAAGAATAAGGATGATTATGGAGTCATCTTACTGCATAATGTAAACATGTGGGTCAGAGTGAACCCTGATGTAAGTAAAAAGGAGTCCATATTAGCATACTAAGCCTTAGGGGATTGTTTTAAACCATAGAGAGACTTATTTAACTTAGAAATTAGGGAGGGATCATGAACATAACCTAGAGGTTGTTCCATGTAGATCTCTTCCTCTATGTCCCCATGAAATAAGGCACTCTTAACATCTATTTGATGGAATTTCCATTCGTTCACCACAGCGATGGTGAGGTTTAGTTGAATAGAATTCATCTTTGTAACTAGAGAAAAGGTTTCTGATTAATCAACCCCAACTACTTAAGATAAAACCTTAGCTACTAGTCATGCTTTAAACTTATTAATATCTCCATATGCACCATACTTAGTTTATAACACCCACTTACACCAAACGATTTTTCTTCCTTTTGGAAGAGGGGTGAGATCCCACGTATCATTCTTCATGAATAAGTAATATTCCTCATCCACAGTAGAATCCCACTCAGGAATACCAAAAGCCTTTCGGAAAGACTGAGGGTCAAAAGCTGAGGCAAAGAAGGAGTGAGGTCCAATGAACTCAGAGTGAGTATGCCTCCTGTTCGAAGGATCTCCCATCTATTCTCCATCAATTTGTAAATTTTTCCTAGCCTAATGAGGACCAAGAGGATAAGGCTCATAGTCAAAAGATTCTTCACTCGAGTAAGAAGGAGCAAGGTTCCAAGCAACACTATCATCAGAATCGGAAGACTCTAAAACATGAGGTTTAGGAGGCACATGAGGATCAATAGGAGGACCATACTCAATAACATCATCATTCAAAGATCCGGACTTTGAATTAGAAAGCATAAGAACCTCATAACATAGATAAGTACAATTCAAGGAAGACTCATCAAATTTCACACTTCTCTCGATATAAATCTAATGAGTAGTAGGGTTAAATAATTGATATCCATTCACGCCATTAGGATACCCTATAAATATACAAGGTTTGGATTGCAGTTCCAAATCCTTGTATTTCTTCTTTGGAATCCAATCCATAGCCTTGGATTTAAAGACTCAAAAGTTCTCAACATCAAGCTTTTGTATAAACTAGGATTCAAATGGTTTCATCCCTCTTACTGTCGTGTGTGGAACATGATTTTGAATGTAACAAACACAATTCACTGCTTCAACCCAATACTATGATGGAAGGGACTTCAAGTGAACCATACAAGTGGTCATCTCCCTAAGCTTTTATTTTTTTCTTTCTACAAATCCATTTTACGAACGGCTATAAGCAAATGTATGTTGTAAAGAAATCCCTTCAGAAGTACAGAAATCCTTAAACCTATTGCTCACATACTTTAATCCATTGTCATTTTGGAGAACCTTGATAGACTGTTCCACTTATTTCTTAGCAAGACCCTTAAAGTCCTTAAAGTGTTCAAAAACTTCAAACTTAATCTTAAGAAAATACACCCAAGTATAACATGAAAAGTCATCAATAAAGGTTAGTATAAAAATATCTATAATAAATTAAGGAGATGGAAATGGGCTAAAGATGTCACTATGAACAATATCCAATATATGAGCAGCTCTCCAGGATTTTCTTTTGTGAAAACTCTTTTCAGGGTGCTTCCCGAGGGCACAACCCTGACAAAGACCCTTAGAAAATACGATGCGGGATAACCCAATGACCATTTTGTTTTGGCTCAATTATTCAAGATAATGAAAATTTAGATGCTCAAAATGATCATGCAATAGCTTACTAACCTCATATGCATGAGTGAGAAAGGTAGTGGGCATCAAATAAGAAGTAAAATGGGAAAAGGTATATAATTGTGAATGGTGATCTGCCTTTCCTTCAGCCATTATAGTCTCATTGTGAAGCTCATGAATAATCACCAAGTTAGGACCAAATTCCACTTGCATTCCTTCACCAAGGTGATTGACTTGATAAAATGATAGGAGATTGGTAGAGAAATAAAGAACACTCAACTCCTGGTTAAATGTTCACCCATTCATCTCTACTAATCCACTACCGGAAACTAACATTGTCGTGTCATTACCCAATGTGATTTGGGACATGCAACATGGTTCGATGTTGGAGAACTCAACATGTGAAGAATCCATGTGATGTGAGGCACTAGAATCTATAATCCATGTTAATGAAGGAGAAACTTGAGCTACAAGGGCCTTTCCTTTTTTATTATTAGATTTAGACTCTCTTGTAGTGGAATACACGACTTTTAGAGCATTTTGTTTAACACATTGGGGAACACCTATATGATTTTTCTCAAGTAAATGAGTAAGGTGATAAATTTTATTTCTCATACATTTATGATCTTCATGACCAATCTTCTTATAATAGGAACACTTACCATTTTCTTTCTTCTCTTTAGGCTCATAAGTCAAAGTGTTTGTGTTAGGTTTACTTTTGGCTTGGTTGGTCTTGGTTTCCTTCTTAGGTTGGTCCTTTTTCTCTTTCTTCTTTTCAGTTTTCTTTCCCTTAGTAGTACTTGTTACAAGAGCATGTGACTTGGACTTGAGAGACCCCATTTGAATGATTTTGTCTAGTTCTCAAATGAATTGGGATGAAAAAATGTCAAATTAGGGCATATTCCAAGCACTACCCAAAGTGTCTTTCGTAGCATGAAACGTTGACACAAAGACAGAGTATTCATTGTATGTTGTGGAAAAATATAGAAATGGAAAGTAAAAAAAACACTTGCAAACCTCCTTTAAATTTCCAAGCAAACCTTAAGTAGGTTATGAGAGCTTAGAAGTTGTGTAACCTTTTGAATGAATGATTGTTGGTTCTCTTGAGTGGCCTCTAGACATGGATTCAATTTCTATGAACACGGAGATTTTAGCTTGGATTATTGCTTCTAAAGTAGCAAAATTTCGGGAAAATTTAGCAGAGTTATTGTATTATGAATCCAAGAGGGTTTGTGATAGGATAAGCCTGTATGTTATAAAGGTAGAAGTGGTTAGAAATTGGTTGAACGCGGTTGAATGCAAATGCTAAAAATAACATTTGAGGAGGTTAATGTAGTTCCATGACATTTAGGGGCAGTGATGAAAATTTATTACCAGAAGTTACATCCAAAAAGGTGGTTGTACATGAAAATGAATTTCCCTTGTCTTTCTAGGATTCTAGAAGTATAGTTGACTAGGATGAGGATGTGGATTCCAAGTGGTTGTTGAATGAGAATCTGAGTGTCAATTGACTAGGATGTGCATAATAATTAATCATTTAATTAATAAATGATAATTAAACTAGTAAAGGGGGTACTAGGGATTAATTTAATTAATCAAAAGGTTCCAATGTGTATGATTTAATTGATTTAAGTAATTAATCACTAATGGGTGAATAATAGGATGTATTGGGATATCATTGGGAACAAGTGTGTAATTTAGGGTGTCTATATTTTCCCCTCTTTAAAGTGTTATTGCAAAGTAACAGTGTTTTAAAGATAGTAGAGGTATTCAAAGTAACAAGCAAAAATCAATGAAGCATTAGGATGCCCCAAAAAGTAGGATAGTAGAGGAATTACCCCTTAAGTAGGTGGATGACGCAACAAGCCGATAGACAAATGCGTGATAGGAAGAAGACAATGGATTTAAACAAGGATGGGATGGATTATTTTTGTAACATGAGCGTTATTTGGAGAGTAATTTTAGAGCAGCCTTCTTTTTTATATAGTACAATAGAGTTGTCACCATGATTATAAAAGAATTAAGATGGTTAACCCAAATGCATGTAGACAAACACACACAACAAAGAAAAGATAAAAAGGAAAAAAAATATAATATACAGAGTAGGTGCATGCATCAAGGTTATAAAGGAACCAAGATGTAAACACACTACCTGCAAGTGATCCAAAAATTAAACATCAACAATGCAACACAAATCTGAAAAAGAAGACAATTAGATATGCCCTTAATGTGTGCCACAATGATGATTAAGTAGATGCAAATTCTCCCAAGTGGGAATGGGGTCAAACTAGAAGAGTGGAGTTAAATTGAATCCTTATGAAACCTTTGTTGGATCCATTGTGCAAATGATCAAAGATAAATTGCCTCAGGAGAAGTTATATCGCGAAGGAAAATTAATTTTGTGACTTGCCCCAAGAAGAGTTAGCATATCATGCAAGGGGAAGAAAGTGATAGTTATAAGATTAGAATGATCACTAGGGTAGTAGATAAAGGTGTGACTTTACTAAGATTGTATTAAGATGTTGAAAGATTCACTTCAACGGCTTTCCAATTTTAGGATTTCTATGATAAGTGAATGTTTGTTCGAATTTTGTAATTTTTTGATTTTTTTGGATTTTTGAAATATTTAATTTTTTTTGGATTTTGTGATTTTCAAAAAAAACTGAGATACAACTGAAAACAAACATGAATACATAGCAAAAAGGAAAACACTCCATGGCTTAGTTAATAAACCAGGAAAGAAAAAATAACATGTGCAAGCGAAAGGAAAATAAGAAACAAGCATTACAAACAAACCCAATATGAATAGGTTGGAACCATACCAAAGTTATATGTGAAATAAGATGCAAATAAATTTTCTTACAATTGTTCCACAACAAAGGTAAAAAAATTACAAAAAAATAACAAACTAAAAGAATCAAAAGCATCGTCACAATGTCAACAAACTATAACAGTATAACACAGTGCAAAAATGACGTCTAATGAAACTCTGAATGTGTTCCACATTGAATAACTAGAAAGATTTGAATGCCCCCAAGCAATATCTTAGAATGTGAGAGGATTGGATCGGGCCGAAGAGTGGAGTGATACTTAGATACTCCAAAAGATAATCTTGTCGGATCACATTGAAGTTTTATCTGTATTGGATTAAAATGTAAAATACAAGTGTGTCCCAAACAAAGTTATATTGCAAAAGGGTAAATGATTGCCTTGAGAATAGATATACACCATGGGCAATCAAGATGATTATCAAATGATGATCTGGAAGGATCATCAAGATCTTTGTCAAATGGCGAGATTGTTGAACTATGTTATCTAGTTGTTGAAAGTTGATCAAACATTATATGAATGTTTTGAGTTTGAAAATTGTATACTATTTTTAGAGTTTTGAACAATCTTATATTCTTTTTGTATTTTGTGAGACATTTTTTAATGTTTTTGGTATTTTACAACTCAGTAAAAAGGGTTTCACTTCTTTAAAGCAGGTGAAAATAATTAGAAGCATTTCATTCCATTGGTAGAAATGTAGATGATAAAATGATAGGGTGTTTCACTCCACTCGTGACTTCACACAACTAGGAAGATGTGAGGGCTCATCACCAAGAGCTAAGAAGGATGCAAAAACGAGGTGAATAATGATGTGAAAGTGAAGATAATGGATGTAAAGACACAAGGTGTAACAATGATCTATATGAGAAAAATGTAACTCATCTTTACCTTTATTTTCTCACTCAAAACCCTAGACGTGTTGGCACATCACTCAAACATATCTAAGCACTCACCCAAAGTGTGCAAAGGTACCAGATCCCTTTTTGTTACTGTCTTACCAGGGTGTTAGCATGGATATTCATAATAACCAAATCTCAAAGTGCATATCCCATTCTAACACTCAGATCCAGGAACTCAATTTAGAAACACAAATAATAAGTAAACATATAGATTACACAAGGATTAATATCAGTTTCACCATACAATAAGCATAAGAAGACACATCAAAAATCAATATCCAACCATAATGATCCATTATATTAATTCATCATCAAACACAAAATTTGAATATATACATAATACCATCACAAATTCATGCACCCAAAATCATACCACCAGCATAACTTTGTCACAATCCAAGTGCACTTAACCTTGAAAATCATTACATATATATAGGGGGTGGGGAATTTCCCTTCACTGCCCATGTACACTCAAAATAGGCTACATGCTCAAAATAGCCATGCACCACTACAAAATCAACTAAGGAAGCATGCAAGCTTCGCCTAATAATAGCCCTTATATTATTAACACTATATTTGCACCCTATTATTAGCTCATCTTTGCATGATGCTTTAATTTCTTCTTTGTAGTCTTATTTTCTCACTCAAACCCTACATGCACTGGCACATCACTTAGATAGATATGAGAACTCACCCGAAGCACAAAAAGGTACCAGGTCCCTCTTTGTTAATGTCTTACCAGGTTGTTATCATTTTTATTCATAATAACCAGATCTTGAAGTACATATCCCATTCTAACAATAAGATCTACAAACTCAATTTGGAAACACACATAATAAGTAAACATATAGATCACTTAAGGATTAATACCAGATTCACCACATAATTACCATGAGAAGACGCATCAACAATCAATATCCAACCATAATGATCCATTGTATTAAATCATCATCAAACACAGAAGTTGAATACATACATAATACCATCACAAATTCATGCACGTAAAATCATACTAGTGTCATAATTCTTTTACAATCAAGCACTACTTCACTGTGCAAATCAATACATATATATATAATAGTGGGGACTTTCCCTTCACCACTCATGCACTCTCAAAATAGGTTACATGCTTATAATGACCATGCACCGCTACAAAAGTAACTACGGAAGCATGCAAGCTTCGCCTAATAATATCCCTTCTATTATTGACACTAGATTTGTATCCTATTATTAGCTCAACTTTGCACGATGCTTGAACTTCTTCTTGTTTCCAAAATATCTTTTTTATATCCTCCAAGTCTTCATGTATGTATCCAATGCGTGTTCATCACTCCATGTCTATTTTTATCTCGTAACATACAAAACGGCTAAGTCCATCTTTGTCTTTCCTAGGCGCACCCCACCTTTGTTAAACTTCCATGTGTACCTACGCGCCCCCTTTCTATGCACCTTATTCTTATGCACCTTTGATACTTAGGCAATAATTTCTTCAGTCAACATTACTCCACATGAATGGCATTGCCACCCCCGAAAATGGGTAGTCATACCTTATCTCCTTAAATAATAAAGAATGAAGAAGTAAAGAATGGTTTTATATGTAATAATACTCCTACATCCTAGGCATTATTCTTCTGTAGGCAACAAAATTTCAAGATACTCATTCTTAATATCTACCTCCAGCTCGTTCTAATCACTGAGCCCCTTCTTTGTCTTTTTGGGAATGTCCCCAAGCACTCCATTCATCTCATCCACGGTCATATTTTTTCCGTCGTTATTTAGCACCCTGAGAACATTTGTCAAAATGGAAACCATTCCATCAATTACATCCATTCTTCATGTTATCAGTTTTCCAAGTTCTTTTATATTGTCCTTGTGAGGATCTCAGGCTACTAAGAGCGCATCGTGCTTTTCTGCTACTAATGTTGGCCTCTCCTCTCGTCATATAGTTTTATTTGTCTTCACAGCAAGGACCTCATTTTCTTTTACCAACGTCATTTTTTTAATGATCGGCTTTGGATCTGCACACATATCTAGCTCCAAGTTTGCCTTTTTCATTTCAACCTTTAATGTTTGGAGTAAAGATTCATACCCAGCTATTCTACATGTTATTATTACTTTAGTCCTTTCCTTCTTAGTTGCTTCATCCTCCTTAGTCTCTTTCCACTCCCCTAACTTCTTCTTAATTAACAAGTGGACACAATCTTGTAAGAATTACAAGAACAACTGATAGGTCTACTCGGTCTGTTCATCAACGTCTAGATGCACATCGATAATATCCTTCCCTAGCTCTACTGCAAAATCTATAATCTCCTTCCATTTTTACCTATCCTTATTCCACCCTTTAGTCATCTGCTCTACTTATTCTTTTAGGCTCTTATTATATACCATCACCATCCTTAGCGCGGATAATTTATCTATTTTCTTGCATGCCACTTCAGCTGCCAACTTATTCAAGGCACTAGTTTCTTGTTCGTTGATAAACTATGTTGGCACAGTCCAGTGTGTTTCTTGGGCTTTCTTCTTCATTTTTCTCCTTATACATATGTACTCCTTCACATCAAACTTCAGTTCATCAATGTGAATTTCCATGCTCCAAGATAGTTGTTTCCTGGTGCGTATGTTCCCTGCCTCTAGATCCATTAACTCCCACCCATATAGTCTCTTAGGCTCCAGAGTACTTTAGAACCTGGCACAAATTATTTTAGAGGGTTCGTCAATGTATTCAAGTGAAGGTGTCTTTTACATCTCTCCATCCTCATTTCTCCCGGAACAGTGACCCTTCGGAATGTGCACTTCAATATCAAGCTTCGAACCTTCTCCTATCTCACCTATATGTGCACCAGTAGGCTCATTGAATGGTTCGCCCTTTTTTCTTGCTATGCACTTGTGGTGCCACTCACCACTTCACGCTCTTAAAATTATCCTGTATCATGTTACATCTCTTCATCCTAATGCTCTTATGTGTCTACATTAATCACATGAGTCTCTTTAATGACATGCACGCTTTAATCTGACTTCTTCCCCTCACTATCCTTAGTGGGAATATACTTGCACCTCTTCTTCTCTAGTATATATACTTGTGCCTCTTCTTCTCTATTTTATTCTTCACTAAGGAGTTTTGGGGTGATCTCCTAGGTGGCTGTGAGGGTCCCACACCTGCGCCTTGCAGCCTTGTCCTTCTCAACACCCTCCTAAATTTTTAATCTTCAGCACCCTCACCTTTATCTATCTCCACAGCGCCCATTTCCACTCTCATGTATGAACCTTCTTCCTGTCTAGGAGGCATTGCCTCTCACGCTCTCTTTTCCCCTATAGTCAATTACCTTCTCATGCCATGATCTAGGCCACCATTGTATTCCTTCATTTCTTCCTCCTCTTCTTCTTCATCTATGTGGGGAGGATTGGGCTCTTCATCCTGTAATGTTCCCACCGTTTGCTTTCCTTTTGGTAACTCGGGGAGCTTGAACTCATTTTCGACGTACTTCCCACACACCAATTTAGGATTTAAGGTGTTAGAGTAGGTATTTACCTTAGGTCATCTTCTCCTAGGTACTTTATTTACCTTTATTGTATTTATCCTCACCCACATAGTTACCACTAAAATGTTCTTGCCTTCACCACAGAAAAAAAATGAAAGGGGGCTGGAGTTAAGCACCTACTAGTAGGAATCACAAGCTTTAAGCCCTCATATGACCAAGGGCTAAGGATTTATTTTGAGAATCACACTATAATTATAAAGTTACATATTATAACACGCACTCATTATAAAGTGTTAAAATCTGGGGGGCTTTTGTTGCATTGTTTGGGGGTCTTGTTTCATTACTTGGTTCTTACATTTATTTTGGTGATTTTTTGAGGATGGCATATACTTCTACATTAGATCATGTTGAACTATTAACAACACATAATTACCACACATGGAAACTAAGAATAGCAACAATAATTAAGCAGAAATGATTATGGGCTTTAACTTCTTTAGAAAAACTAGTGTTCACTAGAGAATATGGGAAATTTTAGTACCATTGAAAATTTGATGACTGTATGTGTTTGATAGGAACTTATGTAAGTGGCAATATTTTGTTTCATTTGGAAAAGTGTGACACTCCTTTCAAAATATGGGAGAAATTGGAGGATTTATTTGGTAAGGTGGATCATATGAGAGCCATACAACTTGAAATTGAGATCACCTCTCTTAATCCTGAAGATTTTCCAACAATTATAGACTATCTTACCAAGTTCAAGCATTTTTTGACATAATTGAAGGGGAGTGGAAGAGATAAGAAATATGAAGAGTGTGTTTACTTAATTCTATCCAAGTTGAGAGGACCATTCCAAATATTTTCTTCTACATTTTTCTCTAGCATAGATGCCTTAGGTGACAACTTCAAAATGCCTGAACTTAGAAACATTTTGTGAAACACTTACTAGGGAAGAATCTACAAATTATCTAACCTTGAGTCTTTCACCTCTCAAAAGGCATTATTGCATCTAAACCTAAGGGAAAGGGAAATTCAAAAAGTAAAACCAAATCCACCCCTTCTCCATCTCAAAATGATTCTAAACCCAAATAAAACAACTCTAAACCCAACAATTCTTCTAAATCCAATAATAAGTCTAGCCTTTCATGCTATTTTTGTGGGGGTATTGGTCATGAAGAACATAGGCGTTATAAGTGAATGCAAGCCTTAGAGGATGCAGTCAAGAAACAAAAAATTTTTATCTCCACTCCACCTCATTATAATAAGCATGGAAAAGTAATTAATGTTATTGGGAGATCTCAGTCACCACTTACAAATAGTTGGGTTATAGATTCTAGTGCTTCTCATCACATGAATTCTTCCAAGGAGTCTTTTGTTTCTCTAGGTTTGAGTTCTACTTCAAAAATTGAGGTTGGAGATTCTTCCTTTCTTTCTTTTGAGGGAAAATTTGATAAACACCTTGATGGTGGTAGTATCCAAGATGCACTATATGTTCCTAACATCACACAAATTTTCTTTCTGTATATCAAATTTGTCATTCTGGTCAAGGAAAAATAATTACACCACATGGGGCAGAAGTACAAAATTTTTTGGAGCCTCATTCACTTATTCTCAAGGTATTATTGATCATAGTTCTAGACTATATCACTTTGATAGTTTTGATGACATTTAATCTATAGGGACATGATTGGTTTCTCATGTAGATTCAGAGAGTAAGCTTTGGCATGAAAGATTTGGACATCTCAATTATAGATATTTGAAGGAGTTGAGAACTCATGGTATGGTAGATGGTATTCCTAGAGTTTCCTTGTCTTGAGGGAGTTTTCTCTAGATGTGAATTAGGGAAACAACACCAAGATCCATTTCCTAAGAATTTTTCCAAGAGAGTTTCTTCACCACTTGAGCTTGTGCATAGTGACTTGATGGTTTTTTCCTACCCCCTCTTTCAATGGAGCTAAGTATGCACTTACATTTATCGGATAATTTCTTGAGGCGTACTTGGGTTTATTTTCTCAAGTACAAAATTAATATTTTTTTACACTTCAAATTCTTCAAGGCTTTGGTTGAGAAACAATCTTTGAGTTGCATAAAGAACCTTCACACTGATGATGGGGGGAGTAATTCAGCAATGATTTTCTAATTTTTTGTAAACTCAAGGCATTATTCACCAGCATTTTCTTCCTCATACTCCACAATAGAATGGATTAGCAGAATGGAAGAATAGTAAATTTGAAGGAAATGGCTAATTATATGATGCATTCTAGAGATTTACCTCCTATTTACTAGGTAGAAGCAGTTAATTGTGCTAACTACATTCAAAATGACACACCACACATAGAAGCACTTGAGCATTTGACTCTAGAGGAAGCTTGGTCCAACACTAAGCCATATGTCTCATTTTTTTCGAGTATTTGGGAGCCATGCTTGGGCCTTTGTGCAAAAGAAGAAAAGGAAAGCTTTGGATAAGAAGAGAAAAACCCTTGATCTTTATAGGGTATTGTGAGAACATGAGAGCTTATCAAATTTAGATCCGGATACTCATGATTTTATTTTTCAAGCACATGTTCAATTTGATGAGCACTTCACTCCTCATGATTCTTCATCTTCTTCCATGCCTCCTTCATTCATCTCATCTTGAGGATCCTTTCTTTGAGGAGGTTGATGAGGAGGTTATATATGTCGTTGAGGATCCTATTCCTAATGATGTTGTCATTATGCCTAAGTGGGCTTGTATATAGTTTTGAGGTAACATCCATTCATACAGGATCTTCCACCCACTAGGCATCATCATGCACATTCTACAGGTTCTTGAATTTTGTGTCAGGTATTTTCTAAGGATCCAAAGTCTTTTTCAAAGGCTCATGGGATATAGGAGTGGGATGATGTGATGATTGTTGAGTATTCTTCTTTGATGAAGAATCATACTTGGGATTTAGTATCTCTTCCTAAAGGAAGAAATATGGTTAGGCGTAAGTGGGTATACCAAACCAATTATGCAGTTGATGAGTCAATTGAAAATTATAAGTCTCATCTTGTTGCAAGGATTTTTCACAAGTTGAAGGTATTGATTACTCTGAGAACTTTTCACCTGTTCCAAAGATGGATTTTGTTTGCCTTGTACTTGTTATTGTTGCATCACAGGGGTGGCCCATATACCAGATGGACATGAAGAGTGCCTTTTTACATGGATATTTACAAGAGGAAATAAACATGGAGAAACTTGCTGGATTTGTTCAGGATTCTTCTCTTGTTTTTAGGCTCCGAAGGTCTCTCTATGGTCTCAAACAAGCCCCTCAGGCTTGGTATGAGAAGATGAATTCTTTTCTTATATCTACTGGTTTTGTTCGTTGCCACTCTAATCATACAATGTATCTCTAGCATGTTGGTGAGGATATTGTGATACTTGTATTGTATGTTGATGATATATTACTTATTGATAGCTCTTCTTCCCACATTCAAACTATTCAGAGGGCTCTTTCTACACAGTTTGACATGACATATCTTGGGTTATTGCATTATTTACTTCGTTTAAATATTTCTTAGACAGATTCAAGGATTCATTTGAGTCAGAAAAATTACACCCATGATCTTCTTCAGTACTTTGATATGGATTGATTGCAAGCCAAGTTTATCTCCTTTTCAGTCTGGGGTTACTCTTACTTCCACATTTACCACTCCACTTTGTGATCCTACATTGTATAGGTAGTTGGTTGGGAGTCTCATGTACTTAACCCATACTCACCCTGATATTTCATTTGCAATAGGGCTTGTATCTCATTTTGCACATTCTCCTCATAGTAGTCACTGGCAAGCTGCTAAAAGGATTTTGTGCTATTTGCAAGGCACTTCCCACTTTGGCCTACACTACACTAGGGGTTCTACTTGGTTGGATATAAAGATTCAGATTGGGTAAGTTATATTGATGACATGCATTCCACTTCTAGCTATATATATTTTTCTTGGTTAATCTCCCATTGCTTGGGCGTGTAAAAATCAATAGGCTATTGCACTTTCATCTTCAGAGGAAGAGTACAGGGAAATAGTTACAACGAGTCAACATATTATTTAGCTTTGATAGTTATTGACAGAGTTTGGATTCCCACAAGATTCACTGATTGTAATTTGGTGTGACAACCAAAGTGCAATTCACATTTCTCGCAACCCAGTTGAGCACCAGCGGACTAAGCATATTGAGATACACATCCACTTCATTCGTCAACACATTCAGGATGGAGTTATTTTCTTGGAGTCCATTTCAACTCAATAACAAGTTGCAAACATCTTTATGAAGCCTTTTACATCACCTCACTACCTTGAATTACATGGAATTCTTGGGGTTTTGGAAGTTATTCTTGGGGTGTTCATGAGAACATCATTCCTTCTTCTTCTTCTTTCTATCTTTCCTTCTAGCAAGATTATTTCCTTATTTTAGTTCTGATATTTCTTCATGGATATATTATACATGAGTACCTCATTAGGCCTAGTTATATGGACTCATACTATGGATATGCCACTTTTATTTTGGGCCCCTAGCTTCACTTGAGGGGGGTGTTCAAATAGGTATTTACCTTAGCTCATGTTCACCTAGGTACTTTATTTACATTTATTGTATTTATCCTCACCCACTTATGTGTGTGGATATTTATTTTATTTTATTTAGATATTAGGGGGATATTATCTAGTTGTTAGGTATTGCTTGATCTCTCCTTGATCTATGGTATTGAGGTAGATCCTTGATGTCTAGTTCTCTCCTAAATATATGGTCTTGACTAGTTAATTGATGACTAGTTCTTTCCTTGATTTATGGCTTGATCTACGACCTTGACTAGTTCTTAGATTGTTATTCCTTTCCTATATAAGCAAGGCCCATTCTCATTATATTTCATTGAGTTCCATAATAATATATGATATTGTTGCTCATTTGTTTACAAAGGTTTAATGTAAAGTTATTCTAGTAAATTACTTTCATCTTACTGATCATGGTGTTTGATTAGCATTTGTGTTCTTGGCTTGGTATGATCTAGTTATCGTTCCTTTTATTTGTATCACTAGAAAGGTCTCCTCAAGCCCTTTTATTTGACATAATCTAGAATTATATTTTTATAGGAAGAATGAAAGGATATGCCATTCTGAAAATTCAGGTGTATTAAATTAATATCTATCTAGCTCAACCACCCATATCTAATATGCATTTACAAACTTCCTTCTTCTAGGTGTGAAAAAGGAATTAGGGGATGGGTGTGGGAGGTTGCCTATGCTCCTTTTTACATTTTAATTCCAAACTTGTTGGTGGTTGTATGAGGTAAATCATATTTTTCTTATTTCTCTCTCTCTCTTTCACCTATATAGTAAAGTCTTTGCTATTCACCATTGTGAGACTCAATTGGGGCTTTGTATGCAACTTTGGAATACCAAATTTTCTAGCCTTTTCTATTTTTATTGAAATCCATTCATATGTGTTGATTTTTGTAAAGAACTAAGGGGTTATGTTTACATTCCATTAACAGGTTTTGAGGGCATATTTCCTTATGACCCCCGAGGACCCCAAGTTACAGAAAATAAATTATAATAGGATTGAGCCCCAAAGCTATACTTTCTCGTTTCTTCAATAATAGTTTAAAATGAATGAACGAGGCAATATTGCTTCAGCCATCTTCTTGAAATAAGGAATTCTAATTTACCTTTAAAGCACTCAGGGTCTTTCTAATTTTGTTATTACTCCTAGTCACATGGGAATAATGCATAATAGTGTCTATTTTAATAGTTTAGTGCCCTGGATTTAACATCCTGTCAGGAAACAACAGTTTTCTTCAGATTTTTTATCCATTAAGGTCACTTATTTTGGGTTTATAAGACAAATATCATCAACCTTGCTTAACCTTCTCTAATCCAGGGCGATTCGTAAGTTCATCATTGTCATCCCTGACTATAGATGGAATCCTTGTGCACTTGAGCATCAATGATTGAACATTATTTCTAGACAATTTAAAAATTTTTATTTTCAACATTGTTTTAAGGACTCCCATTATTCTCTAAGGGAACATCTAATGTACCAATATCATAAAAGTAACTACCCTCTATGTTGTTGTCCGGAAATCTCCATAACACTACATAATCAATTGATCCAATTCCATCCATTCATTTCTTTTAGTTGATATGTCTTAAACATCATTTACCTTTAGCTTTTATCAAGTGACTACAAGTCCAATCCCTAAATTCTATTGTCATAATAACCTAGGATATTGTATCTCTAAGAATATGTAGATTCAATTTGTCCTTAACCTCATGAGAGTCAACTTTGTTCCATGGCCTGTTTATCCTAGTAGTTAACCCAGGTGCTCTTTTGGGTGTCATTGCAAGGTATAAAAGATCCCATCTTCCATTTGCATCTAGGTTACAATCACATGTAACTCTCACCCTAGTTCAATAGCTTTTCCTCAAACCCTAGCTCACTTTGTATGTTCCCCCCACGTGTTAATCAAAATGAAAAAACCCTCTCTAATGGAACTCCGACCAATGTTGTGCACAAATATTTCTAGTTCGAGGTCTATAATTATTCTTTTATGCACTTTTACACACAACTCACTCTTCAACTCGCTCGAACACTTCAACATGCAAGGTAAAAATGATATCGCAAGCCTTCCTTATATAGATCTTCAAATTTTTCCACATTAATTCTCTCTACCTACCACCGTACTCAGCATTAATCACACCTTTTTGCTATTACCACGCTTTTCACTAAATTTTTTGTGCCCCAATCATAGCCTTTTGGTGTGCCTACTACTTCTCGGCCATAAAAGTCTTTTCACATGCCTCTATGCGTCGAAGTATCTATCCACTATACCTTATACCAAGTAGTTTCACATGTTTCTGCCTACCTCACATTACACCATGCGACCATCCTTCTACTCATGGTCTTTAATCTAAGAAAAATTCCTTAAGAGCACCTTCAATCTGAGTTTTTAACATCTTTCTTTAACTGTCCACCATCTTCCAAAGGACGTTCAAGTTCTTCACCCATATATTTACCTATATACCACTTGTATCTGCTCCATCCCACACTAAAAGTATGTGTGGTCCTCTGCACATGAATCCAATAGATAGTAATCAACTACTGGCACGCAAACTCACTTATTACAACAAAACACTAAACTAAATTAACAAAGCATATCGACGATGAAAGGAAACACAGAAAGAGAAAAATATATTAAATGGAAATCTAATCTAAATGGAAATACTACCTTATTACAAACACCAAAAAGACTTATTTATAGTAGGGCTTTAGCTTACTCCCGTTGAAGTAACTGGGCAATAAAGTGTCATCCAATACCTGTAAATGACAAGCGCCTGAATCAAGTATCTTTGTCACAACAAAGGGTCTCATCCAATGAAGTTTCAACTTCTCAGGGTGGCGTGAAAACTTTGAATCATACAGAAGAACCATATTTCTAACCTCAAATTCCTTATACTGAATATGTATATTATGACATGCTTTTTATCTTAATTTTTTTCTTCTAGCTCCACTGAGCAATAGCGCGTTGCTCATCCAACTGCATTAGTTTTTCTATGTAATCTTCAACATCGTGTTCATCATCTAATACACTTGCGCACCCAATACATAGGGATGGCATTATGAATTCTACATGAAATACAGCCTCCGCGTCAAACACCGATTGAAAGGGTGTGGCCTTGTTCAATCTCTTGTAAGTGGTCATGTATGCCTAAAGTATAGTTATCATCTGGTCTTTCCTTCCAACATCACATATTTTTGTCAACGTATGTCCCAACATCTTATTGAAAGCCTCAGCAGTACCATTGGCCTTCGGGTGATATGGTGTTGTATTGTGGTGTGCCACCATAAACTCAACCAAAATAATTCTAATGGTCTCATTAAGAAAATGAGTTCCCCTATCACTTGTCAAGCTCAACAGGCATCCATACATGTTGATAATGTTTTCCCATATAAGTCTCATCGTTGTAGCTTTTGTGCACTTCTTTGTAGGTGTTGCTTCTGCCCACCTTGTTAGATATTATGTACAATTTATAATATAGCGCACACTATTCCTATGCGTGAGTGGGGAAATAGGACCCACAAATTCAATTTCCAATTTCTCAAAAGGTTCAGCACTTGCAATAGGCCTCAGATGCATCTCATCTCTAGATCTAGGCTTCCTAAGGCACTAACAATGATCACACGCCCTAACATATTCTTTAATATCATTTTCTAATGTTTCCCACCAAAGGACAACCATCAGAATCTTACGTGAGGTAGCATCTCCTAGATAATGACCTCCTGTAATTCCACCATGAGCTTCTTCCATTATTGCCTCACGGTCATGCTCTAGTTCACACTAGCACAAAACTTCATCACAGCCTAAATTATACCATCAATAAAATGGTAAGGTGTCATTTAGGGTGGTGTAGAACTTATATACCCAAAGTGATGGTAGTAATTCCTCCTACCCCTCCATCTAGAGTCTCTCACACTTCTGAACATGGTGCGAAGCAAAATCCTTCCCATGGAATTCACATATCTGTGAAGGTACATTATTCCTTAGAAACCTAGTAGAAAAGGTGATTCTCACCTCTCACCATTCCAATAGGTTGTCTCTATGAGTAATCCACCAACACATTTTTGTAACATGTAGGGTATAAACAAGAATATTTCTTCTGTCACCCTCATCCTTCCACTGGGCTTCCATGGCATGCAAAAATACATCAATATTCCCTCACCAGTGTATCAAGGTACCTGGTTATGACTCAAGCATCAAACATCGTGTGGCCTGATCATCTACATAACAATGGTCTTCATCTCCCACCTGACTACGTCATACATTCCATGCACCCAGTTGTCACAAGTAATACTTTTAGTATCACTAATTGAATGAGCATCATCCCACTGTATCACTCCTTACTTAGATGGCTCAATCACCTCCAGGTCTCTGATTATACACGCATATATCTTGTTCAGTTCTTCTTCACTTAAAGTCTCAACATACAAGGTAATTGTTAGTTGTCAAATGTGCACACATGTCTTGGATCAGATAGAACTGAGTTGTTTGAGAAAACAATGAAACCATCTCCAAGTTGTGGGAGCTTGCGTGCTTGAGAAGGATCTCTGGAGAAGGCCGATTCCTCTATCTATTTCTACTACTACTGCTACTCCTAATGTTGAAATGGAAATCTAAGCTAAACAAGCCAAGGGACCAGGGATAGAAGGATAACAGAAAGGAAAAATAAACTAAAAGGGAGGCAATAACACCAGAAAAAGTGGGATGAACACTATCTATTTTGAGTAAAAATGAGGGAGAAAGCATGGGGGAGGCTAGGCACGCGCAACACAAACCAGAAAGAATTTACACCATAAATTTCATGAAACACAACCAAAAATGGTGATGTAAAGAACTAAAGTGACACAATAAGCATGTAATGTAAAATAAGGCAAGAAATAAGAAATAAAACCCATTAAGGAAGAAGATAGTCACAAAGCGATGCTTCTATTACTTCTAGGTATGCACAATCGATTACAGTTGCAACTGAAGGTCGATATTCATATGCAAGGGCAAGATCAAGAGGTCTGCGACTCAAAATACAAAAATATATGATCCCTAGAAAACACTAAAGGATACAAAATGTCCAACCCTTTGCAATGAGTAGAGCTCTTACATTTATAGATAGAATTGATGAGGGAAAAGAGGAGAAGGAGGGAAATATGATTTGAAAACTCAACCACCAGCCATCAATGCATGTAAATGCACCTAAAATCTGTCAAGTATGGTTCTCCATGTATGTTTTGCGTGTTGGAAAAGAAAGGAAAGCATATTGGATCAAATTTGGGTAGTTGAAACAATCATATCACATATTAATGGTGTGAAAAACATTTTCCATCTTGTCACCTACCATATCCTGTTGAATATTTTAATTTGAATGGCCTAACATTTAGCCCACATCAACAACTTTCTAAAAATTATGGGTGCATAAGGATCTAAGCACTGAAACAGAAGTTATGACTCTCAGAAGATCTACAGTGTGAACTGGGCACACAAGACACTTGGTGCACGTAGATTGGCTAAATAAATGGCCAATTGTTGATTTGTTTTTGTCATTTCTACCATGTGTCACACACTGGTTTGTTGCAAGAATCCAGTGCCCTAGTGGCATGCTTTGATAAGTTGTGTGTGATACACTCATGTGGTCTAACCGATTTCCACATGGCACAGAGAACACAAAAGAAGGTGTAAAGGCATGCACCTGGAAGGATGATGCCCGGAAAGAAAAAAGAGGGAAGGCACATACAAAGGTAACATGCGCATGAGGAAATGGGAGAAATACCCAAGGAAGAAACTTATGGGAGAGGTGCAATTATTACAAAATAATGTGTGACAGTAAGGAGAAAGGGTGCGTGAATGTTAAGGACTTAGCTGATTTGGAAAGTAAGTCTAAGGTGCACACACAAGATGAATAATTATTAGGAAGAACTTGAATGCAGAGAAGGTGTGCACAAGGGAAGAGTGGAATAAAGAGGAAAATGAAAATGGAAGGAAGGCACAGAAGCAGAACGAGCAAGGCACGTGAGGAAATGCAGCCAAGGAAATGTGCCAAGTAGATAGCTATATTGCATATAACCTACAGTGTAGAACCTCATAGCCAAACTTTGAATGTAAGTTGTCATAATAACTATGTGAGTTATTTGGATAATATTTTTGGTGACTTTCGGGGCCATCTTCCTGCTAGATGAAGGATATCAATAGACTGGAGCATCCATTGGGCATGGATTCTGCTATATAATCATGAAATTATGATCGGTGGCCTTGATAAACTACCCCTTGAAGTCGCTTGATGAAACATTTTTGAACTTTGTTTTGAATCCTGCAAAACTATTGAAATTGTTGGAAGATGACTGATACCCTACAAGCAAAAGAAGAGCGTGTGCAACAAGCACGCAAGAAGAAGGAACTATGTACAAAAAAACAATGTGCGTGTAGCGTACTTGTAGGAATTGAAACTATTCTAATATATACAATATGATGCAGCAAACTCAATGGATGGGTTTAAGATAGATCCTTTTGACTGGGATTTTTAGCATGCCTCCATCAAGATGAGTTAACTCAAAATAATTAACCTCTTTGCACGAATTGATTATGTATGGGCCACTCCAAAGTGCATCAAACTTTGAATGGCACCCAGGGTTAGCTCTGTCAGCATCACACTTTAAGACCAAGTCCCTAACTTTGAAAGCTTGAGGCCTATCCTTTCTATCAAACCGATTCTTTTTTTCTTTTTGATGTTGTTCTGACTTGATCATGGCAGAGTTTCTTGATTATTCAAGTTCAACTAGCTCTGTCATTCTAATTTCTCTTTGATTTGTGCCCTCTAATTCTAGTTGTTGAGAAAATGCCAATGAATTTAACTCCAGTGTCAAGGGAAGGGTGGCCTCCTTACTATAGACAATCCTATAAGGAAAAGTTCCTATAGCCTTCTTCATTGTGATCATATTTTCCCATAACACACGTGAGACCTTTTTATGTCATTGTATTTGGTTGATATTCATTGTGTGCTTCATGATCCTAATTAGGTTCTTGTTTTTTACTCTTCCAATCCATTGCCTTATGGGTAATAGTTGGAAGAAGTCTTCAAATATATATCAAGGCTTAGCACCCAATCAATGATTCTAGTACCAAGGAAGGCTTTTGCATTATTAGAGATAATGGTTTAAGGAACACCAAACCTTGTTACAATTCCCTCGAGAAATCCAAGGATGACTGACTCAGTTGATTTTTTGAGCATGACAGCTTTTGTCCATCTTTTGTAGTAATATGTAGCTGTCAGCACCCACTTATACCCAGCACTTGAAGGAAGATTGATCATGCATATGAATTCAAGACCCCATTGTGCAAAATTTTGATCCATTTGGATTGGTCAAAGGGGAAGCATTGCAAATCTTTTCTTTCCTGCAAAGAAAGCACATTCTTTGCATTTCATCACCCACTTGTGCACGTCTGCGTATAGGGTAGGCCAAAAGAATCCTACCCTTATGATCTTCATTGATGTAGACTTGGTAGAGAAGTTTCCGCCAGAGAATCCATCATGAAAATATGCTAACACCTTTTAAGTTTGTGTGTTGTCGATACACCTCAGCATTACGCCATCAAGATTCTTTTCGAAGAGAAGACTATCAATCAAAACATATGGGATTGATTATAGCCTTATATTTCTTCTCTTTTCCTTGTTTAAACCAGGTGGGTATGCGCCCTCGGAAACGAATGTGATCATGTCCTTCATCTATTTGCATGTGCCAAGGGTTTCATTCTGTTCAATTTTTGTGCATGAGAGCTCTTTATCGAGAAATAATGAAGTCTCTGGTTCATTCTACGCGTCCTCAACAATTTTTTTGCACAGTGCGTTGTCCCTTACCAGCTTTATGGCTTTGATAATCACATCATAATCCATGATTTTTGTCACCCATCGCACTCTCTTATCTCTGATTTCTACTCCCATGATGAAGTCTCTAACACTTGTGTGTGAGACTAACACCTTAGTATGATTCGTGGCGAGTATGCTCTTGAATTTCTTGAGTGCGCACATGATGGCGTAGACCTATTTTTCCATGTGACTGTATTTCAACTCATAATCCTTCAGTGTTTAACTGAATAAATATACTAACTGCTCTATTCCTTGTTCATTTTCATGTGTCAGGAGAGCAGCAACACTAGCATAAACTCCATAATCATAAAGGATGAAATCCTTTGAGTAATCCGGGTTGATGAGTGTTGGTGCACAAGCAATCTCTTGCTTGATCTTGATGAATCTTTCCTTTCCTTCTGTTATCCACTTGAAAGCTATGTCTTTCTTGAGCATGAGGGTGATCGGCCTTACCATTCCTACAAATTTAGGGATAAATCTCCTAACAAAGTTTATTTTTCCAAGAAATGACTACAAGGCATTCTTGTGCACCGACAAAGAAAGAGCTAGGATGGATGAAATGCGCTTAGGATCAATTGTGATGTTATCCTTTGATACCACATGGCCCAATAGATTTCCTTGTGCCACAAAGAACTTGCATTTCTTAGGGTTAAGAGATACCCCAAACTTTTTTCATCTCTCAAATACTTGTTTGAGGTGTACCATGTGATCTGTGCTTTGCTTTGAGAAGAATGTGATGTCATCAAGGTAGACCAAAATGAACTCATTGATATATCCTTTGAATGCAATATCCATGGCATGTTGGAATGTTGCACCTAAGTTTGACAAACCGAAGGGTATTTTTTGATATGCATATGTTCCCCACTTGGTTGTAAATGTCGTTTTAGCGATATAGCATTGAGAACTTCAATGTGCTAGCCACAGTCTACAGAATCTACTCCATAGAAGGCAAAGGATAATGATCCTTCAAGGATTCCTTATTAAAATCTATAAAATTAATGTAGAGTCTAATTTCACCATTACTCTTGTGTACCAGAACAATATTTGTGACCCAGGTAGAGTATTTGATAGGAAAAATGATATTTTCCTTGATGAGTTTTGATAACTCCTTCCTCACAAGGGGCTCTATCTTTGGATTGACTAGCCTCTGCTTTTGTCTGATGGGCTTGATATTATGATCAAGGTCAATAGAGTGTTGAGCAACACTTGGATCAAAACCTTTGAGGTCTTCATATTCCCATGAAAATATATCATTGTACTTCTAACATAGAGATATGAAGACTTGTTTTTCATCATTTATGCAAGCTTTACTGAGTAGAAACTCCTTTCTATGCACAATAGTTACTGGGGCAGTCTTCTTACGTGGCATGCATATACTTTTGTTCACCCTTAAACTCATCATCAGGGATAAAAAATTTCTCTAAGGTAACTGTACGTACCCAAAATTGTAAGGTACTGTACTGCGGAACGGTGTAATAAATGCCCCAATGATGATATAGGTCTCTTCGTAAGGTGGTCGGGATCCAGAGAAGCTTTACGGATATGCGTTAACATCCCGCATGCCCCGCTTAGCCCCCGTGTGCTTTGTTTTCCCCTTTTTTCCCTCTTTTCTTGGCTTTTTGGTCTTCAGTGACGAAACCGCCGCCCTGAGCAGGGCGGCAGTCCTTTACGCATTTTCCAGAATGTTCTTTTGACGGAACACACGCAAAGTTCAACGCTTCACCAACTTTTCTTGCCGACTTGAGCATGCATTTATGTTTTTGGTCCCCTGGAATAGTGTTTTTCCTTTGTTTATTGTTTAGGAGTTCAGTTTGGTTTTGATCTTTGGGTGTTTGAATTCCTATAAATGCATGGTTTGTGCACATGCAAAGGGCCCGTCATTCTTGTTTAAAACTCACCATTTTCAGTAGTTCAGTCTTCTAGTTTGCTTAAGTTTGATAGTTTAAATCCTTTACATGCTTGGTTGCATTACTCAGCTGTTGGTAAGCCACAGATCCAACTTGTGCAAACAGTATTATTGTTTTGGAGTAGAATAGTTTAGGCAGCCATTAAAGTTGCAGGTTTTGCTCTTCATACAGACTAGTTTCAGGTTCTGGATGCTTTTTGTTGCATGATTCACAGTAGACCCCGCTAGGAATTGCATAGGCCAAGCTCTGTACTCTTGCGCTATCCCTCTCCTATCCGCATTCTATTCTGTCTGCATTCTGAAGGCTGTCCATTGATCCAAATATCTATTCCTGTTGATGCAAGCATTACACGCTTTTCTAGATTCATGTGAGCACAAAGAACGAAGAGATCATACTGAGGGGACAAGAACACACACACCGTCGGATTCGCCACTGTTCTGTGAAATCCAGGTTCCATCTTTCAAAGTTTTAGTTAGAACTTATCAAATAAAGTAGTTAATCGCTTTATTTCAGTTATTTCCATTCTCGATATTGCCAGGGAAGTTGTGGGGATTGATAGTTTCTAAGAAACTATGATTCATTCCTCACTTCTGAGGTAGGATCGAGAATCTTGCAAATAGATTAGTTATTTCGTTGTTTAGAATAGATATACAAAATTGCACAGACAAATAGCTACACTCGGCTATTTTGTTTGTTTTACGTTATTAGTTTAGTTGTCAATTCTAAATATTTTAAATAGCTGCTTTCTTATAAATTGCCAGAAAATACAAAAAGAAATTATATATGCTAGAAGTGTACTCAGATTTTACTTTATTATAGTTTGTTTCATTACTGCTTTTGCATGACAATTACGGGACCTAGGGAGCCCAGGGAATACATTTTCGAGCCAATTGTGCCCCAGCCCAATATCGTAGTGGCAATAACTGACATTGACCAAAACCTTAGGATACAAGTCTTCCAAACAACAACAGACTTCCAACAGGTCAGGTCATAGTTGAGAGGGTTAAACATAGAAGACGACCAAGCACACACATTTTGGTCAAATCAGCCAAACTACAGGTTATCCTAGAAAACATCCGCATGACTGTAGAAGGATTTGAAAGAGAACAAATATTCGGGTGCGATCCTTTAGTTCCACAGCCAGACGCTGGAGACACCCTCGTAGATATAGATACCAGCTTAAGAATTCAAGTTGCTAGAACACCTGTGAGGTATTCTGAGAAAATCACACAATTGTTGATTCTAAACGTAGAGGCTGAGAAAGTATACGATTACTGGATACTAGGGATTAGGACTTGATCTCACGTATGACCATAACAGGACCACAACAACCAAGAGTCTACAGTTGTGATCCACAAATCCCACAGCCTAACGAATCCATAAGAGAATTAGACATAGACACTGGCCTACGCACATTAGTATTTCAGTCTACTCCGATTCCACCTATCATCATTCAACAGTTATCCCTACTAGACACAACAGCTAACGAAGCTAGAGAATTTTGGACTAGGCCAGAGAATCGTCCATAGAGTTGACTATATTCACCATATGACGCTATCAGGAGAAATACACGAAACCATCCCGGGTCATTTTCCACGCATCCCACAACCCATAGATCGAATCACGCCAGAGCTCGATATTGATTGGAGCCTTCGAGTAGTCATCCTGGCTGATCGATCTATCACACCGGTCCAGGTTAGAAGGGCCTTATTTGCCTTAGATTTGCAGATTCCATTAGTGTGTGTCGAAGATATTAGATTGCCTAACTAGTCTATCCATATACTACCTGTATTCCATCCCCACCGGCTGTCTCGGCACGACCTCAGGAGGTCGGGTACGAGGAAGAGTTGCTTGTAGATTCCCACGCTCGCTTGTCGCTTTTCCGGCGTACAAAATTGGTGAACCTGACGTGAAAAAAACCACTGTTTCACCTTCTCCATCTCACAAGCTTTCACATCAGCTTCACCTACAAAATTGGTGAACCCGTCGTGAAACAAACCACTGTTTCACCTTCTCCATCTCACAAGCTTTCACATCAGCTTCACCTACAAAATTGGTGAACCCGACGTGAACCTTACAATTGCTTCACCTTCCCTCTGAGAAGTTTCATCTTATCCAAATCACCTTCATTCCTTCCCATTATTCTGCGGGTATTCATATACCCCCCGAATATGTCGGGATTTGATGCATATGGAAGACCCCTCCTGGGTCTCGAGGCATACTATGCCCAACAGAATAGGCATTCATCACCCTCACTCTCAATGTGGGGTGACAACTATTCAACTAATCAGTTGTCAACGCAAATGCCAAGGACTAGATATAGTTCGTCCTTCCAAGCAGAGGGGTTGGAGCAACTCGCTCAAACACAAACAGAGCCTTCAGGTTCAAACAATATGACATTGACTGGAGAATCTGCTTCATCTCCTCAGGTGCTACTTAGACCACATATTAGCAGACAATTAGATCCATACTCAGTTCTAGATGATGAGTACTCAATACGTTATCCTAGGAAAGAACAACGCTCTCAAGGCATGTACCCACCTGTAGGAATTTTGCAAATACAGCCCGAGTTCTCTCCTCAAGAAAATACCTCTATGCCATCACGTATAGAAAATACTCTCAGAGATGCTTGGCAGGATAGTGATAAGTTCATAGCAGGATATCACATACCTCCGCAAAGCCATGTTATACAACAAACGCCACCAAGGCAAGATATCGTGACTTCACCAAATGAAGTCATTTCAACTCTAATAGAAAAGGTTAGAGGATTAGAACTTGCCCAAGCAAATCAAAATTCGAAATTCATACAAACAGGGAGTTCCAATCCTCCGCACCATCCTAGCCAAGTAGATCTCCTCACAGGAGTAGGCACGTTAGGTATGACTCCTCAGTATTCCTCAACAAGTGCCAACTAGACCCACTATCTCTAGCACTGTTCCTCCTGGTCCGGTACAGAGCAATCCATTCCTGGATAGTACCCCTTCGTACTTAAACATGTACTCCAAATCCCCACAAGGGGATATGTACTCATCCCCCGGCATGTTTACTCAAATGCAGGGATTGCCTTATGCCCCTGCTAACGCGTACGTTACGCCATATCAAAAAACCGTTCCGCCACCGCCTCCTCAACAGGCACCATCAATGGTTGAGACGTATGCGATAGGGACTTATTCAGAATATTTAAAGGAGCCCTTAGATTTCGCCATACGAAGCGTTATGCTTCCAAGGCCTCTTCCCGATTTACCCAAATACAAAGGAGAAGGAGATCCGAATGCACGCATATCAAAGCTTACGCTACAGCCATTCGAGAATTACTCCCATGGGATGGGGTTGTTGCTAAAATATTCCCCAAAACGCTGGAAGGCATTGCCCTCGATTGGTATTACAGAATACCTGAGGCTTCCATACATTCATTCAAACAACTCGTGTCTGAGTTCATCAAAGCCTTCGACATGAACAAACTATTAAGGACAGGAATCAGGGATTTCTTGCACATCAAGCAAGAACATAACGAGTCTGTCACCCATTTCATCCAAAGGTGGCGCACAGTCCTTTATTCCTCGGCAAGCGCTCCAAACATGGATCAGATGGAGCTATGTGATTTATTCCTTCATTCTCTTAGCAGAGAAGTGAAGGAAGAAGTCCAGAAGTTCCCACTAAGGACTTATGACGAAGTACTTGAGAGTGCTCTACGAATAGACCAGGCAACAATAGATAGTGGCCGTAAGACGTATGGAGCAAACGGGAGGTTAATCACCTCTACTCAAAATACTACAACCACCACAAGCGTCAATCAAGGACCCAAAATCCTTAACAAAAATCATGGGGTAACAACAGATGGGGTAACTGACCAGCCCAAGAGGGTAAATGTCGTTAATACTCCGTCACAAACAAACAACCAAAGAAACAACAATTTTACCCCGACGGTCAATACGGTGGATTTTAATAATCCACAACAACAACAACGGTGAAATCCCATGCAAGGACCAAGCCAAAACTCCTTTGGTTATCAAAACCAAACTCAAAACCAGAAACAACAAAACTTTAGTCCTAATAGGCAACAGTTTGATTGGAATTTTAGGCCACAATACACACCAAACCAACAAAACGGGAATTACAACCCCAATTCTTATTGTGGTTTCCATAAAATTTGGGGCTCATGACACTAGAACGTGTCGTGACTACAAAAAATTCATGCAACGCTTGCCAAATGAACAAAAACATTTTTTTATGGATATATTCTTAGCAGATCCTACGTCACCAACGGCAAGTACCTTCGCAGGGGAAATTTCCCCTCAGAATGCCCCTCTCAAGATCTTTAATGATCCACTCCCAAATCATGATAGTGATAGGTTGAAACCAACTGGAACAAACAAAGGCGCAATAACAGGAAACAACGATCACGAAGCCTCAACTTTGCTAAATCCGTTAGTCGCGCCACAACTAGAAAGTCAACCGCGACCTAAGGTAGTTGGATTAGTGGAGTTAGACTCTAAATTACCCGTTGAAGCAATTACGAGGACACGAGAGTATTTCTCTCAACCAAGTCCAAGCCATCTGCTGGAAACAGATAACATCCAGCAAACCGTAGCAAAACCTATGGGTGCTTACGATCTAATTAATGATCTAACAAAAACCTTCTCGCATATTTCATTCCTTGATTTACTAAAGAATTCCCCTGCTCACAGGGCTGCTCTTTTAGAGGCATTAGGTTTGGGTCATTTAATTAGTATCACTCCACCACCAGAAGCACAAGTAAATCATATAGACTTTGATGTTTATCCTCTAGGACAGGCGGATAGGGATGTCGAATTCATATTCGAAATAAGTAAAATGCCTACAGATGCTGAGATCGCACGCCGAGGTGATCCAGCCCTACACTTGCAAGTACAGGTTTATAATAATTATGTAAAATGGGCAATGGTTGACGATGGAGCTGCGGTTAACATAGTCCCTTTCTCTTTTCTCCAAAAATTGGGATATGGTGAAACAAACTGTTCCACTACTCGAAATACCTTGAGAGGCTATGATAGCCTCAAAGCCACTTCAATAGGAACCATAATACTACCGGTCACTTTGGGACCTAAAACAATCCTGACTGAGTTTTATATTATAGATCGGGAAACTAACTATAATATGATCCTCGGCCGACCGTGGATACACCGAATGAAGGCAATCCCTTCCACGCTATTTCAAGAAGTAAGATTCTTGCATCTAGGAAAGGTATTTGTAGCCAAAGGTGATCCAAAGCCGTTTGACGTGCACCTAGCTGATTTAAAGAAGAGACCAGGTGTACACTCGGAATTCGAACTTCCAACAAACCAACTTAATAAACCCACTGACTCAAAGTCAAAAGAAAAGTTGGTACCTACGACGGATCTTGAAACCATCAGCGTAGCCAAAACAACCCCAATTCCTGGCGGTAAAACTAAAGAAACTGTATCATTAGGGACTACTGCGAAAATCGTTGAATTAATAGAACAAGATTCACCAATGTTCTTACCATTCGATTCAGTAGGCATGGGATTTTCCCTAGGTGTTGGTTCCTTACCAGCAGAAGATCTCTGTATGGTAGAAGTAGAGTGTGCAAACACAGTAGATACACCTACATCCATACTCCCGGCTAAGTATTGGACTCTCCATTTCGATGGAGCTAAATGCCGTTATGGAGCGGGGGGCAGGTATAATTCTTACCTCGCCCGAGGAGAAGGTCCTCCCATTCTCTTTTAAGTTAAACTTTGAATGCACAAACAACGGCGCTGAGTACGAAGCTCTCCTCCTTGGCCTTACCTTAGCCAAAAGAATTGGTATTGATAACATCAGAGTCCTCGGAGACTCGCAATTAGTAACAAACCAAGTTTCTGAAATATATGAAACTAAAGCCGAACATTTACAACTCTACAAAAACATTGTATTAGATTTAAGCAAGGCGTTTAACTTCATATCCATTGAAGCAATCCCGCGAGAGAAAAATCTTCTCGCCGATTCAATAGCAACTTCAGCATCACGTTTTACTCCAAGCAATGAGCTAGAAGATACTCACTTCACAGTATCCATTCGTAACGAACCATTGATAAAAACAATGACAAATCCTCTTTCAAGCGGAAGTGAATCTACCGTCCTAGACCATGTTGGAAATGATGCGGCTACTTTGGATTACTTAAATGCCTATGCAGCACTGCATCTCTCCTATCACACGCTAGATTTATCCCTGATTCCACATTCGTCTTCCTACTTCGAAAATCCTCTAACGAATCTTCCCTCACAAAAGGAACCTAATATATACGCAATAGAAAACGGGGATGATTTGGATTTACCCCCAGCACCGCCTGAGTTCGAAGAGGGTAACACCTCTTTAATTGAAGAAACAATCGATGTCAATATCGGAACGGAAGATGAGCCAAGAATTTTAAAGCTAGGTTCTTCGTTAACCCCAGAGGAAGTAGAGATACATACTCAAGTTCTCAAAGAACATCAGAAGGCATTTGCATTTAATTACAAGGAGATGACGGGAGTCGCACCCCACATTGCGGTGCACAACCTCGTCACTAGATCAGATGCAAAGCCAATTAAACAGAAATCAAGACCCATGAAGCCCAAAGTAGCTCTCATGGTAAAAGAGGAGGTGATAAAACTCCTCCAAGTAGGATTCATCAAGCCAGTTGACTACTCCCAATGGGTATCAAACATCGTTCCTGTTCTCAAGAAGAATGGAAAGATACGCATCTGCATAGATTTCCGGGACATTAACAGAGCATGTCCTAAGGATGACTTCCCAGTGCCATCTATCGATGTCATTGTTAATGCAACAGCTGGGTTTGAACTCTTGTCTCTCATGAATGGATTCTCGGGATACAACCAAATCAGAATATCCGAGCAAGATCAAGCTAAAACCACCTTTATAACTCCTTGGGGAACCTATTACTACGCTGTTATGCCATTCGGTCTCAAGAACGCCGGTGCTACGTACCAGCGGGCTATGACTTATATATTTCATGATTTAATTCATAAAATCGTGGAATCCTACGTAGATGACTTGTTGGCTAAGGCCAAGAAGCGTTGTGACCATCCCGAAGTACTCCACGTCATTCTTTCACGTTTAATAGAATACGGAGTCACGCTAAACCCAGAGAAATGCGTCTTTGGTGTAACAGGAGGAAAACTCCTAGGTTACATCATATCCTCACGAGGGATCGATGTCGATCCAACCAAAATTCGGGCTGTCCTCAAAATGGTCCCACCTTCGAGTGAATCTAGAATCAGATGATTTCTCAGAAAACTGGGTGCAATCCGGAGATTTATCCCGGATCTAAGCTTCGCCGTTCATCCAATCAACAATTTACTCAAGAAGGACTATAGCATTGATTGGACCGAAGACTACAACGAAGCTTTCAACGCAGTTAAACGTTTCTTACTGTCACCACCTACGCTAATGCCACCTAAGCTGGATCGCCCGTTAATCCTATATTCGCAGGCTACCAATGTCTCGCTGGCCTGTATGTTGGCCCAAGAAGACGATGACAAGAGAGAGCGTGCAATTTATTTCATTAGCCGAACATTTCTCGACTACGAAACGCGCTATACACAAGCAGAACGAGAATGCCTTGCCATAGTTTTCGCAACCAAATGCCTAAGACACTACATGCTAAATCAAGAGACAAGGGTCATGGTAAAAACTGACCACTTACGAACCTTCCTCACACAAGGGTCCCTGTCTAAAAAGGCGGGACGCTTTATAACCTTAATGGGAGAGTTCGAATTAACTTTTGTAAACCAAAATTCAGTTAAAGGGCAAATCATCGCAGATTGGTTAGCTGATAACCCGCTAGACGGAGGCAACTTAGTAGACTTAGACTTTCCAGATGAATGCATGTACTACGTCGAAACCCGACCTGCTATATCTGAGTGCCCTTGGTACGCTGATATCATTAGTTATATCATGGACCATAGGTACCCAGAAGGAGCTACACCTCAACAAAGAAGGCGGTTACGCATTATCGTAGCTAAATACGTCATTATAGAGCAGGTGCTCTATCGGAAAGCATTCGATGGAATGCTCTTAAGGTGTGTTGACATAGAAGAGTCCAAGAAGATTCTCCATGAATCCCACAACGGTATATGTGGAGGCCACTTCGGCGGCCACGCCACCACTCGAAAAATACATCGAATGGGCTATTTCTGGCCCACTCTAGAACATGACGCAATAGAGTTTGTACGCAGGTGTCATAAATGTCAGGAGTTCTCTCATGAGATCCACATGCCGGCACAAGCTTTGCAACCAATCGCTACTCCGTGGCCCTTTTCTACATGGGGCCTGGACTTGATAGGGAAGTTCTCTCCCTCATCCATAGACAGCCACAATTTTATAATCACGGCCACTGAATATTTCACTAAATGGGTAGAGGCCATGCCTCTTACAACTGTACCTGGTTCTGTAATCGCTAAGTTCATTTTGAACCAAATCATTTACAGGTACGGTATCCCGTAAATCATTATCTCAGATAATGGAACTTCTTTTAAGAATGAAGAAGTTCATGAGCTATGCAACAAATTTAAAATCAGCCATCATACGGCTTCCTTGTATTATCCCCAAGCCAATGGACAGGCTGAAGCAACAAACAAAACGCTGAAAGCCATTCTCCTTAAAACAGTGAAAGAAAACAAGCGGGATTGGCATTTGAAGTTATATCCGGCCTTGTGGGCCCACCGAACCTCAATAAGAACACCAACAGGAGCAACTCCTTTCTCGCTAGTATTTGGGGCAGAAGCAGTTCTCCCGCTTGAGGTCGAAATACCCAGTCTCCGCATTTCGCTACAAGGGATTCTGGATGAAGACGCTTACAGAGAAGCACGCCTTTCCCAACTAGAAAGCCTAGATGAAGCTAGGTTAGATGCTGAGCAGCGCATAGAGTCTATGCTGACCGGATGTGCCGGCAGTATAACAAAAAAGTCTATGAACGCAATATATACGAAGGTGATCTAGTTCTAAGACTAGATAGCCGGACCGACAAGAAGACCGGCGAAGGAAGGAAATTCCAGCCCAAATGGTTGGGCCCGTACCGAGTCACAAAGGACTACGGAAATGGTGCATACCTCTTATGCACGCTAGAAGGTGAGGAGTTTGGCGAAACAGTCAATTCTCTCCACCTCAAACGTTTCTACGCGTAAGCAGCTAACGCTACTTATATAACTATCTACATTGCATTTTCATATAGATTAGGATCATTTTGTCCACTTGTTCTTACACAAATTGTGATCAAGGAATCTATTGTCAAAGCAATTTATTTCAAACTCGTGATGTTTCTGGCATGAAGTTCTTTAATCATACCTCTCCATCTTCGATATCATCAATCATCTTCAGAATCTTTTATCAAACAAAATCAGACATGACGAAGTCTTAACAATAACCATACCAAGATCTGCAAGTTTGTTCTCGCTTTGATTTCTTCTTAGGATAGGTGTCTTGCCTATGGTCTGTTCTAGAAGCTTCATGGTGTCACATCTATCCCATATACACATCTCTTTGGAAATAAGCATATACTGACATTTTACTCAAAAA
Source organism: Taxus chinensis (assembly GCA_019776745.2). NCBI lineage: Eukaryota > Viridiplantae > Streptophyta > Pinopsida > Cupressales > Taxaceae > Taxus > Taxus chinensis. The sequence goes on from CM034156.1 coordinate 13,396,835, forward strand.
GACAAGTCAAGAAGTGATTAAACAGAAAATTTTATTTTTACACATTTCCTTGCCCCACCAACCTTCGGTGATGAGCTTGCGTCTCTTACTAGTGACGTAGGGTTGGGAAAGGATGGAAATGCCCTTACTCGCCTATGTCTTTCCCACGGTGATAAACCCACGCTTCTTACTAGTAGCATGGGGTAAAGTGTAAGGGGTCCTCTAGACAATGCAAACGTTAAAAGGTCATAAACAAACTATTCAAACTTTGAGTCAAAAACAAATGAATCAGATGTTCAAAATTCCAAGAGAGTTAAAAATCCTAAAAACCAGATTTTGTCTACTATGTGGCCATCTACGGGTCTAAGTCTGGATAAACCGCAAAGCAAGTTGCACCCAAAACTATGAAGTCATTCAGGTCGAGTCGGCTTGTGGCTTTCAATTTGGTTCTGTCAAAGCTTTGTCTGTCTTTCATCACTATCATTTCATCACATTTCATAACTTGCGCCCTTCTTGGCTCTTGGTGATGAGCCCTCGCATCTTACTAGTTGCGTGGAGTTAGGAGTGGGGCAAGTTTATCTGTTCATCATACTGGTTGTTTTCATCACTGTGCCAAAACAAATACAAGTTATCCAAATTGCTAATAAAAGTTAAGATTCAAGATCACAGTATATCTACAATATCATATATCAACATCATGAAACACAAAAGGAAAGAAAAACATTTGCATCATCTGTTTTCCATTGCATACATTCTAGAAAGCATATAAAACATACATCGTAGTATGCACAAAGCAGTTGGGAATAGAAAGGACGCGCATGAGTGACAAGCTTTTGACCCAAAAATCGACGCATATATATAAATAATCAATGTTTGTATACAATGCCATCATGCACTAGGCATGGTCAAAACGCTCAAAGAGCCCGTAATACACAAAAGAATCTATAATACAAAAAGTGCATAGGAGCCAAGTGGCCTCTCAACCCCTACGCGATCCTGCTGAAGGTGCGCGCCCTCGCCTAGGACTACGGCTACGCTGGCGCTCTAAATGGACGGAAGGCTCAGGGTCTCGAGGGGCAGTCGTGGTCTCGCCATGAGAATGGCTCCTCATAAGGCGCACGGCTGTCCTATAGCCTGCCAACTCTGTACGGAGAGTCGACACCATCTTGGCCACATGCCAAACAGGAGCAAAGACGTCGGTATGCCTGCCGGCTGCTGAGGGCTCCCTGGCATCTACGGATAGCTCCGCACGAGTCTTATCCATAGGGATCATCAGAGAATCAGTGCATACCCTATGGATTAGATCCCGCCACTCGTCGACAGTCTCTGCAAAATAAAGAAGAAAGACGAATTAGAAACTAGGCAAAAGGCTAAAATATACAAGATACAAATATAACGAGAGATAGCAGTTAAAACAAGTCCTAAATCAAACTAACACTGAAAGGGAGAGAGGATAACTTACTCGGATCACCGGGCCTCCAAGATGGGTCACTAGGGCCAGCACCCGCTGCAGATGCCGCCGCCGACTGAGGAGCTGCTCCTGTAGTTGGGGCAACATGACACCCCGCAACGGACTCATCATCTCCACCATGGCCCCGGGAGAGTGGCTCCTCGGAAACCAGAGTCTCTCTCTCTGCGCTCTACTCCGCCCTCTCCGCCTGCATGATATCCTGAGTGTCATGCCACTCAGGATCACTCTCGTCCGTCTGCTCCTCCGACCCTCCCTCTGTGGACTCCTCAGAATCAGAGTCAATATCTATAGGGTCATCGCTACTATGAGCAGGACCCGCGGTAATCTGAAGTAAAGGTGCCCGAGGCACACCAGCTCTCCCTCTGGCCCGAAAAATCCCCCTGGCTAAAATAGGAATACCAGGAGTGACCACTGTCCAACCACGGCCTCTAGGCCCCCCTCTAGCCTTGCGGACTGATCTATAAACCGGTGCCACTGGAGGAAGCATGCCCACATATGGGAGGCCGAACTGATGAGGAACCCTGCCGAAAGGATGTACCTCTACTCGTCCCACACGGTCAATAATCTGCCATGTGGTGGAGTAAGAGATCAGTGTAAGAGTCTCCTCTCCCCATATACCAGCCATAAGCTGGTACGGTGTGGCCTCCATGTCTGATGTAGTAAGCGAGGCAACTGGCTGGTGAGGTGTTCTAAGCACCGACATATCTGACCATCTGGCCGCCCTCACAGCCCCAGGATCTTCCACCTCCACGCCTCTGCCATAAGGAATAAAATGCTCATACACCCAACTCATGACTAGAGTTGGGTGGCTCAACGACTGTCCCTGTAAACGGACCACCCTATATAAGTCGTGATAGGTGGTCCCCAAAATGTTTGCCCCCCACTCGTATATACGGCCATGCCCCTCTATCTGTGCAATGATGGGGGCCCAACAGTATAACAAAGTGTCCCCTCCCTTGTCCCCGATCAGTCTCGAGGCAAGGATCCCCATGATGGCCTGTCGAAATATGGGGATGGGCAAAGAAGGGATGGATCTGACACTCACCCCCTTCTCCAACCCCGTGGAGATGACTACATCTCCCATATATGTCGCCCACTGTGTAATCTGTGCCCGTGAGCCTTCTGTCTCTAATGTAAGTCACCTCCTGATGATCGGGACCCCCAGAATGCGGTAGACGTCCTCTAATGTAATGGTCCACTCACCACGGACCCCTGGCAATCGGAAAGTGTTCCGATCTGCATCCCAGTATGAGAATAAGTCACAGAGTATGTGACTGGACGGAGCAACGTGAGGCACACGCGATATCCGCAATATGCCGGCCCTCTGCAATGTGTCCTCCTCATCTGCTGAGAGGGCATCCAATACCTCGGGTAGCCAGTCACACTCTCTCTCTCCGGCTCCATCTAATATACTCCTCCTTCGCCTGCATACACCCAAAAACACACAAAACAGAGTAAGTTAGTATCTAAACGATATCAAGAGAGTCATAAAAACATACACAAATGCTAAAAATACAAGTGTAAGTTTTCAAAAGAGGTCCTTTTACATTCTGTGCAAAACCGCCGCCCTGGGCAGGGGGGGCAGTTTTGTAACCGCCGCCTTGAAGGCAGCGGTCGCGTAACCGCCGCCCTAGCCAGGGCGGCGGTCTCGTGACCGCCGCCCTGGCCAGGGCGGCGGTCGCGGTCCGAAAATCTGCGCAGGTTTTTAAACCTAAAAAAGCCCAAAATGAGCAAAAAACAACCATTTTAGCTAAAAACAAAGCCTACCCAGTAGGCGCCCCCCCTAGATGGACCTTTTAAACCTAACATTTTCAAAAATGACCCCCCCATTACAACAAATTTAGCATTTCAAAATTGAAGAGGGAAAAGCACAAAATTGAAGAAAAACCAACCTGTGATCTCGTGGGGTGGCGTTCCGCACGTGGAGGCATGATCACTATCTCGCTGTGGACGTTTTAACTCTACTCGCGTGCGAAACCGTTACCATGGGCCCCAGAGCTCAAAATCTATCAAATCGACTCGCGCAAATGAATAGGAAAATGGGCCCACTTTTATATATATAGCGCTCTAATTCGTTTTAAATCCCCTCTTCACAGGTTCGGAGCGCCAACGGAGGTAAGTTTCTATCCTCGCACTAATGGTACGTCCTCTTCCCCTATTATTTTAGCATTTATTTTCCAAGTTATTGTATCTATCTGCACTTGAGTTCTCCTTTCATTTTGCAGGTAACGGGAATTTCGGATGGCGTCATTTCGACACACAGACGTATAAGGTATAACTTCTAGCTTCCCATTTTGGGACGGCCATACTCAGACCCACCGTTTTACGCCTCTTCATGGCTAAAACGCTTCTCCGAGGGGGCAATATGTACGTACCCAAAATTGTAAGGTACTGTACTGCGGAACGGTGTAATAAATGCCCCAATGATGATACAGGTCTCTTCGCAAGGTGTTCGGGATCCAGAGAAGCTTTACGGATATGCGTTAACATCCCGCATGCCCCGCTTAGCCCCCGCGTGCTTTGTTTTCCCCTTTTTTCCCTCTTTTCTTGGCTTTTTGGTCTTCAGTGACGAAACCGCCGCCCTGAGCAGGGCGGCGGTCCTTTACGCGTTTTCCAGAATGTTCTTTTGACGGAACGCACGCAAAGTTCAACGCTTCACCAGCTTTTCTTGCCGACTTGAGCATGCATTTATGTTTTTGGTCCCCTGGAATAGTGTTTTTCCTTTGTTTATTGTTTAGGAGTTCAGTTTGGTTTTGATCTTTGGGTGTTTGAATTCCTATAAATGCATGGTTTGTGCACATGCAAAGGGCCCCTCATTCTTGTTTAAAACTCACCATTTTCAGTAGTTCAGTCTTCTAGTTTGCTTAAGTTTGATAGTTTAAATCCTTTACATGCTTGGTTGCATTACTCAGCTGTTGGTAAGCCACAGATCCAACTTGTGCAAACAGTATTATTGTTTTGGAGTAGAATAGTTTAGGCAGCCATTAAAGTTGCAGGTTTTGCTCTTCATACAGACTAGTTTCAGGTTCTGGACGCTTTTTGTTGCATGATTCACAGTAGACCCCGCTAGGAATTGCATAGGCCAAGCTCTGTACTCTTGCGCTATCCCTCTCCTATCCGCATTCTATTCTGTCTGCATTCTGAAGGCTGTCCATTGATCCAAATATCTATTCCTGTTGATGCAAGCATTACACGCTTTTCAGGATTCACGTGAGCACAAAGAACGAAGAGATCATACTGAGGGGACAAGAACACACACACCGTCGGATTCGCCACTGTTCTGCGAAATCCAGGTTCCATCTTTCAAAGTTTTAGTTAGAACTTATCAAATAAAGTAGTTAATCGCTTTATTTCAGTTATTTCCATTCTCAATATTGCCAGGGAAGTTGTGGGGATTGATAGTTTCTAAGAAACTATGATTCATTCCTCACTTCTGAGGTAGGATCGAGAATCTTGCAAATAGATTAGTTATTTCGTTGTTTAGAATAGATATACAAAATTGCACAGACAAATAGCTACACTCGGCTATTTTGTTTGTTTTACGTTATTAGTTTAGTTGTCAATTCTAAATATTTTAAATAGCTGCTTTCTTATAAATTGCCAGAAAATACAAAAAGAAATTATATATGCTAGAAGTGTACTCATATTTTACTTTATTATAGTTTGTTTCATTACTGCTTTTGCATGACAATTACGGGACCTAGGGAGCCAAGGGAATACATTTTCGAGCCAATTGTGCCCCAGCCCAATATCGTAGTGGCAATAACTGACATTGACCAAAACCTTAGGATACAAACAACAACAGACTTCCAACAGGTCAGGTCACAGTTGAGAGGGTTAAACATAGAAGACGACCAAGCACACACATTTTGGTCAAATCAGCCAAACTACAGGTTATCCTAGAAAACATCCGCATGACTGTAGAAGGATTTGAAAGAGAACAAATATTCGGGTGCGATCCTTTAGTTCCATAGCCAGACGCTGGAGACACCCTCGTAGATATAGATACCAGCTTAAGAATTCAAGTTGCTAAAACACCTGTCAGGTATTCTGAGAAAATCGCACAATTGCTGATTCTAAACGTAGAGGCTGAGAAAGCATACGATTACTGGATACTAGGGATTAGGACTTGATCTCACGTATGACCATAACAGGACCGCAACAACCAAGAGTCTATGGTTGTGATCCACAAATCCCACAGCCTAACGAATCCATAAGAGAATTAGACATAGACACTGGCCTACGCACATTAGTATTTGAGTCTACTCCGATTCCACCTATCATCATTCAACAGTTATCCCTACTAGACACAACAGCTAACGAAGCTAGAGAATTTTGGACTAGGCCAGAGAATCGTCCATAGAGTTGACTATATTCACCATATGACCCTATCAGGAGAAATACACGAAACCATCCCGGGTCATTTTCCACGCATCCCACAACCCATAGATCGAATCACGCCAGAGCTCGATATTGATTGGAGCCTTCGAGTAGTCATCCTGGCTGATCGATCTATCACACCGGTCTAGGTTAGAAGGGCCTTCTTTGCCTTAGATTCGCAGATTCCATTAGTGCGTGTCGAAGATATTAGATTGCCTAACTAGTCTATCCGTATACTACCTGTATTCCACCCCCACCGGCTGTCTCAGCACGACCTCGGGAGGTCGGGTACGAGGAAGAGTCACTTGTAGATTCCCACGCTCACTTGTCCCTTTTCCGGCGTACAGTAACCAGCCCTTTAGGAAACTTGTTTTTCTTCAGTTTATCACTTGGTCACCATAGATGTCATACAAATCAGCTTGCGTGCTTGATGAGAACTCATCTTCATTCTAGATGAACTAGACGATCTACACATTATTTTCAAACACTTTCCAGCAAGTGTTGTTGTCTGGAATGGAGGGTCTAATCATCATCTTTATGTGTTGCATGTTCTCTTTGACAAAGTCCTCAGCATGGGATAATTGTGAACCAAACGTAGCCATATGATCAACTTCCTTGTTCATTTTGTGTGGCACCACTTGTAGGTTTAGAGCATCAAATATCTCGAGGAGGTCCCAAACTCTATGTTTATAAGATTTGATAAGTTTATTCTTTGTAGCACACTTATTGGTGACTTGGTGGATAACCAATTCCATGTCCCCAAAAATCTGCAATGCCTTAATCCTTTTCTTTTCAGCAATAAGCAGACCATGCAGCAGCACTTCATACTCTGACACATTTTTTGATCATGTGAACTGTAACCTATGTGCAAAGAAAAACTTCTCATTATTAGGAGAAATGAGAACAACACCTACACCTGCACCATTTCTACTTCTAGATCCATCAAATTATAACTTCCATAGACCCGCGCTTTCTTCATTTTTCTTGAGCACATTTGGTAGCACAACTTCTTCTTCAAGGATGTAGTAGGTACCAAGCACAGTTTCATAAAATTTGAACTCCTTGTCATATGGATTAAATCTATGGTGTCTCTCAACCCATTCATCCAACACTAAGTCTAGAATAGGAGGTACAAGAGGTTGCTCTTCAGAAACTGAAACTTATTCTTCTTGGATTAAACAATTGGCTTGGAGAGGGGATGGGACATATGAATCTATATGATAGGAAAAATTTGGCTCAGCTTTTATGGTAAATCAGGTACCATACCTTTTCTTGAGTAACATATGGGTCCAATCAACAGACAAATAACCACCCACTTTAGTAGTAAAGTCCCTTGATAGACACAGGGAAAATAGAGGGGGCAGATCAATGATTGACCCATCTTGAGTTATTGTCAAACTTGGACATGCATGGAGAATTAACTCAAGATACTTGATGACTCCTAAAGTTTTGATAGTTGAACCATCAAATTGTAGGACTCCTTTTGTCAAGGGGCTATACTTAAGACCTAAGACATCAGCAATTTTTTTAGGCATGATAGAAGTATTAGCCCGAGTCAATCATGCAGTTATGAATGAGATGTTTGCCTATAATCAAGGACATATAGAAGGGTGGGGTTTTAAAAATCTTACTTACTTGTTTCTCCTCTTCTTGGTAGATATTGACAGTAGCGCCTAGTTTTTGAGTAATTGGATCAGTGCACAGAATTATAGCCAGAGCTTCATGTAATAATTTACACTGAGAAGGAATGGTCAGGGCATCCCACATTGTGACATTTATGTTTGTCTTCTTCATCTAGTCCACAATGTTGAATGGAATTCCCACTTACTTATGCATTTGAGGAATAACAACATCTTTTCTTGATTTTTTAAGCGCAGAGAGAGTAGTCTTAGTTGGCGCAGAGGCATGACCTACCAAAGGATGGGCATGTGTTACTTCATAAGGAGCATTGCGCAAATCCTCGCATGTAGGAACTTTAGCACTTTTACTACTAGATGCCTTAGTTGCTTCCTTTTGCTTTTGAGAATCTACTTCTGTTGTTGAAGTAGTGACTTGTGTACCAGACTTGAGCATTCTATTCTTGTAACTTGTGTTAATTGTAACCTAGGCACATGGTCTACTAGCATCATCTGTAACTTGATTGATTGTGCAAAATTCCTCGGCACCAAAGAATATAAAGTTGGCTTCAGGAGGAGCTTATGGATTTTCTTGGTTCTTAGGATTGTTTTTATGGAAGGTTCATAGTTAGAAGCATTTTGGATCATATAGGCATGCGCACTTGTAGCATTGGTGCAATTATGTTGACTATGAAGCAAGTTGCAAGGGAAGCACCTTTCTAATTCTTGTTAAATATTGTTTTGAATTGGGACAAGTGCCTAATTTGTACTTGGTATTAGAAGAGGTTGTGCATGAGGAACAGCTTACAAGGGAAAGTGTGCATTACCATGCCATCTATCATTCTATTGGTTATGCCCATATCTTTGGTTCCCATACTGATTCTACCAATGTTTATTGCCTTGAATTTTTTCCTAATTCGAATTTCCTCGATAGGCTTGCACCTGTTGCTTTTCCAACAATATGACCTTATTGGAAAATTTTTGAATCAAGATCTTCAATTCTTCATCTTATTTCTATTTCACAGGAGAGTAGGATGTGGATGCAATAGGTTACACACTCTACACTAGAACAAGGGCAATAGAAGGTTGTGGTGTTGGAAACATCTCTAGAAATAAGGGCGCGGAAGGTCCAGGAGCTAACTTACCCGCCTGGATGAGATTGTTTTCTGTCCTTATGGCAATGTTGTATGTAGCAGGTAAGGTTATACATCCCATGGATTTAATCGTGACTAAGATTTCACTATTCAAAGCCCTTAGATAATATAAGAAATCATGTTGGGCTATAGGCCTTACCACTTATGGAATTCTATCCCGAGTCTTATGGAATCTAATGTTGAAATCAGTCATCTACTCGTTAGGTGCCCTTTTTGTTGTAGTCAGTTATTCCACCAAAGAAAAGTGATCTAACTTGTCCTCAAAGTAGTTACATAGAGTTGTTCCAAGCTCATCCCAGGTGGCAATAGATGTAATTCTTAGGCCATGGTACCATTGGAGCACTTTGCCTTTGAATGAGGCTGCAAGGAACCTAATTGTTACATCATCATGCGTGATCAGATAGACAATGCACCCATTTTCTACATATTGAATATGTTCGACATGGGTGACTTTATTTTCTCCCATGAAGTATGGGATGCTCTTCAATGCGTCTGTTGGCATATCATGTTATGCATTGACATTGAGCAGGCTTCCACCACTGAAGATGGAAAATTTCATTGGAGGAGGTGGTTATAGTGCCATGGTAGGGCGCGTAGGTCTATTATGAGGAGGAGTAGAGTGTGTATGGTGCACCAGAGATGGGGATTCATGTACGGAAGTTCTCTTTTGTGTGTTTCTTGGAAAAATGTGGAGATATTCAAAGGATCCTTTAGTTGCAGCACTCTATCTGGTGTGCACCCTTCTCATAAAAGGTGCTCTAGTTGCTAGAATAGTATATCTGAGTGTTGAGAGTCACTAGATGTGTTGAATGAGACTCCAAAGGCTGTAAATCACTAATTCACACACCAAAACTTAGCAAATATGAAATTAAGCTTTCAATACTCATCCCACTAGGCGTTCCAAAAACTATTGGTTGGCAAACGTGCACCTGTGTCTCAGATCGGATAGGACCGAGTTGTTTGAGAAAAAAATGGAGCCATCTCCAAGTTGTAGGACCTTGTGCACTTGAGATGAATCTCCAGAGAAGGTCAGTTCCTCTACCTATTTCTATTGGTACTACTACTTCTAATGTTGAAGTGGAAATATAAGCTAAACAAGCCAAGGGACCAAGGATAGAAGGATAATAGAAAGTAAAACTAAACTAAAAGGGAGGCGATAGCATTAGAAAAAGTGGGATGAACACTATCTATGTTTAGAAAAAACGAGGGAGAAAGCATGAGGGGAGGCTAGTCACGCACAACAGAGACCAACAAGCATTTAGACCATTGATTTCATGAAACACAACCAAAAATAGCAATGCAAGGAACTTAAAGTGACACAACAAGCATGAAATGTAAAAGAAGGCAATAAAGAAGAAATAAAACTCATTAAGGTAGAATATAGTCACAAAATGATGCTTCTATTACTTACAGGTATGCACAGTCGATTACAGTGGTAACTAAAGGTTGATGTTCACATGCAAGGGCTATATCCATATATCTGTGACTCAAAATACAAAGATATATGATCCTTAGCAAACACTAAAGGATGAAAAATGTCCATCCCTTTACAATGAGTAAAGCTCTTACATTTATAGATAGAATCGATGAGGGAAAAGAAGAGAAGGAGGGAAATCTAATTTGAAAACTCAACCACCATCCTTTAATGCCTAAAAATCCACATGTAATTTGTTAAGTGTGGTTCTTCATGCCTATTTGGCGTGTTGGAGAAGGAAGGAAAACAGATCGGATCAAATCTCTGTGGTTGAAGTAATCGGAACACATATTAATGATGTGAAAACATTTTCCATCTCCTCACCTACCATATCTCGTTCAATATTTCAGTTTGAATGGCCTAGCATGTAGCCCACGTTAGTAGATTTCTAAAAATTTTGGGCATGCAAGGATCTAAGAACTTGAGCAGAGGTTATGACTCTCAGAAGATCTACAGTTCGAACTGGGCGCGCAAGACACGTGGTGTGTGCAGATTGGCTGAATAAATGGCCAACTGTTGATTTTTTTTATTTCTTCCATGTGTCACACATTGGTTTGTTGTAAGGATTTAACATCCTAGTGGTTCACTTTGATAGGCTACGTGTGATACACTCAGTGTCTGAAAAATTTCCACGTGGCATAGAGAACACAGAAGAAGGTGCAAAGGCATGCGCATGGAAGGATGAGATGCAAAAAGAAAACAGAGGGAAGGAAAGCACAAAGTTAATGCATGTAGGAGGAAATGGGAGAAATATCCAAGGAAGAAATGTATGTGAGATGTGTAATTATTACAAAATAATGTGCAACGGCAAGGAGAAAGGGCACGCAAATGCTAGGGACTTAGCTGATTTGGAAATATATTATAAGGCATGCACGTAGGATGAATAACTGCTAGGAAGAAAGTAAATCCATAGAGGGTGCACACAAGGGAAGAGTGGAAAAAACAAGAAAGGGAAAATGGAAGGAAGGTGCAGAAGTGGAACGTTCAAGGTGCACAAGGAAATGTAGCCAAGGAAATGTGCCAAGTAGACAGTTGAAGTGCACCCAGCTTGTAATGTAGAACCTTAGAGCCATACTATGAATGTAAGTTATCCAAATAACTAGTGGAGTTATTTGGATAACAGCATCCTTTACATATTTCAAAGGTATAAGAACACGTTCTTCCTTATTCTCAAAGTAATGTACCCCTTGTTGAAGCACAAATCTACATTATTTGCATAACACCAGGGGTGCCCAAGTAATTTTGGGAAATTTTCTTCCTCTGTAAGCTCCAATACTTCAAAATCCCCAGTAAACTTGGCTCCCTGAATCATAATAGTTGCATCTTTTAATACTCCAATAGGATTATCCCTAATTCTATTTTCCATATACAACACATTCGAAGAAGGCTACAATGGTGGTCTGGCCATCTGGATTCAAGCATCTAATGTGATTACATTAACATTTGGACCTATTTCTATCAGAATGTTGCTCAAAATCCATCCATCAGTAATTGCATTCAATGTAATATCCTTTTCATATTCATGATTATGGGGAGGCATATTTTCATGGATGATCTACCTCTCATGCTCATTACCTGTGTGCAGTACTTTTTCTCTCAGCCACTCTCCTGACATAAGGATTATGTTCTGTTGATGTAACATTCAACATACTTCCTTTAAATCATATGCATCCATTTACAGTATTTCATCATTCTTAGCGTGTTCCATCGTGCATGCCTATTCCTTTAAACTTTGAATCTCTCTGTGTAGATTCCTAATAATGTCCATAGTCTCTAGGTACACTTCCTTCTGATGTTTAGCATCAGGGTGCTTTACATTGATCACTTCTTTCTTTGTTACAGTCAGCTTATACTTAGAAGGTTAACGGGTGCACACAGCATCAGCACATGTGGTAACTAACACTGGTTGTAATTTAGAATTAATCCCAATCATCGACATCCATTTATCTCCATACGTACATTGTACCTTAATCATAGTTGCTCCCTTGTATTTCTTGTGTTGTTTTCTCATATACTCATACAAGTCAAGGCATTCTTCAAAATTATGTTATTTTCCACACCATGAGCAAATTGTATTCTGAGGGAACTCCCATTGATAATGATTATGAGATCCACAAGTAAAACAAGTTCCTATTGGAAATCCTCCTCTTCCACCGTTGCAACCTCAGCCTCTATATCCACCATGGAAGCCTATATTCTTGTTATCCCCATTACTGTGTCCTTCATTATACAATTATCCTTGTTCCTTAAAACCACCAGCTACACTAGTCTTATACACACCGGTCTCAATAACCTCATGAATATGATCAACCAATCTATAGTTATTTGTATCATGTGTGTGAGACTTACAAATCTTACAGTAACAGGATACATTCTTCTGGATCGTGCACTGCAACAACAGGCACCAACTTGAATCATGATCCAAGTGATAGATCTCACAATCCATCAACATCACATGCATGGATTTATAGGAGTAGTTATCCTTGGTGTTTCCTTCACCCTCGCAATTGATACACCATATTCCACTGCATGTCTCATGAGCTAAATTGGCTAAAATTTTCTCCAACTACTTCACCATATATGCTATCTATGCCTCCGAGAATGGGCTAACTCCAATTTCTATGCTTCCAACTACCTTAGTGCGCAGAGTTTCTTCCAACATCTCACACGGATCCTTAAAGGTATTATGAGAGAGAACCATTCTAAATGTTGTTATCAATCCACCAACAAACCATTTTACATGTTGTTTGGGGTGAATATCATAAGACAACTTAGATAATAAGGTTTTAAAATGTGCATCATACTCCCTTACACTCTCAGTCTTGACCTGCTTAATCTCCTTCAGTGTTTTGATGCTTTTCTATTCAACCTCAAGTATATACAACTCATCCAAGAAGGTATCACATAGCGTACTATAATCCACAAGAGTCTTATTTAGGTCATACTTCCTATAGCAACTATGTGTGCACCCTTGCAAAGTAGTAGCAAGTTGACTTGCCTTATGCTTAGGAGTTGTGATTCCCTTAGCGCACCATAGTATCTCATAAATGTGCACATGTTATGTAGCATCCTCAATGCCTCTATACTCTGGTATGAGAAGATACATCTCATAATAAACTTGATGTGGCTATTGCATACCATGCCCACCAGATCCAAAACTTGTATTACCTCCAGTATTCCCTCCACCTCCAGAACCACCAGATCCACTAGATCTTGAGCCTCCTGATCCTCCAGTTGTAGGCATCGGACCAATGGATGTACTGCAACAGTAGTACTAAAATAAACTCCAATAGTATATGAAGTTGAAGTACTTCCATACGTATTTCCAATGTTATGCACACCCACACTCTATCCTGATGATGCGCCAAAAAATATTCCTCCAATCAGTCCTTCAAATAGCAAAGATGTTGTCGTATGTGATGCCATAGATGTTATCTGATGTACTTCTATAGGGGAAATGATATCTATCTGAATCTACTAGATTATCTAAACTTTCTTGTTTATCAATAGTTACTTCTGGAACTCAAACACCAAATGCAAGGGCTATGTCACCAAGTCAGATCAAATGCACGCCTATGGTCCTCAATCTTTCCTCATTAGACTCGCTCTCATTAGAAGCCAGAGGGGATTCTCTGGTGCACTTTTCTAAGTGGGGGTGAGCCTGATGCTCTAGCTCCATGTCTTCTATGTGAGCTTTAAATCCTTCACGATACATCATCCTCCACAACTCCACATACTCCTCAATATCATGCTTCTTCATCAATTCCCTCTCCCTCACTTCATTATACTTAAGTCACATTTCTTCTCTTTGTCTTTCTAGATCAAGGTCTGTCATCTTTGAACATACCTGCTCTTTCCCCTCCGTGCAATCGGATGTTTAGCTATCCATAGGGAGGTGCTCTAAACTCAACACCACCATCAATATTTTAATCGCTAAAGGGATAGTGCGTAAGTAAGATCCTCTGGCCTCGTGCAAGAATTCAAAATCAGTAACTTCCAAAAAATAATACATCGACACAACGTATTCTAAAGTATAATTGTGCATAACACCAGCCCACCAATGATCTACAACATGCATCTAAGGTTAATCTACGTCAAACAAATCCTGATACTCTTCATGTGTCCAAGTCCTTGGTCTATAACTCCATCTCTTATTTGATGCATGCACATACAACCACTCATACAACTCTATTGGAAAGTAGTAGAAGAATGTCTCATAGATTTCATGATAAATATGTTTTTCAACACATGTGCACACATTGAAATCAAGTCTAATACTATATCTCTATGTAAACTGATTTTGTCTGTCGATAACCCAATCTTCAATGGATGCAAGAGTCAACCAATATGTCATCATCATGCATCATTGTGTTAAACAATTTGAAAAGAGGTACTAACAATGAAACCAAAATGTAGTCTTTATTTTCTCAATCAAAACCCTAGACGCATCGACACATCACTCACACATATCTTAGCACTCACCCAAAGTGTGCAAAGTTACTAGGTCCCTTTTTGTTACTGTGTGCTCACCACATAAGAGTATCATATGAAAAAATTATTTAAACAGTAAAGGTAATGTATGTGAGGAATACTTGGAGTTTGTGGAGAGGTTGTGCACCATTGTTGAATACTAAGCCAATTGTAGAGCACTCCTTTTTTCTAGGAAGGACTACCTGAGAAGCAAAGCAAGACCACAAAATAGAGTTAATAGCATAGGTCAATCAATTGCCTAGTGTGAGCTAGATCCAAGAAGCGGGGTGCTTCCTTGAAGGTTGTCAATCCATGTCTTAATACAAATTAATGCTAATAAATATCATGAAATAGAAATTCCTACTATAGTTATATGATTTGGGTATCTCACACAACATAATAGTCTAAATCTAATCTAAATGATGAATATAAGATTAAATCTAGATGAATGGTCTGTTGTCAAGGTCTATAGGTATAACAGAGGGAACAAAGAATGTTTGGGTGAAGTCTTGGGAGGATTTGGAGAGTTTTAGGTGGAGGAGTAAGCTCACTGGTTTGAGGGGGGAAGTGTCAAACACAAAGACCGATGTCGGTTAGGGAACTAATATCGGTCACTAATTAGAGCCACGATCAGTTAGGCAATTGATCACAATAGGGGAAATTAGATTTCAAAGGTAGAAAGAAGGTTTATTTTGGTTCTCTATGATTACATAGAGTATTTAGAGATCTTAAGTAGGGTGTAAGGATTTAGGTGAAGACTCGACAAGGGTAAAAGGGGTGGTTAAAAGGGAAGAGTGGTTCTGGTTGGTATGACGTCAGGTGAATGGACTATGGAAAGTATTTGGGAGAGGAAGGAGGTGATTAGAAAGAGATAAAGGGATCTAAAACCAAAGCTAATGAAATCAATAACATGGTTAAGAATACTTATTAGAGATCTAGATATTAGTAAAAGATGGTGGTTGGTGGGTGTACATAGGAGAGTTGAGCTAAGATCGAGTGTCACGGTAGCGAAGGTTGAGTGCTTCCCTGTGAAAATGGTTCAAGCCTATGAATTCATAGGTTGGTTTTTGGTGGAGATTTTGATGATCTGGTGCTCAATTGATCGTCAAGGTGTCAATTGAATTCCCAAGATGCAAGATTAAAGAATTCCAACCAAAAGGATAACCTAAGAAAAGAGTTGGAAATACTTATTTAAAGGAACCAATGGTGGTTCCTTAATCAGCACCGTTCAAGGAATAATAGGCATCAGTTATGGAGAAATAGTCTTATTTGCTAAAAATAAACTTTTCTCTCCCTTTTTGGTGTGAGTCAAGAATGGTTCTGGGTTAGGAGTCTTGATTCTCATTATATCACAAGTGAAATTGGTGGGAGGGGTAGTTGGCAATTAATATTAGATTTAGAATAAGTCTCTATTGATTAGGGGGGTGATGACTTAGTCTTAGTTATTAAATGGGCTTGGAATTAGTCCAAGATGAGGTGGAGAGGTGAGGTGGATGGGTGAGGTAATAATCAATCTAATATAGTTAATTAGATTAATAAAAATATGTGAAAGGGGTCTTGGTAAGGGGGTATGTAATAAAAGATAACCTATAGGGTGTCATCCCAATTTTGGGTGTCTACATATTGTTTTACCAGGGTGCTAGCATGCATATTCATAATAACTAGATCTCAAAGTGCATATCCCATTCTAATAATCAGCTCCATGAACTCGATTTGGAAACACACATAATAAGTAAACATATAGATCACATAAGGATTAATATAAGTTTCACCATACAATAACCATAAGAAGACACATCAACAATAAATATCCAACCATAATGATCCATTATATCAATTCATCATCAAACACAAAATTTGAATACATACATAATACCATCACAAAGTCATGCACGTAAAGTCATACCAGTAGCATAACTGTGTCACAATCCAAGCACACTTAACCATGTAATCATTACATATATATAGGGGGTGATTTTCCCTTCACCGCCCATGTACACTCAAAATAGGTTGCATGCTAAAATATCCACACACCGCTACAAAAGCAACTAAGGAAGCATGCAAGCTTTTCCTAATAATAGACCTTCTATTATTAACATAGATCTACACCCTATTAATATCTCATCTTTGCATGATGCTTGAACTTCTTCTTGTTCCCAAAATATCTTTGTGTGTCCTCCAAGACTTCATGTCCTTATCCAAGGCGTTTTCATCACTCTATGTCTATTTTCATCCCGCAACATGCATAAATGGCTAAGTCTTAAACTTTCTCCTTTTGGGCATGAAACCACACCCTTACGCCTACTTCAATGTCACTATCATATGCGCCTACTTCCATGCCACTATCATATGCACCTTCAACACTTAGGTTATATTTCATAAGCCCAACAATAGCTAGTCAATCTTATCTAACCAATTCTAAGATGATTCCACTTTATAAGTTTTAACTCAACTTAAATCCGTTGATGGCCTACTGATTGGAAAGAATCCACTTGAAGGAATTATTGTCTCTCTTAACATGAACACCTAAATTATTTATGGGGCTTTTTTTGACTAAGAATTTTGATTAATATTTCATAAAGAATTTATTTGTTAATTGATTTTTTTGAAGGACCCCCTACATGTTGCCTCATGTTATTAGTAAAAGGAAATGGCTCAACACCGACAAAAAAATGTAGGTGACTAAGGGTTTTCTTCATTCCTAGTCTCATACTTCCAATAAGATATATGGGCTTATCACCGAAGACTATGAAGGACGAAAGGTGTAATGATTTTATATTTTTTTGTATTTTTAGATTGATTTAATTTGCCTTGGTTATTTGATAGTGTGTTTATTGGGAAGGAACATTCTACCCCCAAGCCTTAGCCTCATGCGACTAGTAAGACATAAGGGTTCAGCACCATAGATTGAGATGGGCAGTAAAAAAGGACCGGGTAAAGAAGTTTATTGCTTTATGTTAAAAAGAGAGATTAATTAAAAGGAGTTTCCATCAGTAAGCTTCAAGATAAAATCATAGGTAAAAATATCTGAAATGGTAGAAACCATAACAAAGAAAAGACACACAATGCCCGAGAGAGACAAGGTTAACCTCTGTCGTAATAGGTGAAGAAGAAGAATATATGATAATGGTATGAGTAAGATATCTTCCAGTATATGTAATGCTTAACATTATTTGTATGCACTTTACTATTTCTGATTTACAAATAGTGCTTTAATATGGATTTTTATTGTCTTTTATGCTTTTAAAGTTTTCTAAACGTTCAAGGCTAAGGATTTGAAATGGACTCATCGGGGGAAAATTTCATGCTTATTAAATTTGAATGGTCTTGAAAGACAAGACTTGTGTGGATTAAATCCAATTCAAGAGAGGGAATCAAAAAATTTGATAAGTCCTAAAATAAAAGACTTGGGTGGACAAAGTCCAAGTCAAAGGTGGAAATCCAAAGATTTGATAAGTCCTATAATATGAGACATGGGTAGATAGGGTCCAAGTCAAAGGAGTGAATCAAAGGATTCAATGAGTCCTAAATTACGAGACATGGGAGGACAAGTTTTAAGTCAAAGGATGTGTGATTAGATAAATCTTCGATGAGATCAAAAGACCTATGTGATGTTAGAAGAGGATTTTCGATATGAGGAATATGTTGAGATTCATATTCATCTGTGAACGGAAGAGTGTGAGGTGATAAGGCTTGATAACTAGATGTACACCCAAAGCTCATTATAGGTCATAGAAAGGAGATATTCAATTTTGTTCCTTCTAGGTTATGAATTAGTTGATTTGACGAAACATTTGCAATTAAAGCTTGAAAAGGTTGTATGAGGATATTTCTAGGTGTAAGCACCTTGTAGAGTGTAACATGTAGATGTCTTGAAAGGTAGGAAACATCGTCGATGAGATGCCTACAAGATTGATTGTTTGATGTGTAATGGACATAGAAGGTTATGTTGTCGCAAGTGTCCAAGCTTGTTGTGGTTGTATTCCAATAACAAGACTAGAGATGTAAGGCATAGGAGATGGAATGGGAAGAATGGAAACAAGCTCAATTTTTATTGATGAAGGACCCTATTATGTTATTTCAAGGGTTGAAAAATATTCTTGGAGAAAATTCATGGTCTCGTTATGTGTTAGAAGATTTTCTGAAATAGGTTCAATATATGTTTGGACTAAAGGAAGGAAATCTACAGAAAAAATAAACTAGTTTTAAGGGAGAGAAACTTGACCTGTGTCATGATCTTGTTGAATGTCAGTGTGTATAAAAGTGGGGACAACGGTCAACTTTCATTAGAAGTAGAAATTGATGTGTCATTGATTGTGAGAGCTTTATTGTCGAGCTCTATGGAAATGATTTCATTATCAATTAAATCTTTGACATAATGACGAAGAGGAGTACAATTATTAATAGAATGGCCATCCATGTGATGGTATTCACAATGTTTGTATGAATTGTGTGACATTGGATTGGGTTCCCCATCAGAAAATGGTCTCGTAGGTGGATATTTGATCATGTTAGCCTTTGCTAATTTTTGAAAGGCACTAGATAGACTCTCTCTGAGAGGTGTAAATTGACGCTCAATAGTGCATCGAGTAGTGTCATGAATACAAGATATGATGGATTTATAATCGATGTTATTCAAGGATTCACCATGTTCATGAGCTTCGGCCTTCATATTATTGTTAGGTGGTAGGTATTCATCCACTATGTCTCTGTTTTCAATGAGGTCTTAGATGTAGTTGCGAAGGTGTTTACATTTTTCCATTTGATGACCATCAATGCGGTGAAAATCACAATATTTGTTAGGTTTATACCAACCTGGCTTAGGTTTACCTTCAAGGAAGGGTTGCATTATAGGATAAGTGACCATATTGGCACTTACTATTTTTTTTAATACATTTGAAAGAGATTCCCCCAAAGATGTATATTTTCTTCGATTATAGTCATGAGGAGGAGGAAAATTTTCTCTTTTTGGAATTATGACAGATGGTTTAGACTTAATCTATTTAATTTTTTGTTCTATATTTTTTACACGTTGCGATTATTTGTGACACCATCATTGAAAACATTATGGTTGCGGTTGATGAACCTAATATTATCATGAGAAGTCCTAGGGTTGTTGTTGTTATTGTTATAGTTATGATTATGCCCATTTTCTTTTAATGAGACTTGATCAAGCCTTTAGAAATGGGGGATTTTTCAATTTGAGTTACCTTTTCGATAACTTCCTCAAAAATGTTAAGGCATTACATCTGCATGTGAAAGGACAATTCGTCATTAAGGTTAGGGATGAAGATCCTAACCATTTGTTTCAGAGAGATTGAACATGGGAATCGACTTGCGATTCCTCGCCATCATTGTAAAAATTGTGCAAATCTCTCATTTTGTCGTTGTTTGGAATTGCAAAAATCCATCATGGTTATTTCAGAATCAAGGTTGAAAGAGAAGTGTTTGAAAAAATTCTTAGAGAGATGTACGAAGGTAGAGATAGATACCTTTAGAAGGTGTAAGAACCAGTCCAAAGATTGTCCTTCCAGACTTTTAGGAAATAGGCGTAAGAGAAAGATGTTATTATAAACCACCTCTTGGCATGCCATAAAAAATTCTTTGACATGCTTTCTAGGATCGGTTATGCCCTTGTATTTGTCAAATTTGGGCGTCTCAAAAGAGCGTAGGAAGGGTATGTGTGAGATGTCCATGTCAAAATGGTATGGACATAATTCATCAAAATTGAATTTTTTACGTTGTTTTTGCATACCTGAAATAGTGTCCTTCACCATTTTCCACTCTTGAGAAAATGGTGAATTATTTTGTGGGATGAATGGCAATTTATCATTTATATTATTCTTGTTCTCATTAATGGTCTCAGAATTATTTTTGAAAGTGTTGTCACTTTTATTCATGTGTTTTATACTTTTGGTATCGTTGTTAGTGACTGTAGGGGATAGGAGATACAATTTTTTTGCCATTGTATTGATTTGATCAAGATAGGCTTGGTTAGGATTAGAGGACGAAGCATTAGATTTACCTTTATTATCGATATTTGTTTTACTTAGTCCATCGTTGTCATATTTTTTTGACTTGAATGGTGGACCCTTAGGGGATTTAGGTTACCCTTTTAAGGCTTTCAATTCATCCTCATCAAAATCCAAGGGAAATATTGCTCCCATTGCGAGGAGACGAAGAAGGAATTGGTCTTTGTTTTGTCATAAAGTGGTGTCAATGGAAAGGTTTTGAAGTTTTTCTTCATCCTCTTCATCAGAAATGATATAAAAATGATTTATTTCCTTCCATTGAAAGGTACTCTAGTCACAATGTCATGTTCCCATCATTTTTGAAAGAGTGGAGGAACAAGAAGAGGTGTGATAGAAAACTCAACCCTTATCAAAGTGAATGCTAAGATGGAAGAGGGAAGAAGATCAAAAATATCAACCGTTAGCAAAATGAGTGTGAAGAGGGAAGAGGCAAAAATTGTTAGTTGATTTTTTGACTCCTAACAAAATGAGAGTTAAGAGAAAACAATTTAGAATGAGGTTGGATGTGCTCTACCTATTAACAAAAAATGGGTGCCAAGGGAAGGAAAACTTAACAAAGGTGGATGAAATCAACTCTTGTTCAAAATTAGTGATAAGAGAAATGAAAAGGTGTGAGAAGGGAAAATCTTAACAAAATGAGTGTTATGAGGAATGAAAAAGGGGGACTTCTCAATACTTAGCAAAGTGAGTGATGTAAAGGTAGAATTGGGAGAGAAATGTTAGTTTAAAAAAAATCTGAGAAAAATTAGTGCTAAGAAATATGAAGAGGTTTGAAATGCTTCGCGACCCTTTACAAATTGAATGTAAAGAGGGAAGCGGTGAAAGAAGTTAGTGTGCTCAACTTGTGATAAGAGGAGACTTAAAACATGATGAAATATGCTCAATCCTTAACGAAAATGTGGTAATTGAAGACACTTGACGAGGTGAACGTGATCAAATCTTAACAAAGTGAGTGATGATGAGATGTGAAAAGGTTAACTCCTAACAAAATGAGTGTTAAGAGTGAAGAAAAGAGTGACTTCAAAACACTTAACAAAATGAGTGATGTTAAGGTGGAAGGTGGACTGAAATGCTAGTTTAGATTATTCTTAACAAAATGAGTGTTAAGAAAGATGAAGAGATTTGAAAATCTTTGTGAACCTTTACAAAGTGAATGTAAAGATGGAAGAAGAGATGAAAAAATCTAGTGTGCTTAACTTATGACAAAGTGAGTGCAAAAAGAGGAGACTTAAAACACGGTGGATGATGCTTAACTCTTAACAAAAATGTGTTAAGGGAAGAGATTTAGGAAATGTGATGAGTTTTCTCAAATTTTAACAAGGTGTATGTTAAAAGGGGAGACTTAAGAATATGATAAAGGATGTCAACTCTTAACAAAAGTGTGTTAAAAGAGGAGACAAAAAAGAAATATGAGTACTAAAAGAACAACAGAGAGAACGTCATCACAAGGATTGAAGTAATGATGATGAGAAGGTCCAAATATCACGATAGTGGAGATAAGAGATAAAGGGGAAGTGGTAGATTAATGATCTCATACTAAATAAAAGTGAATTCTTTAAAGAGATAAATGAATAAATTATGAGGATGTCGACAATGCAACAAAATGATTGCGAAGTACAACAATGTAATATGATGGGGAGAGAAAAAGAAGAGGTCGTCAATTCAACAACGTGAATATGAAATGTGACAACGTAAGAGGATGAAATGATTAGAGTTCATCAAGAGTAATTTTCAAACTAAATACTTATGATAATGAAATATCAAGATGATCAAAAGGGTGCTTGAGCGTGATAAAGCGATTATCACGATGTCAAGACTTAGTGAAGAAGAATGAAATTTCTCAAGTGTGGATATAGATGTCCACGACCCAAGGCTTAGACACGTTTACGAAGTGACAAGGTGGATGAGATAAAAAAATGTGAATGAAAAAAGTGAAACACAAGTGTGTAACACGTGAGAAAAAATGAAAAATTATGTTTTGAGAGTTTTTTCCTCTACCTTAGATTGGCTTGGACAAGGCATGAATTCCTAGGTGGTTTGCTCAACTAGCTGTCAGTAGTATACCCGAGCAAGCACGGTGCTATTGCTAGTTGTTGGCTTTAATTTACCCCCTTTGAAACCCTAATCAAAGATCTTTCTTAGAATGAATTGTAATGGGGTCACCACTACTTGGTATCTATGATTCTAATTTCACAGGTTTTACTAGATATTTTGGATGAGGGTACCATTTCCTCTGCC
Source organism: Taxus chinensis (assembly GCA_019776745.2). Classification (NCBI taxonomy): domain Eukaryota; kingdom Viridiplantae; phylum Streptophyta; class Pinopsida; order Cupressales; family Taxaceae; genus Taxus; species Taxus chinensis. The sequence goes on from CM034156.1 coordinate 13,419,649, forward strand.
AGTTCCCTCAATGTGTTGACTACTTTGGGGTTCATGTAGTAATCCTCAAATTAGTTTTATGACTTATGTCAAGGCACTTCCCACAATTATGCAGACGAATTTTAACCCTTATCTGAACCTGCAAATACAGTGTGTAGAAACATTCATTTTATCTTATTTATTAGTGATTCCCTACACACAAGGATTAGTAGTTTGAAGTTCTCAATCAAGGGCAACCTACAGTTAATAGCTTTAAGTGTTTCATCGACCTTCATGAGAATGGTTCCTGCAAGAAAATATTACAATGTTCGCCTGAGGTAGGTAGAGGCCAAGATGACAAAAACAAGTTCATGCTTTTGATTTCCAAGATCATTTTAAAAGCGCAAGGAAAGAGCATGCACGTAAACAAGCTTTGATTAAGTGAAAATATTTAATTCCCCAAAACTTAAAAATTTGAGAAATGATCATGTATTTGATTCTAGAGATCGCTTTAAAATGTGAGGGAAGAGCATACGTGTGATCACACAGTTATTAGCCTTACCAAAAATAAAAATGATAAAGGAAAACATAAGAAAAACACGTTACAAAGTGGTAGTTAATATTAAAAAATGAGTAAATGATGACAAAATGGATAAAAATGATAAAAATTGGACAAAAATGTCCAATAACCCTGTTTTAGCAACATGTACAGCTAGGACATATAAGTGAAATGGATAAAAATAGAAATTAAAGGTCATAAAACGATGAGACGTTGTTAAAAGGGCGTAATTAGTGAAAAGAGTTTGAATTTAGACACACCCACTGGCCCTACAAAAATAAGCTACACGATTAGTCAAGTTGACGAAAAGACAAGAAAATAATAATAATAATATAAATGTCTTAAGTAATTAGAAAAGGTCTAAAAGAAGAAATGAAAATAATTAAACTAATGAATTAATATAATTAATTAATGAATTAACTAAAATATATATATATATAATAGAAAAATTAAAGCTAAAGGGGGGGTAAGTTAGGAGTAAAGAGGCCTAAATGTGATTAATTAACTAACTAATAAAACAACACTAATTAAAAAAGAATCTAAGACTAAGTTACATGCAAGGAAGCCTAACTTAAATAATAATAATAATCAACCAAACCGAAATGAAAACCTAATTCCTACACGTATTACCTAAGATTAAACCCTAAATGAAACAAAAAATGACAGCAGACTATGTTTTTTTGGGTTGTGGAAGTGTGTTCATTATTTGCATGAGGTTGTGTAGGGCAATGGTAGGGGTGTTTGGCTGAAAATGAGGGCAATCGAGGGGCTCGGTTTTGTGAAGGTGGGAGCTCATCTCATTTATGGATGGCGGGATTATGTGCACATGTCATCGTAGTGGAGAAATGGGGTTTGACAGTGAGTAGGGGTATGTGTGGGCAGACCAGGGTGGGAATGCTCAAAAACACACTTGTGAGAGATTATAAGTTGTGTAACCTTTTGAATTAATGATTGTGTGTGCTCTTGAGTGACCTTTAGACGTGGATGTAATTTCTATAATCACAAAGATTTTGGCTTGGATTATTGCTTCCAAAGTAGCAGAAGTTGGGGAAAAATCAGCAGAGTTATTGTACTATGAATCCAAGAGGGTTTGTGATAGGATAAGCCTACATTTTATAGACGCAGAAGTGGTTAAAATTTGGTTGAACACAATTGAATGCAAATGCTAAAAATAAAATTTGAGGAGGTTGCAATAGTTCCGGGACATTTAGGGGCAGTAATGAAAATTTATTAGCAAAAGTTACATCCATAAAGGTGGTTGTACGTGCAAATGAGTTGCCCCCACCTTTCTAGGATTCAAGAAGTATAGTTGATTAGGATGATGATATAGAGTCCAAGTGGTTGTTGACTAAGAATCTGAGTGGTAGTTGACTAGGATATGCACACTAATTAATTAATTAATCATTTAATTAATAAATGATAATTAAACTAGTAGAAGGGGTACTAGGGATTAATTTAATTAATCTAAAGGGTGCAATGTGTATGATTTAATTGATTTAATAAATTAATCACTAATAACATGATGTACTAGAATAACTAAAATAACTGGATGTACTGGAATAACAGGGTGTACTGGGATAAATTTATAAATATACATAACCATGCAAAGTGGTATCCAATCCACCATAGCACAAAATTGTCCCCATGGTCCCTCTCAAATACCAAAGGATCCACTTCACTACTTTCGAGTGCTCTCTATCTAGATCACTCACAAACCTACTCACTGCTCCCACTGGATGGGCAATGTCTAGCCTAGTGCACATTATGGCATACATTAAGATGTCAATTTCTAATGAATAATGTACCCTGGACATCTGAATTGTCTCCTCCTATGTCTTGGGACAATGCTCCATTGATAACTTGAAATGGTCTGCCAAAGGAGTCCCAACTGGTTTAACATCCTGCATACTAAATATCTCTAAGACCTTCTTAATGTACTCGATCTGAGATAAATTCAGCTTTTTTTCCTTCCTATCCCAAGATATTCTCATACCAAGGATTTTTTTTGCTACCCCCAAATCCTTAGTAGCAAAGGAATCACCAAGTTATTTCTTGAGTACCTTTATTTCCTATTATTTTAATTGACTCGTTCTAATCAAAATATATACAAGTTGAACAAAATTATGTCATGATCCTAGTATAAAGGACCTCCTTAAGTAGCCATGTGTTCCTATTCTACATTTTCACCCGAACACAACCTTTCCCTACTATTCTGCATGGATCATCATCACCAAGATATACATGTCCAAAATCTCCTTGAACAAAATTAGTAAAGTAATGTCTATGTGGGGTGGCATGGAAAGAAACCCCTGAATCTAACACCCATGAGTCAGCAATATTATCTAAAGATAGAATTAAGGCATCCTAACAAATATCACTTGCTACTACATTTACCTCTTTAGCTTCCTCCTTCTTGTTCTTCTTATCCCAAAGATCCCAAAAATCTTTATTAGCATGACCAACCTTCCCACAATGCCAACATTCTAACTTACTCTTGGACTTTGACCTTCCACGATCATTCGACTTCCCACGGTTACCTTTCCCTCTGTTCTTTTGTCTCCCTCTACTCTCCCCCGTCAAATCATTTCCAGAAGTAGAAGAATCTTCGATGTTGTTCCTTTGCATTTTCTCACTTAGGATCACACCTATTACATCCTCAAACTTCAACTTTGAATTATTAGAGACTGAATTACTTACAGCCATAACCAATTTGTCCCAGCTATCTGGTAAGGAGCACAAAATCAATAAAGCCCTGGCCTCATCATCAAAGTCAATTTTTACGGAGTTTAACATACTCACAACCGTATTAAATTCATTCAAATGAACAGCAATAGAACCATTCTCATACGTCTTTATATTAAATAATTTTTTCATTAAAAATATTTTATTAGAGGTAGAGGGTTTTTCATATAACTTCCCCAACGCACTCATGAGACCTTCTGTGGTCTTCTCCTACGATATGTTGAAAGCAACCGAAGATGCAAGGCATAACCGAATTACCCCAAGTGCCTTTCTATCTAGCAACTCCTAATCCTCATCTGACATGGATGTAGGTTTCATTGCTTTCCCAACCAAAGGAACATGGAGGTCCTTTTGATATAAGTAATCCTCCATTTGCATCTTCCACAAACCAAATTTCTACCCATTAAACTTCTCAACCCTTGATCTGCCCTCATCCACCATAGCTCCCACTCAAGCTAAACCCACTTCAGCAAAAAAACCACCAAAGCTCTGATACTAGCTGTTAGGAATTAGAGAACAAATATGCAGAAACAATTCCTCAAATCACAGCAGTAGGGAACTATATAGCAGAAGTATACATGCAGAAATATAATAGCATAAATAAATAATGCACAAAAGAAGACAAGACAAGATTTAACATGGTTCACCCAATGTGGGCTACGTCCACCAAGAACTTGCTCAGATTTTATTATCAACAAGAGTAAAACAACTCTCACAGTCTTCTCTCAGTTATGAACTCACAACAGAATTCTAAAGATGTTAAACCACATCTAAACCACAATTGACACCCAATTGTTTAACCTTGATCACCTCTTGATCAGTAAGACTCAAGACCTCTTGAACACACAAGATACCTTCAAGATACCTTAACACATTTATTTATAAGATTACAATCCTTTAAGAAGTCCAAAAGCTGACCCTAGAAGTTTGAAAGTCATGACCTTGCATCTTCCCATGGTTGGAAAAGAAACTGCCATGACCTTTCATCTTCCCATGGCTGGAAAAGAAACAGTCATGACCTTTCATCTTCCCAATTTGAACTCCACACTTCAATACTAATTTGAGAAGATCCAAAATAGGCTCCACACCCCAACACCTCTCACTATAGTGTTTGATCTTCTATGAAAAGAACCCTACATCTAGTAAGGACATGTCTGATGGTGTATAAAAATCCTATGAGAATGAACCATGAGGATCAAAATATTACGTACACATCAATATTGTTGCACTCCAATGGAAACATGAAAGTGTTGTAAGTAATCAACAAGAAAATTAACCAAAAAAAAATCGTTTAAAAGAATATGTCTACTCATTTTCATAACTCAAAAGGAAGAGTACATATGGGGAGTGTTGTGTAACTCCTATGCCTAGACATGTTATAATCCCATGATGAAGGGAGGAGTTTCTGTCGACACTAAAATTTTCCTCCATAATTTCTATTTCATTAATGTATGTATTAGGAATAGGATGTTGTTAAGTATAATTAGTAGTAGCGTCTGATAGAAGATAACGGCGCCGTCAGTACGGTGTCGCCAATAATGTGAAGTACGGTAACAGTCAAAGTACAATAGGAATGTTGTAAAAAGTAAATATTTGTCGTAAGTGGTCCGGTAATGTTAAAATGTCAAAGTTTGGGTAATTAGAGAAGTAGGGTCTACATGATTAGGAATTAGAAATATTATATTGGTAATAAGGACAAGGAGTGAGGTCATAAATATTTTGTGTATTTTATTTGTAAAAAGTCTAAAAATGTGGAACCCATGTAAAATGATAAGGTTTATCTTATCTTAGAAGATAAGCTTACATGTACAGATAAGAGTTAAGGTATGGAATATGATTCGTCAGAGTGGATTTCTTATCCTATCTTAGAGATAAGATGGATAAGCCTGGAAGTTCTATAAATAGAGAGGCTACCCCCCTCATTTAGCATAGAAAAGAAGTAGTGAGAAATATTGTAGGAAGTGTGCAAAGGAAGCCATCAGTTAAAGGTGTGTTGAAGAAGCCATCGAGAGGTGTAATTGTAAAGTTTCTCCCATAGTCTTGTTGAAGTACCTCATGGGTGAGATTGTAACAATTTCATGTTAATATTATAATTTACTTTGATATTTCAGATTTGTCATCATTCCGTCTTATCATAGTCGATGGTATTCTTGTGTTTGGTTGTTGTTTTGTTTCCAGATTACGTCCACCAAACTAAAGGCTGTGCATTAGTAAATAATCATAACACGAGGAGTTTCTGGTGAAGAATTATCATAGTGTCGGATTGGTGATGACATTTTGGTTCTGTTGCCGGGACCATTCCTCGTTGGTGGATTTTCTGGAGAGATATTCCCACTTAGTCAAAAATCAATTGGAGGGTAACCTTGTTTTTACTGTGCATAGTGGTTACCATGGTAAAGTCATTTTTACTGTGAATAGTAATTACCATGTTAAAGTCATTTTTGCCATGAATAGTAGTTACCCTGGTAAAGTCCTTTTTGCTGGGAATAGTAATTACCGCAATAAAGTCACTTTTTACCGTGAATAGTATTTACCACAGTAACTTCACTTTTTACCGTGAATAGTGTTTACCACAGTAAAGTCAGTTTTTACCGCAGTAAGTCAGATTTTACCATAGTTTATCGTGGTCATTTCTATAGTGATTCCAATTATTTGTGCACATAAGTCTTGTTGATTGTACTTGTGGGTTGGTATTTCACGGTGGTTATGTTTGAAAATGGGAAAGATTCCTGTTTTTTCAGCTCAATCTAATGAAGATGCTTCTTCTTTCATTTAAGAGTTTAAGCGATCTTGTATTTGTAATGGCCTTATAAGAAGGGAACAATGGACTGAATTTTTTCCTACCTTTTTGGATGGTTCAGCACTTAGGTGGTTTGAAACACTAGGTGATAATGTGAAAAATTCATGGGATTTATTAACTGAAAGTTTTCTTGAAGAATTTGGTGAACAACAGAAATATGCAGATCTCATGATCGAGATCACAAAGCTATCCCAAGGAGAGAAGGAGAAGATAAGGGATTATCATGCTCGTGTTCTAGAGCTAAGGAGGAAGTTCGATGCCCAAATCCGGAAGGAAGGACTAGCGGATGGGTTGATGAATGGTGTGGATAATCTCCTCTATAAGCACTTCATTCTTGGAATGAAGCCGAAGATCAGACAACGAGTGAAGTATGACCGCCCAGCTACCATTGAACAAGCAAAGGAGATTGCAAGAAGCTAAGAAGAAAGCATGGAAGAGGAGCCCAAAGAAATTGTTGTTAAAGTAGAGCCTACACTAGCACCTTTGGTCCAGAATCCACAACCACTCCCGGTGAGCACAAATATTTCTCCTAGTACATCTACTGAGTATGAAGATCTGCTTAGAAAGATGGGCCAGTTAACTATTAATCTTCTTCAAGGAAAGGAATTTAGTTCTCAGGGAGGAGATAGAGGTCCAAAAAGAAATATTTCTGAAGTTGTTTGTTATGGTTGTTATAAAAAGGGTCATTATAAGTATAATTGTCCAGATAGAGCTTCTACATCTGGTACAAGAGATAATGATAAAGGAAAAGCACCTGTGAATTCTCTTGATGTAGTAGATAAGAGTAGAAATAATGAAGTAGATGTGTTTGTAACAAAAAGAAAGAAAGAAAAAGATAATCAAGATGGAACTGATCCTAAGAAGATGAAAGGAGAAACTAGTAAGAAACATAGGAGAAGAAAGTTGGGTGTCCAGGACTTTCTGATTTCACAGGGGCAAGGACCATACTCCATCTTGGAAGATCTGTCCAAAAGGCCTGCAAATATTACATATGGTCAACTCTTGGCTATGTCTTCTGAGAAGAGGCGGGAGTTGCGAGGTGGACTCAATGCTCGAAGAAGGAAGGAGGTTGAGGTCCCTGTTTTGGAGGCAGAGGCAGATCCCTATGCTCCACAAGCTGAGGTATTATGTAATGGTATTTCAATTCATGATGTCTTAGTTGATGGAGGTGCTGCAGTTAATGTAATGACCGAGTCTGTAATGAATATGTTGGGTTTAAAAATTGATCGCCCTTCAACACTTATGTTAAGGTCATTAAATTAGGGAAAAACTAAACCAGAAGGTGTAGTTTCGAATGTGGCAATATCTGTTATGGGTGTTGTATGTGTGGTAGACTTTCAGGTGACGAAAAATGGTACTGTTGCATAACCAATGCTCCTGGGAAGACCATGGCTAAGGAGAGTTCATGCAAGGAACTATTGGAATGAAGGTTTCATGACACTTGGACGTGGTAGAGAGAGAGTGAAGATAAATGTGATCCCTCGACATCATAAAGCAGAACCTGTGGATTCAAGTGATGAAACTGATGATTGGACATCCTCTGATTACTCTAGTACTAGTGATGTGGACACTGAAGATGAAGAAATCGAGGTGGATGTTTCAGTCATGGATATCCTTCCAGTCACACCAACTCATGACCCCATAAAATTATCTGAAGAAGAAGTTGATGATCGTCTCCAACAAATAAAGATTGGTGATGCTGTGATGGAGAGTGAGAAGGAATCCTACCTCCAGCTCTTTCGAAGGTACATACACCTATTCACTTTTGATTACAAGGAACTCCGTCAAGTAAGTTGGGTAGAACATTCTATTGAGCTGATAGATGATGCTAAGCCCATAAAGCAAATGCCATATAGAATGAATCCTAATTTTTCCAAGACTGTAAAAGAAGAAATAGATAAGTTGCTTGATGCAGGATTCATATTTGCTGTGGAGAATTCAGAATGGGTTTCTCCCATTGTGATCTCAATAAAAAAGAATGGGAAGCTACGCATTTGTGTTGATTACAGGAAGCTCAATAAGGTAACAAATAAGGATCATTACCCTCTTCCATTTTCAAATCAGATCTTGGACGAAGTAGCTGGCCAGGAGTGCTATAGTTTTTTTGATGGATATAGCGTCTACAACCAAGTTCGTATAGTAGAGAAAGATCAACTGAAGACCACGTTCACCACTCCTTAGGGAACGTTTGCTTATAGAGTTATGCCTTTTGGGTTGTGTAATGCTCCAGCAACATTGCAGCATTTGATGAATAGGGTGTTTGAACCCTACATTGGGACCTTCATCAGAGTATTTCTGGATGATTTTTGCATCTATGGGAGCAAGTTGGACCACCTGCACCAGATGGAGATAGCATTTCAAAGGTTAGATGAAGCACAAGCCTCACTAAACCCTACAAAGTGTGTCTTTGGATGTTCTAAAGGCGTTTTGTTAGGGCATGTTGTATCCAGAGATGGTATTGGTACTGATCCTGATAAAGTTTCAAAAATCAAAGATTTACCATTTCCTATGAATAGAACTAAGTTGAGATCATTTTTAGGCCATGTGGGTTACTATAGAAGGTTCATCAAGAATTTCTCAAAGATTGCACAGCCACTAACCCAGTTCTTGAAGAAGGATGTTACTTATGAACCAGGAAATAAGGCACATGAAGCTTTTGGACAATTGAAGGAAGCCCTGGTGTATTCACCTGTTTTGAAGAATCCAAATTGGAGCAAGCCATTCATTGTGTACACTGATGCCTCAGATGCAGCACTAGGAAGTACTTTGAGCCAAAAGGATGAAAATGGGAATGAACATCCAATTTACTTTGGGAGCAGACAAATGAGCAGTGTTGAGGTAAATTATACTGTAACTGAAAAAGAGGCTCTGGCTATCATTTTTGCTGTAAAGAAGTTTAGAAATTACTTGCTAGGGAAAAAATTTCTAGTTGTAACAGATCATCAGGCTCTAAAATATATTGTAAATAAGCCTAACCCATCAGGGAGGATAGCAAGATGGATAATTTTGCTACAAGAATTTGAATTTGATATTATAGATAGGCCAGGAAAGAAGCATGTCAATGCAAATGCACTCTCTCGAGCCTATGATGGTTTAGGATCATCTTGTGATGATGATGATTTCCCTGATGCAGCATTGTTATCCCTTGACACAATCCCTAGTGAATACATAGATATTTGGAATTATCTTAATGAATTCAAGTTTCCTGATGGTGCCAATGCAAAGACTAAGAGAAAGATTACTCAAACCAGTCATCCATATTCTATTATGCATGGAGCATTATTTCAAATAGGACCTGATGGACAGTACAAGAGGGCAGTTGGACGTGATCAAGGAAATGAGCTGCTAGAAGAATTCCACAATGGTACATGTGGAGGGCACTTCTCTGGACAACTTACAGCAAGAAGGATCTTGGATGCAGGTTATCACTGGCCCACTCTTTTTAAATATTGTTATAATTATTGTAAGACATGTGATATTTTTCAAACACATGGTAACCGTAAGACTTCATCAGCTCCATTATGTCCTATTCTTCCCCTTGGTCCCTTTGAAAAGTGGGGAATAGACATTGTAGGTCCACTTCCAACTACATCACACCAAAATAAGTATATTGTAGTTGCCACAGATTATTTAACCAAGTGGGTTGAAGCTAGGCCATTGAAAATAGCTTCCATGGATGAAGTGGCAAGATTCATATATGAACGCATTGTCACCAGATTTGGTTGTCCATTAGAAATTGTAATAGATCAAGGAAGCCACTTCATTAATGAGGTGGTAGAAGCCCTAGTCAATAAGTTTTCTATTAAGCACAAGAAGGCAACAACATACAAGCCAAGCACAAATGGACAGGTGGAACGAACAAATTTTGTGTTGTGTCAAATTCTAGCAAAAGATGCAGCCTTGCAGGTACATAAATGGGATAAAAGGATTCATGCAGCATTGTGGGCATATAGGGCAACATCAAAGTCAGCAACATGATACTCCCCATTTCAGTTGGCCTATGGCATTGATCCAGTTCTTCCTATTGAGTTTGATATTCCCACTGTGAGAGTTATGAAAAATGAAAGGATGGATGAAAGTGATTCAGTAAAAGAAAGGTTGGTACATCTTCATTTGCTAGAGGAAATGAGGGAAATAGCAAAGGATACAAGCCATAAGAAGAAAATGAAGTAGAAGGAATACTTTGATCAAAAGATCCGATGGTCTCCATTTCATGTGAATGACTTGGTTCTAGTATATGATTCCAGATACAAAAAGAGAAGACAGAGAAAATTTCTTCCAAAATGGATGGGGCCCTACAAAATAGCAGCTGTGCATGAAAATGGTACGTACCAACTGGAGGAATTGGATGGCACTCCCATTACGAAATGGGTCAACCATGACAAGTTGAAGGTTTTCCAAGCACCAAAATAGTCTACTCCGAGGACGAAGTAGAAGCTAGGAAGGGGGAAGATGTCGACACTAAAATTTTCCTCCATAATTTCTATTTCATTAATGTATGTATTAGGAATAGGATGTTGTTAAGTATAATTAGTAGTAGCATCTGATAGAAGATAACGGCGTCGTCAGTACGGCGTCGTCAGTACGGTGTCGCCAATAACGTGGAGTACGGTAACAGTCAAAGTACAATAGGAATGTTGTAAAAAGTAAATATTTGTCGTAAGTGGTCCGGTAATGTTAAAATGTCAAAGTTTGGGTAATTAGAGAAGTAGGGTCTACATGATTAGGAATTAGAAATATTATATTGGTAATAAGGACAAGGAGTGAGGTCATAAATATTTTGTGTATTTTATTTGTAAAAAGTCTAAAAATGTGGAACCCATGTAAAATGATAAGGTTTATCTTATCTTAGAAGATAAGCTTACATGTACAGATAAGAGTTAAGGTATGGAATATGATTCGTCAGAGTGGATTTCTTATCCTATCTTAGAGATAAGATGGATAAGCCTGGAAGTTCTATAAATAGAGAGGCTACCCCCCTCATTTAGCATAGAAAGAAGTAGTGAGAAATATTGTAGGAAGTGTGCAAAGGAAGCCATCAGTTAAAGGTGTGTTGAAGAAGCCATCGAGAGGTGTAATTGTAAAGTTTCTCCCATAGTCTTGTTGAAGTACCTCATGGGTGAGATTGTAACAATTTCATGTTAATATTATAATTTACTTTGATATTTCAGATTTGTCATCATTCTGTCTTATCATAGTCGATGGTATTCTTGTGTTCGGTTTTTGTTTTGTTTCCAGATTACGTCCACCAAACTAAAGGCTGTGCATTAGTAAATAATCATAGCACGAGGAGTTCCCGGTGAAGAATTATGATAGTGCCGGATTGGTGATGACATTACAATGATAGAATAGCATGAACTCTCATATGAAAATGACCCATATGAAAAGTAAGACAAATTCTATGACATAAGTTTTCATATGTCATGTAACTCCCTAATGGACCTATGACTCACCTAAGTGAGATGACTCACAATGTGTGAGGTAGAAAATACCCAATAACTAATAAAAGATAAAAAAAAAAATATACCTCATACCAATACCCCCTTCATCAAATATTGGGTAAAGGCATGACAAGTCAGAGAGAGAACTCCCCTAGACAACTAAGAAATATGTGGCATATGGGTCCCAACAACTAAAGGCTTGATGAGATACCCATGTATGAACTACAATCTTTCTAGAAGAATAAGAGAAGAAGAGGACTATAAAGCTTAAAAAAGATGAGTGGCTACAATAGACCTCACCCCAAGAAGAGAGTGCAACTGAAGAAACTTGGCTTCAATAAAGGGTTTAGTAAAGATGTCTGCAACCTGATTTGAAGTATGACAGTACTATAAATCAATGGTGTCTCTATGGATCAAATCCTAAATGAATTACATGTGTATCTCAATGTACGTCTTCCACTAATGTTGAACAAGATTTTGACAAATCAAGATAGTGCTCAAGTTGTCACAAGAAATGATGGTAGGCTGCCAAAAGTGAATGCCAAACTCTGTTAGAATTTGAATGCTCCGCTGTAGTCTACCTTTGTAGAAGATATAACAATCACATTCTACTTCTTACTTGACCAACTAACAGGACCTTAGCCAAGAGAAAATCCATAGCCAAAGGTAGACTTCTGATGATCGAGATCACTGGCCCAATCAGAATCTGTGAATCCAACTAGATCAATCTTTGTCTCTCCCAATTAATGAATTTCATCAAAATAAGTGCCATGAAAATAGTGAAGGATTCACTTATCTGATTTTCAATGCATCTCATGAGGCTCTTGCTTCAATATGGACATGATGCCAAAATCTAATGAAATATTCAGTCAAGTATGAGTTAGGTAGATCAAGCTCACCACCAAATGGCAATAAATGGTACCATTGACTATGGGAGTGGAGCAATAAGCAACTAAATTTACCTTGGAAATAAAGGGAGTGGGTAATGACTTACAACCAGACATGTGAAACCTTGCTAGTAA